>JAWRVZ010000022.1:5187500-5777500 GCA_037043235.1 Rhodeus uyekii | reverse complement strand
GATGCAATTAATGTAACAGAGAAGAAATCTCACTCTGTGATTCTGAGGCAGGGTTCTGCTCACATGCTCCATTTAATTAATTTTGACATATACTAAATTATTTCAGCACGTGCCAGATACTGCAATGGCTATATGGAATTTTTTCAGTCTAGGAGAGCGTGGGGTAAGATGTGTCAGTGCCATCCCAATTAAAAACTAACTGTAATTTTGACTTTTTTGTAGGAAGGGCCTATCACATACAACTGACTGTGACCTTAATGATGCCACTGAGAAGTACTAAATGAAAATGTTAACATTTGCAGAGGTTAGTGCTGGGCAAGAGAAACCAACAATTCAAACACTGTGGCCTTTTAACGATTTTGCTTTTTATTTATGTATTTATTTATATATATGTGTGTGTGTGTGTGTGTATGAAATACAACTAGGTATATTAGTTGTTTGTCTCCTTTTTGCACTTTAACCACAATATAGTGAAACAATGGAGTTTTCTGGCACTTAAAGCTCTTTAAGAGTGCATTTGTGATAATCTCACTAAAAGTCTTATAGGCAACTCTCTGGTTTTTACTGGCTTTTACTGTGATCTGTTTGAATTGGTTATTAATGCTGCACTCTGATATTTCTGAAATGTATAATTCATCAGTCACTGTTCATGTGGCCATATCTTCGATAGTGCTCCTGGAGGTGTTTTGAGCCTTTCATTATAACTTCAGCTTCATTCTTTGGGGAGAGACTTGCGGCCCCGTCTGTCTGTCTCCACTCCAGCACACTCAAATATCAGAGAGCGTTGGGCAGACACAGAACTGAACCCGCATGCCAACCCGCGGTGCTACTGTCGATAGTGAGTGTGTGTGAGCGGGTGCTAGTGTGTATGACAGGGAAATTAGTAAAAACATTATAAGACAGACAAATCATCGAGGCAGGGCTATGCTTGAATTGGTACTTGTAACTGACAGAGAATGATAGACGAAGAGCATTGTTCCAGCTTAGAGAGAACAGACAGGGAAAAAAGGAAACAAATCGGAGACACATAAATATAAATGTATGAAATGGTCATTATTATTTCATATAAATGCCTTTCTTGCTTAAAAAATTTAAGCTGCAGCAACAGTGCCAATGCAGCGTATGTCAGAAAAAAGCCCAGGGACCACAGATGATTTAACTGGGAGAGGAGAGCGTATGCAAAAACCACATGTGCAACAGCCAGCAGTAAACAGTAAATATGTGGTCAGCTTGGCAGGACACTGCATTTTCTTTAGACTGCACAGACAATTTGTGTCAAATAAGAAGGCAAGCCCCCCCCCCCCTCGCTCTCTCTCTTGGTCTGAGGAAACACCCTTTTCTCATTCTGTGACTATTTTGAGGCCGTTTGTTGTAGGGTACACCCTGCTAAAACTAACTGCTGTACTACTAACTTCCACTGTTAAATATAAAAGTGTGTGTGTGTGTGTGTATTCACACATACACACACTTTTATATTTTATATTTATCTAATGCAATAACTCATTTTGAGTGCTTACAATATCACTGTTGGGCAGTCACAGGAGTGATGCTAAAAATAGCAAATGTATTAGTTTGGCTACATTAGCAATGCTATAATGTTTTTCTCTCATAGCTTTTCAGCATTAAAAACTATTTTAATTTGAACTAGATACACATTAAAATGTTCTTTATGATATATGAGACGTAAATGGTTGTATGTATTTTTTTATTAGCTTGCCTGATACTTAGCAATTTACAGATGTGCTTCCTAAAACAATCTTGCAATACAACAAATATTTATGAAACTAACTGTAATCGTATTACTATCTGTAGTGATCACCTTACAATAGCCTGCATCTAACACTCCTCTCTCTCTATCTCTCTCTCTCTCTCTCTCTCTCTCTATCTCAGTGGCGGACCGAGCAAATACGGGGCCCTAGGCAAATTTTGAAAAGGGGCCCCTCCATAGGCGGAGTTTCACTTTTGTGCTTGGGGGGGCACCTACCAGGCCAGCAGACCACGAGCTCAGATTTTTTTTTTTTTATATCATATTTATATATCATTCAATCTACATATAAAATACATTTACAATGAACAATGACTTTATACCAGTGCTTCTCAATTATTTTCTGTCACGCCCCCCTAGGAAGAGGTAAAAATTTTGCGCACCCCTTATTGTTTCCATGGCAACGCGTCATGCTTGTCACCTGACATACCGCAGTCACAAAAAGCGCTGTATAATAGATAATTCAAAATAGTCACCAACTTGTTGCCTCAACTTGTTGAAACCTAAAAGAAATCTTATGTGGTTGAAAACACTGAATTGTTTTGATAAATGACAAGCTCTGAGTGCGTCTTTTTTTGGATCAGTGCCAGATATCACGTGAAAACACGTGTGAATTTAGTGGTTGATCACGTGACACATATGAACACCGGTCGGTGTGATCGTACACGTCAAAGGATGAGGAGACGGTTATCTGAACTTCATATCTGCTGCTCCTGTTCAGTGCAAGAAAACTACTCCCTGGCAAAAAAAAAGCATGTACCCCAGGGTAACGCACCCCCCCCGGCCACTATTTGAGAACCACTGTTTTATACAAAGAATAGCGAATAGAACAGACTCTTTATAGTTGCTGTTTTATTTTGCATCGGCAGTGATAGGGTTAACACGGGGAGTTCAGAAGTGCGGCGACAAAAAGCGTGTGTTAGACGGGTGCGCTTGTTACAGTGTGTTTGTCTTCGTTCCGATTAAAGTTAATAAACAGATCCTCCCTTGACCTGTCATAGAACTACTTCAGACATTACAATATCTTACCTAATGCAGAAGAAGCCGCCTCTTTTTCCGAGATGTGTAGATGTCCAGTCTTCTCTTCTGATAGATTTGACACTTTTAGTAGTGTATTTATTAAAAAATAACGACGAATGTCCATTTTGTTTATTCAGCGCGTAAAACAGAACGAGAAGAGCGTCCACTCAGGTACCGCGATACTTTGAGATTCGTAAATCGCGGGAGAATGTGATAAAGCTACGGTAATAAAAAATTAAATACAGTAATTAAAAATGAATTAGCCATATCTTACTCATTCTATACACAGAACTAATAAGATAAGACAAATAAAACGAGAAAATATGAATTCTGTAAAAAAAGTGCAATCGCGATTTTATTTGGGGGCCCTTGTAGGTTCGGGGGCCCTAGGCAATTGCCTACACTTGCCTAATGGTAAGTCCGCCTATGCTCTATCTAATGTCAATGGTATGTTAGCGTGGAAAATTTCACAAATTCGATCTATATTCAGACCAAACCTTTATCTCTTCCCCAGCGTGCAGAGCTTTTTTCAGGCACATTACAGCTCATAATGAAAGCAAGAATGATTTATTAGGACAAAATGTGAGAGGATATGATTGGTGTGATAAATATTTACATTTTGAGTTGGGGTGGTGTTTTTGAATATGTACTACATAGCCTTTTATTTGGGAGCCAGATCTTCTAAATCTCGAACAACTGCTCTCTAAAAACTTGCATCGTCTCATACGAAAAATTATTTGTTACCACCAACACAGCATATGCATTTGCACCATGTCCTATTGATTTGGCCAATGTTGCATTTCACGACTGACGTTTTTGAAAACAGGGAGCCTAATTAGAGGCCTGGCTGATGATGCTCTGTCCTCTCAGTCCATCGTGAGGAATTAACTGTCTCCTATCTCTGCATTCTTCTGCCGCGGCATCATTGACCATCTGCACATAAAAATAAACAAGAAATGATTTTTGTGCCTCTGTAGAACCCTCACAGCAGTGGCACCTTTGATGTGTACTCCTTGATCTGTTTGGCCCATGGTGTCATATCCCCCTGTGATGTACGGGATTAATTAGGCGGAACGGGTATTTATCCGTTAAAATCATAATACTAATTTACCCAATGCACTGTGGTGCCTCTGTGGGTGGCGGTGGTGGCTCAAAGTTTTTTTTTCTGTTTTCTTCTTCTTGCTTGAGAAGGTGCTCAGCCTCACATGTGTCAGACTAATGCTTTCCATACAAAAACACAGCAAACCCAAATTACTGTCTCTGATCAATTGGACTCTGCTCTGATGGCGCACTCCTCCTGTTTTCTTTTGCATGGTCTACAGAAATAAACCAAGATCAAAAAATGATTATAAATCATTAAATATGAATCAATTTAATATAGTGAATGAAAGTATGAATGTTTTTATATTTTGCTAATTATATTAATATACTAATAGTAATTAATAATTAAGTGGTCTAATATAATCAAAATCTGACTTTTAAAGTATTAAATGAAAATAGTATAAAAAAATGTATATATATACTGTTTTTGCATTTGATTAAACCAGGATAATTTTTTATTATTATAAATATATAATTTAGAAAGTATTAGTAGTAGTAATTCGTATAATTATATGTTAAGGATACTTTTTTTTTTTATATCGTTCTCTATTCTCGATAGCTCTATTTTCAGTGTATTAAAAAACATGCTTATTTTTCCTGTTCAGATAAAATAAAGCTATGGGAACTAATTTTAAATTAGATTTCTTTTTTTTAGACTCTTTCCCTATTTTGTCATTGATTGTCACGAATGCGTTTTTCACCGAGATGCCCATCAGACCAGATTCTACCATTTACATTTATCTCATTAAATTATATATTAATGAATTACGACAGCTATGACTTGTCTTGCAGAAACACATCTCTGCTGTCTTATTTTCTCTCTCGCCCTTTCCTCTCTCTCTCCCCCCCTCTCTCCTTCTCTCTCTCACCTACACACAGCACAAACAAACACACCTACCCTACCTCTCACACACTCCCGCACACAACTCTGTCAACACCCTTCTGCCCAGCGCCCTCTCCATCGAACCTTGTTTCTTTGTGCTAAACCAAATATAGAGTATATTGTCCGTTTCTGTACAATGGGCCAGTGTGGAGCCTGTGGTTCTCTGGACTGAATGTAGCCTGTTCTCCGGCCCTGGGCTGTGAATGCTATCGCCGCACTGCAGCATACGGACCGCGCACTATTCCCACACCCAGACGCACCGCTCAGGGGGATAAGACCCGCACAATTGATAGAAAGTGTATTCTTTTCCATGGGTTCCCACCAGCGAGCCCGTTTCCGGGGCCTTATCAAAGAACAAACGCCTTTGAAAAGCAGGGTAAACAAAGCACCAGGAGGCATTGTTGCCCACACTTTGACAGGAATAATCTGGCTTTTCCATCAGCCTACATTTGGAGTCTGTCCGGGCCCCACCCAGCGGCTAGAGGGGTTGAGATCCAGATGCTTTCACACCTCTACATGCTTCGAGGTGTCTATAGTGAGCAGATATATCTTACTAGTGCCAGTGTTCGTTCGTTCTGTCTAGCTCACTCCCCATTGAGTAGAAGCAGCACAGCAACACTTATTCCTATCCTTAACAGACACACCTTTTCTAAGGCTATTTGTTTTATTACACCATTTTCAATTGCTATGCAAATATATGCACTAAACTGTGTGTGTGTGTGTGTGTGAGAGTGAGTAAGAGAGTTAAGGCTGAATGCTCTCTCTTCCATTGTATACTGATATTGATTCTCTCAAATTTACACATGACATACACGACTATCTCCTAAGAAGTCAGAGGTAATCTTTTGTTGATATTATTTTTATGATATATATACTGTTTACACTTAAACCCACACAAAATTAGTGTTAAATATTACTTAATCGCGTTCCTTCAATTTGGAGAATATTTAGGTTTAATATATTTGAAATAATTATTTTAAACAGGAAAAGAAAATAAAGTTATGCAATTTTTAATATATAAAATACATATAAAAAAAGTTTCCAGTATGTTTGACAAATACAGCAGAGCATCTCAGCTTATGAAAAGAGCTCACCTTTGGGATTTAGAGCCACAGTATAGTGCCATCTACTGGAAAGATACATATAACCATCTTCTGTTGTGGATTTGTGAAAGGGAGAATATCACTTAAAGCTTCAACAGAGCCATAAACATTCAGAATACGGTTACATGCTTTGATAAAGGTAACAGGCTTAAACTAAATGTTGATAACAAGTAAAACAATATAATTTTCTCCTCAGGTTCATGCATTTTCTTAAACTAATAAACCTTCAAAATCAGTGCTCTAATCAGAATAATGTACACAAAAATATATTCATACACTGTCAGCTTCCATGTAAATATATGAGTATGAAACATGGCTGGTGTGCTGGGAGTCATTTTCCATTATTTCTTATCCTATATCTGTGATTACATTTGCATAAATTCTCAACTATTGTAAATAATTGACTTTTCTTGAATAACACCCTGTCTGACTTTATTTGGTAATGAAATGCATCTGCATTTGAATTGAAATATCTACCATAATTGGACATCCTAAAAGCTTGTGCATACATTGTCAGAATCAGCTAATGAATGTATCTAGCAAAGGCTGTTTTGCAGTTATGATTCTTTTGTCACACAAGCAAGTTGCGCTGTGCATAACATGGTAAGACCTCAGACTGACTTTATGAATTTTTGCTGAATATAAAACACGTATTTGTAACACTTGCTTCATCTGCCCGTTTGAGTGAAGAGGCGCAAATCTAGTCTGAGATGGAGCAGGGGAGAGAGATGTTTCCTCCGGTGGCGGATGCGATGAGAGATAGATGGGGAAGTGGAAGTGTGCATATGTGCCCCCTTCTCTCCATCTGACGCAGAGGGCAATCATGATTACTCATGGAATGACAGTTTAAGAAAAACCCTGTCCTCTTGTCTCAGCCTGCTTTAAAAATACTCTTCATTATTTGCAGCCACTTTCAGTTTTAATAACACGAACACCATTGCCAAGCCATATTTCTTTCTTCAGGGTCAGCAATGATAATTTAGATGGGGCCAAGGCACGTCAAAGCAGACGACATGTTTTTAGAGGAATGGAGAGAAGATGTACTGTGCTATACGTGTGTGAATTAGACGCTGCTACGTGTATCTGCTCATATTCACTTCTGGAAAGGCTAAATGAGGACTGTATTGGTGTTTATCTCATGGCTTTTCTTTTGTAGGTTACAACATATTCTTGTGTATTTATTACATGTTTGTGATTTTTGGTCTCCACAATTCTTACATTTCAAGCTCAAACTTGTCTGTATAAGTTATCTTGACCTATTCTCCACATCAAAACCTCTCTTCACATCTTGTTTGAAATCTGTGGTGTGTTTTAATATTTTAAGTACGGAACCTTGGACGTCAATAAATTACTTATAATTGACTTTCATGTTTATGGCGGCGGTTTTCTTAGATTTCTGCGTTATTGTGTGCCATTATGCATTCTGCTCAGCATTATGGATTTTTCCGTAAGCTTACTTCGCGCAGTGGTAGAGACGCTGCGTAAAAAAGAAACACAAACCCCATTTAGCATTGTGCTGGGTGATTCCTGATGGGTTTGTGTGTCCAGTGAGCTCTCCGTTGGCCTGCTTTCTATTCCAACTGCCTGAAGGCTGTTTTCCATAGCCATATTAATGAGAACGTCTCCACATCTACCGTCCAGCGCTGTGGTGAGGAAGGGGTGTGTGTGTGTGTGTGTGTTTGGGTGCACGGTCCTATTTGCACTATACCTATACTAATCTCACAGCCTTGATCAGGGTACAGTAAATAAACCCCCAAGGCCTCTATTGATCAGCCTTGAATTTGTTTTTCTCCGAACGTGGCATCTACTTAGTTATTATAGATGTTACTCTGCGTCAATGAATTATTTTATCAAAACAGGTATGCTGCATTAACTATTTATTTGGAAGTGAACTCTCTTTCAGAGTGAAATGTCCAGGTTGCCACACACACTCTTTGTGTGTGTGGCAGCGCTCAGTGGAGGTCGTGGGTCAATATGGACCTTGTGGGATGCCAAGCACCGATGGTGTTCTCAGCGCTGAGCCGGGATTGTAGCAGTAGGTTACAAACTTCAATCTCTGCAAAAGCAGTGTGCTTTCATTATTTATGGGCTGTAGCAACATGGGGGGCGGAAGAATGAGGTGTCAGGAGTGAGGGGCTTGTACGTCTTGTTTTGTAACGGATGTAACAGACGTACACAGGTACAGTAGTGTAATGATAATTGCATACAGGCATGCACATTCCAGCAACTATACTTTGTACCCTGTCATTTATAATCTTATATTTCAATGGCATGTATTTTTAAAGGCTTTTTATAGCTTTCAGAATAAATCGCTGTGATGAAAAATTGATTATATGCTGCTTTTGTTCTGTACGATTTATAACATGAAGATGAATAAGACAAAAGAGACATCATAAGGAAAACAAAACAGTAGGAAATTTGATTTGATGTGTGTTAATCTCACTCTCTGAGATTTTCAGATGCAACCCCAGAGGCTTTCTGCCCTCTCAGTTTTGTGGGTTGTGTAATGGATGTCCCACTTGCTCGTTAATTGCTTCAGTGTCCCTGAGCACAAAGGAAAGGTTAAATGGTGCTATTAATGATGGTGATGTTGTCTATATGGATCTGTTACAGTACAGAGGAAGTCTCTCTCTCACGCTTTCATTCTCTATTTTCCTTGTTTTGGCAAAACAGGCTGTCCCATCACATGTCTAGTTGTTGGTTTCAGGCTGGGAATCTCCTTAAAACATTGAAACATATTTCAGAAGGGGCCCAGGCTCTGATTCTTACCCCATCAGTTCTGGCATGTAAAAGAGGGGTCATGCTTCTCTACACCGTTTGACCAATGACCAGGCATCATGCATAATTTCAGGACACATGACTTTCAGACTCTCCGACTGACATTGTGTCCTCCAGAATAACACAGAAAAATATGAAAGGAGGTTGGGATTGTTTTGTGTTTTTGTAATCAGGGCAGTTGCAAATTAATCATTGAAACTTAGCAAAAAAAGATCTTGGTGAACAAGACATGGACTTCCATAGTTGCACAGCATTACATATAACAATATTTTATTCAATCCATATAAGAAATATAAGAAATTCTGGTCTTCTTCTACAGCCGACTTGCTATTTTACTTTTTATGCACTAAAATGTATGTATAAGTATATTCTATAAAAGTAATACTCTTTTTCTGTCAATTTAGTTTATCTATGAAATCCCATGTTTCTCATGGTCATTCTGCTGTACTGTTTGTGCTTGCACACTGTTTTGTTTGTTTCATAACTTGGGTTAATAAACTATGTTTATATCAAGAGTTAACTTGACAAAACCGGGCCTCAAGAGGAAAATGGATATTGTAGCCTAGTTTATTGTACTTGTCTAAACTTGTCTAACTCTAACTCTCTTTGAATACTCTGCCTGATTCTGTCAACTGGCTGTAAAAGCAGACTTTAACAAAAAACATATCAGGTTACGACTGTAACCCTTGTTCCCTGAGCACGCGACTGAAGTATCTGTAAAACTAGTTCAATCTTGATTGGTGCTGCATGATGATATCGCGTGTGATTTGGCGCGTGCTGCCAGAAGATATAAAGAGACACGGGTACACAACAGAAGCAGCTTCTGATTATCAAATCAAGGTGCTCCAAACATAGGAAAGTATGGCAAGAAGATGCAGAGACTTGTTCCCTTCTCATGGAAAAAGGGTTAAAGTCGGAACCTGCGATGTTCACTTTTGAGGGAACTCGCGCTGCTTTGAATTGTACTTTGGGAATGATACGCACTCTAGTCCACACCAACTAACAATTGTGTGGGGTGACCCACCCTACGACATCACATATATCCTGAAAGGAGAACCCCAGAAAGAAGAGCCCTAGAAAACGCCATGCTTTTAGTAGAATAGGACATTATTTCCATTGGTGAAGGCATACCTGATAGGTCAAAGAAACTGGGCAGAGTAAATTAAGTCTCTCTTGATCTGCCAACACGTGCGGTGGAGGATGGAAGGCCTGAAGCACTATAGACCAGGTCACTTGGGAAGGCGCTTTAGGCGAGTCTAGGGTGCGGGATAGCTTTATTCCAAGGTGCAAACTCTAAGTAGAGAGGGGATATGGAAAGGGCCTGGAGGTTCCCCATTCTTTTAAGGAATGTAATAGCTAACAGGAAAGCCATCTTTAATGTGAGATATTTATCAGATACTGACTCAAGGGGCTCGAGGGGGCCAGGGCTAGCCCCTCAAGGACCACTGCCAGATCACATGGAGGGACTTTGGAAGGAGCCACAGGCCTCCACGCTCCACAGAGAAAATGTATGTCCAACAAGTGCCTCCCCAGGACTCCATCACTCGTGGAGGGTTGTTGAACGCGGAAGACATACCCAGTTCACACTTGAGGGTATACGTTTTGCCACCACGTATACCTCAAGTGTGAATTGGATGAGCCCAGCAGAGAAACTATCTTGGTGGAACTCCAGCACTGAAGCCACTGGGCAGTTAACCAGATCCAACCTTCACTCTCCTATGCCATGGGGGCGCGTGTGACCCTGGGGTACATGCTTTTTTTTTGCCAGGGAGTAGGTTTTCTTGCACTGAACAAGAGCAGCATATATGAAGTTCAGATAACCGTCCCCTCATCCTTTGACGTGTACGATCACACCGGTGTCCATATGCGTCACGTGATCAACCGCTAAATTCACACGTGTTTTCACGGGATATCTGGCACCGATCCAAAAAAAACGCGCTCAGAGTTTGTCATTTATCACAACAATTCAGTGTTTTCAACCACATAAGATTTCTTTTAGGTTTCAACAAGTTGAGCCAACCAGTTAGTGACTATTTTGAATTATCTGTTATACAGCGCTTTTTGTGATTGTGGTATGTCACGTGACAAGCATGACGCGTTGCCATGAAAACAATAAGGCGAAAGTTCCAAAATGGGGGGAGGGGGCATGTAAAATTTTTACCTCTTTCTAGGGGGGCGTGACGGAAAATAATTGAGAAGCACTGCTCTACACTAAGCGGTGAACACATTCCATTTCACGCCGTACAACCTCCTCGTGGATGAAGCTCTAGATTTGGTTATGGTCACAACCACTCCGACTGTTAGAGCAGCCTCTACATACTGGGGCCCCTTAGGGTCAAACGTTTCCACAACTCAGGCCAGGGATGGAATATTTGAGCCCCTGCCCTGAGAGAGCTGGTCCCTTCGGAGTGGGACCTTCCACAGAAGGTCCGCCAGGAGAGTGGTGATTTCCAAGAACTATTCTAGGGTCGGCCAAAATGGACTCCACCCTGCTGACCTTCCCTAGAAATGCATACAGACACGGCCTCGGCCACGTGTGTACCTTGGCATTAATCCCCAGAGGAGCTGGATGTGTAAGGGAGAACCAGAGCAGACAGAGGGTGGTCTCTTGAGATGCGAACAGATCCACTTCCACTGGGCCGAACCTCTTCCATATCAACTCCACCGTCTCTGGGTGGAGTCTCCATTCCCTGGACCTCAGCCCCTGTCTCAAAAGGACTACTACTCCCACATTCTGATTTCCGGGGCTATGCATTGCCCTGAGGAACAGCAATCTCCACTGGGACCACAGGACCATCTGGTGCACCAGTCTGCAGAGTGGAGACAACCTTACACCCCCTTGGTGGTTTATATATGAAACCATAGCCATATTGTCCGTCCGTGGTGAACGTGGTGGTCCCAAGAATTACAGACTGTAAATCCCTAACTCCTTTTCGGGTGGACGAGTAATCTCTATGGTTTTGCCAGAAGGTACATTAATATAAAAGTGGCAATTCTTGCTCCAACACCCAACCCTATTCTGGGTTTACAATCCATCTTTCTGCTTGATGACTTCTGGTGGGAGAATTGCTTCTGACCCACCCCCCCACCCCCCAAGCTCTCTGAAGAGATAGGTCTGTGGCTGAACGCAGCTCTGAAATGTCGTTGGGCCCGACCCGGTCACCCTCGTCAAGGTCTTTCAATAGATCGGCTTGGTATGCCTGCACCACCCAGCCTGACACACTGCCATATAAACTCTGCGTCTGGGCTTTCAGGGATAATTCTGCTTCAGGTGAGAGATGGCTCACGAGAGGCTCTTCAACCCGTGGCATCTCCTTAGCCCCTATGATGTTACTATTTTTCAGCAGAGAGGGGACTAGATATGCTGTAGGAGAACAGCCTTTTCCAAGACATAGTTAATCATGCAAGTTGGAAAGAATGGTAAGCCCCAAAATGGAGATTGCGCTCGACTGCAGGAAGTGCTCAAGTTTTTGCCTCCTGCCTCTTCTGGGACCAGCTGATGTCTAATCTGGCCACCCACGACTCACAACTTCCAAAAGCTCCTCAGACAGTGGGGCTTGAGATGGTGAACCATCCGCTGCATCGATGCTGAACATCTCCACCTCCTTGGAAGCAGACAACTCGAGCAATGGGCTCATGCCCCAAGCAGAAGAAGCTGCATAGCGGGCTTCCACCTCAGCATTGGGAGCGTCAGACCTGGCCAAAGAAGACTGAGAAAGTGCCTCAGCAGTCTCCGGTCCCTGTGCCAGCTCCAGCGGCGATCCCCATGACTTGAGACGCTGTGCCGCTTCAGTAGAGCCAGGACCCCAAGCCGTGAGGAGTGCAAACCTAGCTGGCACTATTGAAAATGGTCAGGTGGGAGTAGAGCACTCTGATGGACAGTGATTTACAATGAACACAGGCAGCACCCACGGGTAAACCACACACAGATCGTGTGTGTCCCCGACAGTGATGTATCTTGGGGCAAGGATTAACACAAAATCTAACTGCCCTTCATTTGCTAACCCCCCCAACAGACAGAACAAGATGAATAGCAGAAGCTGCCTCTGTTATGTACCGGCGTATATTTATAGCTTCCGCTTCTGCTGGGACATCCCACATGTGACATCATCACGCTCCACCAATCAAGATTGAACTGGTTTTAGAGATTTTTCAGATGCATGCATGCTGAGAGCATTCCGCAAAGCATCATTCAACGCAACGTGAGTTCCCTCGAAAGCAAACTAAAGCACTAAAGTCTCTTAATTTTACCACAACAAATTGTTATATTATTATTAATGTTATACCATTTTTCAAAAAATCGCTTATTGCACAAGATGAACTAATGTATATTCTAATGCTCTTATTTGATTAAGAATATAAAAATATATATATTTACTACTTTGTCAATGGATGGCCTGGAAAGATATAAATGCATGTCATGCCAACTGTTCATTTGCCCACCTCTTCCGAGAAAAATCCAGCGACGTCTCAGTCAGCAAACCTCAAAGAAAGCTGACTAATTCAAACCAAACGTGCAGCCTCAACATTATAAGGCTTCCCACAAGTAAAAATGTATCATAAAAAGCTAAAAGAAGCTTGTTAAAGACTAATAAATGAGGGAAGTCTACTGTATTAGTGAGTTGACTTGGTTCTTGTTAATGTATTCTCTTTAAATTGTTTGTTGTGAATGTCAAGCTTCTTCAGATTTACAAGAAACTGCCAATATAAGTTAAAAATAATGATGATCAGAGACGCGTTCTGTAAGTATTGTTAAAATTTACTAAGGACAAGTGTACCTGTCTTGTTCTTTCAAAAATGTGTGGTTTAAAAAAAGGAAAAGTTTGTTTTTTCCCTTAAATGTTTCCTTTGACTGGACTGCAGAGTTCAGCCAGGATAAATGTCGTGATTGAATTAGTGAAACCATACACTCACTAATCCAAGTGCTTATTGTGACCACACATCCAAGACTGAGTCACTGGCACAAAGAGTCACTGGCACATTGCACATATTTGAATAATGCTAGCAGATTTTAAAAGTTGTGTTTGTAGCAAAATTGAAAAGGCTGTAAAGACGATTCAGTATTTAACATTCTGAGATGCTATTTCAGGCAATGCTTAGAAACACAGAAGGGAAAATCTTAAAAAGGATAGAGCTAAAGGACCCCTGACCCCCCTTTTAGATGTTTTACAATAGCGGCTTATTCAAATCCCAAAAATTACATTTTTCAAGCGCCATTCATGGCTCTGGCTTTGTTATTGCTTTAACACGGGTATCAGAGGCCTATGTTTATTCAACCCTCAATTACCAAAGGCTCAGCCGGCAGGCCTTTAATTGATTGCTTTAATTGATTGGTCGGGGGTAACCATGGCTGAAAAGCAGTTTATCTTAATCAGTTGAGAGGAAATGTAGAGTGGGGCTTGATTTCCTCCAGCTGATCAACCCTGTGTGGGCTAAAAGGGAGGGAGGGGGGAGCTTCTATCGAGAAGCACGAGAGAAAGAGATCGGGGGAGTGAGAGCGGATATAGGTGCAGGTGGACCTGGATAGAACATAAGGACAGGGATCAAAATTTTGGATTCAAGACGTTTTCAGTGCTGTCACTGTACAGTCACAGTAATGGAATGACTAGTTGTAGTCAAAGTATTTTTTTAAATTAAATTGTATCTTTATTATATCGTATGAATGTGGTGAGGGGGTGGGGAGGTTATGATTTCTCCTGAACAAGTGGTACAGTGACCCAATGTGCTTCACAATATGCAAAACAAATGTTTGATGTAGCTACAATGGTGTGAAAAAGAGTTTGCCCCCTTCCTGATTTCTTTTTTTTTTTTTTTTTTTTTGCATATTTGATAACACAATTAAACATAAAATGCAGTTTTAAATTGAAGGTTGTTCAGGGAAAACAAAATCCAAACCTATGTGGCCCAGTGTAAAAAAGTGCTTATTAATAACTGGTCGGGCCACACTTAGCAGTGAAAGAGTTTTGGCCCTCTCTTTGCAGAATTGTTTTAATTTAGCTACAAAGGAGGGTTTTTCGAGCATGAACTGCCTGTTTAAGGTAATGCCACAGCATTTCAATAGGATTCAGGTCAGAACTTTGACAAGGCCACTCCAAAATCTTCTTTTTTTTCTTTTTTTTTTTCTTCAGCCATTCAGAGGTGGACTTGCTGGTGTGCTTTGGGTCATTGTCCTGCTGCAGAACCTAAGTTCGCTTTAGCTGGAGGTCACAAAAAGAAGACCAGACGTTCTCCCTCAGGAGTTTTTGGTAGACAGCAGAATTCATGGTTCCATTTATCACAGCATGTCTTCCTAGTCCTGAAGCATCGAAACAGCACCAGACCATCACACTACCACCACCATATTTTACTGTTGGTATGATGTTCTTTGTCTGAAATGCGGTGTTACTTTTACACCAGATGTAATGGGACACACACTTCCAAAAGGACTTTTAGGTCCACTGAGAAATTTCCCAAAAGTGTTTTTGTGTTTTTTTTTTCTGGGAAAAATGATGTTCTTAATGTTCTATTTGCTTAACAGTGGTTTTTGCCATGCAGGCCATTTTTGCCCAGTCTCTTTCGTATGGTGGAGTCATGAACACCTACCTTAACTGAGGCAAATGAGGCCTGCTGTTCTTTGGATGTTGTTGTGGGGTCTTTTGTGACCTCTTGGATGAGTCGTCGCTGCACTCTTGTGGTAATTTTGGCCAGCCACTCCTGGGAAGTGGGATTCAATAAATTTGAAATTAGCCGTTGATCACGTGACGCACGAACGTTCTAATCACACCACAACACTTAATAAAGGGGGTGGGGGGGGGGGGCAACTGTAAGCCGTGTCACTTTTTTCAAGTGGAAGTGCAAATACTAGCAAGAAAATTGCTCATCGTTGCTCTTCATCCATTGTACTACCAGAAGTAATGCTTTTTTTCCTTTTTTCTTTTGTAATTGTTGTTATTTTAAAGATTAAAGAACATACGGGTCAATGGCAACATGATGGGTATAACAGAGTAAGTACTCTAAAGAGCATCAGTTTTCCTCTCCTTCCTCTCTTCAGCATTGCTCTAAAATGGGAATACTTTAAAGTAGATGGAGGTGAGATCAGAAATATTTCACACTCTTCCTCATCAGATAATGACCCTTATTGTTGAGGTGGAATTGCACTTCAAATGTTTCAAGTGGCTTTCAGCCTTTTAACCAGCATCTGAAAATGAAGTTCATTGAATTAAATTGGAGAAATGACCTCTAAAATGTCTGTCCCCTGCATAAACTTTATTGATGTCTCTGGACATTACAGCAGCACCAAAAGAATGGAGAGAAGGCCATAGTCTGATGGATCTTTCAGAAGGCCAAGTATAAATTAGGCTAATCATCAGGGCTCTGTTCTTTATCAGTCCTTACACTTTGTTGGTCATCTAAACCCAGAGATTTTCCAGACTTTTCCCATGAACCCCTGCCATTGTGCTCACTGAAGAGATTGTCAGATTTAATAAAATAACATCTTCCGCCTTCTCTGTTGTCACTCATTTTGTTTAGAGCAGAAACAGATTGCCAAGTGAACTTGTCTGGCTGTCAAGAGAATGTTGTGTCAGCCTCAGATATAGTTTGGATAGTTTTGCATGATGCTTTCAACCTTGAATGATTATTCAAAGAAATGGAGGTCATAGAAAAAAAGGCACGTCCTCACAGATAATTTCAAGAAAAGGCCTGGCTGACAATACGATAACCTTGTGGTTCAGGGCTGCTGCTAGTCTCTGTGTAAAAGATTGTGTTATTGACGCAGGAATCGCAGGAAGAATGAATCAGTCCTCTAGTCTAGGAGGTAGTAGCATGTCCTCTGTAGATAGCACAGCACTGGCACGGTGCGCCATGAACACAGGCAGCTTAAGAGCTTTGTGCAAGATCTCAGCCTGAGGGCTTTGTGTTAAGAGTTAGAACTCACAAAGCCTTTCTAAGCTTCCAGAGTATGTTTAACTCAATGCAGCAGCACAGAGGCGCACGTAGATACCTGTGTCTATGCGCATTAGTGAAAATGAGAGCGCAGGCAAAGGTTTAAATAGGATCTATTGTATGAACTACTGATTTTTAGATCCCCATAAAGCTTTATACTCAATGATTGGCAGATAATTGTAGTTTGACATCTCACCTTGAATGCTTGAAATGTTGTTGTTGTTGTTTTGTATATCACTTTGCTGCATTCCATTATTGGTCGCTTTAGAAGTATGTAACACATATGTGACTTACAGGTATTCATCAATGTTCTTTCTGTGAATTGTGTTCTAGCTTTCTATCATCTCTGTTTTCATTTATATCTCTCCTCAGCCACTCTTCCCAGATAAATGTTTCATGAGGTCTGCCTCATATCCTTTTCTGGAATAACATGTCCGATAGATTATAGGAGACATCACTCAGTCACATTCACCTTAGACCACAGGTCTGCATGCCCTTCATTGAATGCACATACTCTTCACAGGGGCGAAGAAGAAAGAAGTGATGGAGAGGCACATTTTAATACCCAAAAGTAACTGTCAAATAGTGTCTGCATTGAGAGAACTATCAAAGGGTGGCTCTGTATCAGATGTGAAGGCTTTAAGTGGGTCATGGGCTCCTTTCAGTGTGATGCCACAGTAAAAATTCACCAGCTTATCATTATTTAATCACGCTCTAATGGACGTCATCCCCACCCCAAATATAGACCCACCTCTAAACTCAATTATTCGCTAATATGTTAACAGTTGTCACTTACAATGATGAAGACAGTGATCTCATGAACCTTTTTTCAAAAAAAGATTCCGGCATTTAGTTTTTGGGATGGTTCATACACAAGCAACAATATTGTTAATGAAAACAATTCAATTCAGATTAACTTTAGACCAGTGGTTCTCAAACTTTTTTGGGTAGCTTAATCTACCCATTAACTAGGTCCCATACCTTAAAATAAAATTTCATTCTAATTGTCTACCCTGAATTTTCATGTTAATTATTATTCTGCATTTATTATTGTCATGTTGCAGAAGGAGACTCAGACAGAGGTAACTTGAACGGAGTTTATTTGAGCAGCTTACAGAATAGCAAACCGATGAAGAGGTGAGAGAACAATATAGGATGATGATGAGGCAAGTAGAAATAACTCTAGCCAAACGGGAAGCGTACAGCTTAGAGGGAGTCGGGCGAAGGTTCAGTATAGAACTTGTAGACCAGACAATGAGAATTGGAGAGAAGGCAGTTTATGAAGGGTGAGGAGAGTGGTTGCAGGTGATTGTGATTAGAATTCCGGAGAGCTTGATCGGGTAGGTGGAGCGTAGCGGTCTGATGCTGTGGGTGTGGTAGAGTCCATGACAATTATAGTGAGGCCTATAATTTTATTTACACGACCAGTCAAATGTTTTGGTTCAGTACAATGCTTTTGTTTCTTTTTTCTTTTTAATGTATACTTTCATTGAGCAAGGATTCCTAAAATTTATTTGACAAATGTAATAAATTCATTTACATAGTTAAAGGTTTTGTGTATGTTAGATTTTCAGTGGTATAGCCTTTGACAATGTTGAGGTTCCTTAAATTCCATCTAGCATACTCTTCTGCCCCAAAGGTTAAACAGATTTGTTTCAAAATTCTGTTTAGGTTATATCCGGAGTGTAAGTTTTACAAATAAGTTTTCACTTTATTTATCCCAAAGCTTTAGAAGATATCCTGTTTTTTAAGACTATATTGAATCCCTTGTTTTCTCAACTTGTGAACATGGTATTGTTGGTGGGAAAATATCACATTCACACATATAAGTAGATGAAATATAAAATCTACTTTATTTTTTCATGATTTTGTTTTGAATATTTAAAAGTTTCAAATACTTGAAAAAGCTAAATTGTAAATCCTATTCTTCTCTCTAAAAGTATATACCATTTTAGCTCTGTTTTCATTTACGTCTTGTAACATGTATTTGTTCCACACATATTTGGTACGTGTCTTGTGTACACTACGAATACAGCATTGTAGCCTAACCACCAAAATTCCCAATTAGCCACTTGTTTTGTTACTTTCAACTAGATTCAAAGATTAGATTAAATTAGATTGTCATTTTTTCAAATTCTGTCCGTTTTTATCATGAAATGTAAAAAAAAAAAAAAATTCCATTGATGCTCTAATGTGGCATGACAGCTCAGTTCAAGCATTAGCCCAGAGTTAGAATGAACCCGATCATCTCCTGCTCTTTAATACTAAATACAGAATAAGCATGTATGAACATCTGAACGTATGATACAGAACAACTTACTGAAACACATCATATCTTATCTAATCGCTCAATCAGTGTTTAAACCGTGGAAAGCAATGTCACTATCACAGTTCTGTCATGTCTATGTCTACGTCCTATTTCCTTCCATGATCTCCCAGTGTTTTTCCATCCACCTGTCTTGTAATCAATCACCCCGTTAGTCTTGTCAGCTGTGTCTAATCACCCTTGTGTTTATATTACCCTTTGACCTTATATGTTGTTTTCTATGTTGGATGTTAGTTGTGTTTTTCTGTCCCTTGTACATTTTCCGTTGGACTTTTTATCAGTTCTGCACAAGACGTGCTCTTTTGCTTTTTTATATATAAAGTGCATTTTGAGTTTCATCATTAAAGGAAGTTTCAGATCATTTCTCTGTTTCACACCTTTACGCCTTCGTCCTCCTACACACACGCCTGACAGTCACGTGTTTGTGTAGCATTACACCCCTAACAATCAACATTTAAAAACTGCAAACACGTACATAGTGGCCGTCATAGTTGGTTAAACCTCTATATTGGTGAATGAAAGACTAAATTAAAATATATTTTTTGATGTTCCTACACCACAATCGTGTTTTCGCACTTTTTTATTGCTAAATATGTTAATTTCTTTTCTAACTGTCTTACTGTTGAATGGTATTGTATTCATTATTGGAATAGAATTTCATTTCTATTCTCCCAAATATGAATTCCTTGGAAGTACAAAGCGTATCATATAGAATAGAACCAAAATCATTAAATGATTTACAGTTCTCATCTTTAGAAATCACATTTGGACATTTTGACTTTTTATGTAGAAAAGCAAGAGAACATCACATGTATTATGGATCATGTGAGGTTATTTGTTCCCAGACCTGCTGACAGTAATAGAAGTGCACGTACCCTGTTTTAGCTGACTTTCCCATTTCCCATCAAACTTAAACTCCACTTACATAATAAATCTTTCTCTTCTCTGGGTTGTTTCACTCTGCTTTACTTTTCCAAAAGCCTTTGAAAGTTTTCTCCAACCTTTAGATTTGTTAGTCATTAAGTTGCATTTCTTGTGACCTCAAGAATCATTCTATTTGTGTGAAATCCTGAATTATCTTTTGAGGGATTCTAGAGCAGCAATCGATTGTTTGACTTCTTCAGAAACATTGTGCATTAATGAACTTGATACTGTTCTTTGGTTGAATACAACTTTTTTTCTTCTTCTTTCAGTTCTGTACAGGTTTTCCCACTAGTCTCCTGTTTTTTTAAGTCCACTTTTTAAAATTTAATGCAACATAACTTTACCACATTCAGAATCAGATCAAAGACTTGTGGGGGCCTAGTGTTTGAAGTGTGCTCTATTTGAAGTTGTTTCCAAAGACACTGCGTGTAAAACAAAAGTTTACATATATTTCGGCCTTTGTGGGAGCAGTGTGTAGTGCGTACTGTATTGATTCCTCCTCTTTGAAAGAGAAGAACGAAAAAAGAGCTTTGTTGGAATTGTACTGCTGTACTGGCAGCGGGAACTGCTGTGGGATCTGTGTGAGACAGACTGATTTCCACAGGTTGGCGACGGTCTGGGGAGGTTGGAATTGATGTTTCTCGTGACCTTGTGACTGTGCTCCTGTAAATATGGCTGAAGCATGGCCAGAGTATAGTAGTGACTGGCAGACAGCCTCTTAAGTTCTTTACAGGGAGGCGAAGTGATGTTCTGAGGAGAACAGCAAGATTTATGTTGATGAATCATCACAATGATGTGAGAACCACTGCCTCAGAAAGTACACAGACTCAGTATTTATCCAACAACTCCAAGGACGAGTGCTGTGTTCCACAAATAGACATTCAGATTTTTATTTTTTTATGAACTTCAAAAAATGTATGTCCTCTGTGGTCTGCAAGTTTGATATAAACGTCCTTAGTATCTGTAGACATGTTGAAATTTTCATTCGATGGAAATTTCGACTACGCATTAGTAATACACTTCTAAAATGTGAGATGGCCTTTAAGCTATTGTAAACATTTGAGCCACCATTCACTGTCTTGAAAAGACCGCAAACCCTTGATGTACAGTAATGCATCATCATAAATTCAATGCATTCAGCAGCAATGACCTGCACTGTCTGAATGTCAAATCATTGATAGTTGTGACTGTCTCGCATGAACTTCTCACTTAAGTACTAGAATGTTAACACTTCAGTTCTTTTTTTCTTTTGAAAAATATGAATGGTATAGCAGTGTTCTTTTCTGCTATAAAGCAATAAAAAAAAATTTTTATAGAATTTTTTTCTATAAAGCAATATAAAACATTGCTTTATAGAAATGATTTCCTTTGTGTGGTTTGATGAACACTGAAATTAGCCAGTGAAAAGATACTTGCACAACCTTAGTTCTTATTCTTTATGATCTTGTGAAACATTGTAAGTTGTGTTTAGAGAATAGATTTTAGTTCAAAAAGTTACAGTGGTGTTGAAGTTCCTTTCTTTGGGTAGCTTTTATCAATCTTAGCAACCGTGGGTGTCTTCATTAGTGGTTTAGTAAATATTTCATCAACCTACTGAGGTCCTCTAACAATGTCACTTGTTCAGGGTATGGTTAATTTCATTAGTATGTATTATAAAGAGCATGCTTAGTGATAGTCATGTTTGGACTTTGTTTGTGTTTTGCTTCATTTTGTACTGTTCCTAGTTCAGTTTTCTTTGGTCTCATACCAAGATCTTTTCATTCTAAATTGTAATGTGGAAAAAGATCTGATGCAGGATTACAAAATCACAAAAAGGTTTACAAAAGGATTATGCAAACTTTCTTTCTCTATGTGCAAATATTTCCATTCAGAGAAAGCCAAGCACTGGATACAGTGGAAGAACAGCTTCCATTCCAACCGTTTCTTTGAGTGGGTAACAACAATTAACATGGACGCAACTGCCTCTTCACTTTACAGTTAATTGGCTCTCATAAAGGCAAAGCTTAGAAAAATTATGGGGAGGAAGCCTTGCCTTGGAAGTATGTGTTTACTGTGGCTTTTATGGAAAATCCCATTTAAGATGGAACAAAGTACTTATCTTTATGACAAGAAGCCCTCTGATAAAGGGGGAAGTGCCTTGAAGTTGTGAAATTATGCCCGTTTTATATAGTAAATGAAAAGGTGGTTTTCCAGGCTGTTTTTGGACAGAGGAGGAATGTTCAAATATAGACTGCAGTAAAGTTGCATAGAAGCGTGCTTTGTGTTATCCTGTTAAAACACTTTGTTTGTGTTTTCCTGTCTGTCTGCAAACATAAAGTCTTTTGATTGTCACAGTGCTTTTGACGGGTAGCCATATATTATAACAAAGCGCTTGAGTCTTGCCCTGGCAAACATATGGGTCAGCACTTTTGAAATGCAGCCCCCCTGCTTATTGACCTCAAGTAATACATTTCATATCTGGCACTGGTCTGTATGGTCTTGTATGCTTTATGGGTGGTGTAAATCACAGGTCCATGACTCAGGTCCAAAGGGTGATTATGTTTAGAACCAATTTGTCAACAGAACATGGAACGCTTACCCAATCATACTCGATTGGAAAAATAGACTCTGAAATTAGTGAATTTAAAGCTGCATGTTTTGCAATTCATTTGGTGCATATATCTACTGCTGTTCTTAAGTATATATTTATAAATATTAACGCTTTCCCAGCCATTGACAGAAATGTCTGTCTTTTGCAAGAAAACACTTCTCTGCCATTGGAATTTTCCTGCTTTCTGCTTTTTCACTGTTGTATGGTAGGGGACGCTATGACATCTTCTGAAAGAGTACAGAAGAGTACTCCTGATCAAAACGCATGCGAAGAAGACGCAGAAACAAACAATCTCATGCAATCATATGCATGTGTAAAATAACACAATCATCGACATTAAACGGCATTTAAATCAAACTGCCTAATGTTAATGAATGAAATGTCGACCCAGGATGAGCTATAGAACTGTGCAAGTTGATGGACTTGATCTTCTCCATCTATGTTTTGATCAACTATGTTCTGAATCTGATCTGATCTGATCTTTGACAAAAACATGATTTTCTTACCCACATTCAAGTTTTAAATTAAAAAATAAAAGAAGAATGCATGAAGCTAGAATAAAATGTTCAGATATTCATACAAACAAATATTCTGGGGGGCCATGAACATTTTGTGAAAATTATCAAAAAAAAGCTGGCAGTAGCTGGCAAATTTTTTTATTTTTTTTTACGCTGGCAGGGAAAGCGTTAACTGCCAAACTGTGTTTATAAAGAGTTAATTTACTCATGTCATACCAAACCTGTTTGACTTTCTTTCATGGTATGGTTTGCACAATGTTGACTTCTATTTTCCATTTAACGAAAATAAGTTTTATGACAAGAAAAGAAGACAAAAACACTAAAACTTTCAGAACAGTGGTCCAGTACCAAGTTTCTGGGGGTGCACATCACAGACGACCTCACCTGGTCTGCGAACACTGGGTTCTTGGTCAAGAGTGCACAACAACGACTGAACTTCCTGCACCAACTGAAGAGAGCCATATGCTACCGTTGAAAATATCCTCACCAACTGCATCTCAGTGTGGGGCGGAAGCTGCACTGCCTTGGACTGGAGGCATGTGAGAAGAGTGGTAAGGACTGCAGAGAAGATCATTGGGACCTCCCTCCCCTCTATTCAGGACATTGCCCCAAAGCGGTATCTGTCCCAGGCTAGGAATATCATCAAGGACTTGTCACACCCACATCATGGCCTGTGGAAAAAGGTTTTGCAGCATTCGATTCAGGTCAAACAGGTTCTGCAATAGCTTTTTTCCCATGGCTGTCAGACTGCTGAGCTATTTTTAATCATAATGTTAATTGTACTGTTGTTATGAGCTATAGTGTCAAAATTTCGTTCTGTGTACAGAGAATGACAATAAAAACCTAAGTCTATCCATATAACTTTATTGCATTATATTCCAGGTCCTTATTCCTCAAAAGACATTATTCATTGAAAATCTTTCCCTCTAATTAACTCACCAATGTTTGCATATATTCAAATATGGTGCGTTACGATGCATCATATTCAAATTTTACAAATGAGATTCTCAGTCAAAAATAGTTTTTTATATAACCCATCATACATGTTCAGAATACGTGAAATATTGAGTATTACAGATTATTAACTTTTTTAAAGATTCTTCTTTCTTTTGGCAGATTTGCATGCCTTGGGTGCAATTAACTATTATTTTAAGCAAAATAGGAGCAAAGAAACTAAAGTTATTTCGATCTTAGCTATGAGAGTAATGGTGTTAGAAATTAAGGTTATGGGTGATTCTTCAACTTTTTTCTTCATATGCTTCTCTATCTGACTGCGTTACATATTTGTGCAGTTTTGTTGTAGTATTGTTCGTTTAGGTATCTAGCGGTACAACATCTTTAGAATTGTGTATACAGTATAGCCAAGTGATTTTGGTTCTGTGTTAGAGCTTTCATTGTTTTTTATTTTTGTTTGATTTTTTTTGTGCCATAGTAGACAGTGGAAGACTTTTTGGCAGTCTGCTCTGCACATCTTTCTCTGTTAAGCTTGGCTTTATGCATTACATGTTTTTTCCAGTGTCGTGAAAGAGAAAAAGGACTGTAATTTTGAATTGAAAACCACTTGGCACACCTAACCCAGCATCAGCAGCGTGCCTCAAGAGTAGGGAGGATCTACAGAGAGTCAGACAAAAGACGAGTAATAATGAAACATCCTAGGCTGAAAGCCACTGATGAGACTCTCTCACTTTCTCTCCCTCCTCGTCGTCTTCCTCCTCCATCTGGACAGGGCTCAAGTATTCATCTGTCAAATCAAACCTCTTTTGCTTTAGCCCTTGCGGCTTCTTAGCATTTTCACTTCCTTTGTGTCAAAGATGGAAAAGTTTATCCTTTCAGCTTTAAATATCAGACAATTTATCCATTGTCAGGGCTACTAAAATGCTGCTCAGATTACGTTTGTCGGGTATCATCATTATGTAGCCTACTTTTGACAACTGCGCATTGATGGTAATGCCTCCCATAACAATGAAATAATCACCATAAAATACAGCATAATTGTATTATTTTTATACAATTCCACTGAGTTGTTCCATTGCTATATGTACTAATTTTCATCAATCAAAATTAATCCAATTCGCATTTTTCGTTTGCATATGTATTTGTGTTCATGTACACACAACTTCATGACGTTCAGAACTCCTATAATGTCACTGAGTATAATATTTTGCCTTGAGTCTTCTGGCACATTTCACGTAAGGATTGATATCATTTAATGGATCTTAAGTGAGTTTACAATAAATGGCTGCTGCTCGCATTGTATTTTTAATACTTATTTAAACAAATAAGTATTTGTATCTGTCTTTCTTTGTATCTATCACACATCACAGTATATCTCCTTTTTTCCACACAATATTTGTACCTGTCTGGCAGCTTTTTCCCACTCCATGTCTTAAGAATAAGTCCTTTGCTGGAGTTGTCATAGACTTTGCGGCCAGCCAAAGAAAACAGTATCTGTGGGCAAGGGGTGGGCTGTGCTAGTGGAAAGGGGCCTGGGGAGGCTGGGAATTGGTCCTGCTTGTTCTGTGTGCTTTCTGTTCACAGACCAGGCATTAGATTGAAGAGATCTGTAAGCCCGCTCTGCTGGGACCGCCGTAGACACAAAGCCCATTTCTCTGGGAGATTGCTGCACTGTTTGCTGACACGAATAAAGCTTGTTTTGTCCTCAGAACTGCAAATTTGCCTTGGGATGTGGCCCTCCTTCTCACTCACTTTTGCACTGCCTCTTTATATAGATTCAGAGCTGCCTTTATATATGTCCAGATTATTTAAAATAACTCTAAAGAAGTCTTTGAAATATGACTTTAAGTGAAGGAAACTGTATATGTATGTATATATATATTACAAATTTCATTTATACTTTTTACAATTTATTTTTCTTTTTTTTATAAAGCTCTGTTTGTTTTTGGTTTGGCGTAATATTTGAATAGTTTTTTACAAGCTCTCCTGGCAGCAGTTTTTGTCGAGCTGTTGGGAAGAAGTGGCATTTTGTTCGGTCCATGAGTTAACTCTTGTGCCTGGTGCTAGGAAATGGGTTAAAACCACACGCACACTGGTCCAACACAAACAGTCCCTGGTATTCTTGAGCAGGCCAGTCGTAGAGGCGTGATTCAGTTGTACATGGAATGGAGGGCCTGACCACTGGACCCACACCACAGTAAAACATGTCCTCACTCTATTCTCCCATTACTCTCACACTGGGAAACACTGCCGCCCAGCTTTCTCATGCAGAGCCTACAGTACATTCATGCAGTTCCTTAGTCGACAGGCATTTGACTTACCCACCCAGACTAACCTCAGTCAACCTAGCCATTCTAGAAAAGAACATGCGTTACAATAATAAATAAGAAAGGGCAAAATCAAGCCACTGTCTGAAAGTTTGATAAGTGATTGAACAACATTCTCATGTCCCTGAAAATGGATAAACGGCAATCCCGGCAGCCTCTGCTCTTTGACATTTCACTGTGATTGACGTCATTAGTGCTTTTGAATGAATATGGTCTAGCTTGGTTAAAGATCTGAGCTCATAGCCAAAAGATTGCAGGTTTCCTTCTTGAATTAGCTTTGGATAAAAGCATCAGCTAAATGTAATTTGCTGTCTTTTTGCTTGTTAGAATTTTTTTTTCATGGGTTATTGATTTAGGTGTCTATATTCCATCAGAAAACTAGATCGAAGTGTCAGTCCTAATCAAACAACCCATATATTAGGCAAGGGGATAGAATACTAACTTGTACTGTAACTGCATCAGATTTCAGAAGGTTTGTTGTTGTGGTTCATAAGCAATACAATTTATTATACATGAAACTTTCTGAAACATGGATGTTTACAATGCAGTTGCCTTTAGAAAAAAAGACTTATCTCTTGTCTGGGTATACAGTAAATGCTGTATTTTTAATATACCTATATCTAGTACAATCACATTTAAACACCCATATACAAATGCATTTCTCTGTCTTATTGTTTCTTCATCAAATATATAGCGTCTGCCTCACACACACATAAATTCAGGCGCAGTTTTTGATTCCTTCGCTGTTCCTTCCTTTGAAGCTCCACCCACTTCCCATTTCTAGACAGTCTACTTCTGAACTTTCTGTGATGTGCAAGCCAAGACTTACAATGCATGAATAATTTTATCATCGGACAGCTGAGCTCGATGCTCCTTTTCTATATCTCTTTCATCACTTTTCTTTTTCCTTTCTCTTTTGTATGTCTTCTTACTTAAACTTTTCGTTTCCTTGTTGTTTTACTTTTCCCTTACCTTTCTTTCTTTTTCTTTCTTCTCATTTTGTCTCTGTTAGCCTTGCTCTCTTTTCCTTTTCTCTTTTCAGCACAAACTATGATCACAGAATCAGGAGCAAAAATGTTTGCAATTCACAACTTCACACAGAAATACAAATATACTTGCAGCTTCATTCAACAATCTCCAATAAAACATATTGTTTGGAAGTTATGCAAATGCAGACATCATGAGTCATTCATTTTTTCCTGTGCAATTCTCTGGGATTGGAAGGGCGTAGAATGGCGTAGAACAATGTGCTCTCTTCAGTAATAATTAAGCTGATGGCCTATTATGCTGTATTGCAAATCAATATGTACGGTCCCTGGCGATGGTTGAAGTAGGAAGGCTTGGCGTGAATCCAGCCCATCTCACACTTTGAATGAGCAGATGCAGGTGCATCACAACTTGCTTTGGTGATTATTTTTTGTTGTTGTTGTTGTTGTTCCTGCTGATGGGAGGAGGGGGTACGGAAGAACAGGCTTGGTGACAATGGCAGCAGGCCTCTCTAGTGTAATTGTGTGTGAATGCTCATTTTAGAAAGCCTTCCGCTTTTGTTAGACAGGTGCTCAGAAGCTGTTTCTGTATCACTTTCTTCCTCTCATACTCTCAGTATCACATTCAGAGTTATTTTGTCTTATTATTTTTCTTTTTTTCTAAATATATTTATATTTGTATGAATCACTTTCATATTTATCTGTTTGTCTGTGTTTGTGCACACATTGACTACGTAGTATTTTTAAGTCAATCTTTTACAGGTTTAATTTATAAACCGTTTAGTTAAAATCAAGCATTTCAAAGCTGTACCTTTGTTATTAGTGCTAAACTGTTTTATTTTTTTATTTATTTGATTAATTCCTCTCTGGTCTCTTTTGATACGTTCTAAAACAGTTGCCACATCAAGCGGAAATCATTCTCTCTCTCTTGCTCTCTCTCATTTCACATTCACAAATGTATATTTACTGTGTAAAGTTCCCCTGTGTTTACCCTCTGGTTTGTTTGCTTGATATCACTCTGTTTATCTCCATTAATTCCACCATTTTTCAGTCTATTGGATGTTATGTAGTTGTCATCAAAAGCCGCCTCTCCATGGAAGTTCTAGTGTTTTGAAGGAGAAATGAATATCAGCATTAAAAATTAAATGGTATATTGCAAAACATCACTTCATGGATTCGGGGCAAGTGTAGAAGCAGCTGTTCCACCAGCAATCTGTAAATAAGAGGAATTGTAGATAAAGACACTGAGGAGGCTGTTAGATATGCAGGAAGCAGCGGAGCCCACTTTAAATTGACTGCAGGAAATTGTGAGAAAATGGTCATAAATTGTTAGGGCATACAGTTGATTCTTTTTTTTTAATGCCAGGCGTTCCAGTCTCCTTCCTCCCGCTTTCTTCTCAGGATCCGTATACATCTAATATTTGAACCCAAGGGAAAAAAAAGACATTGAAAAAGCTAGGAAACAAAATTAAACATTGATAAGAAAAGAAAAAAACATCTGCAAACTATACCAAGTTTTGGTGGAAAAACATGAATTCAGGAATCAGAAATAGCCAGTTATATATTATATAGATATTTATTTATTTTATATATATATATATATATATATATATATATATATATATATATATATATATATATATATATATATAATATAAATTCTTATCTTTTTTTCTTTTAGGAATTGTGAAGGCTTGGATTATTTTAGCCAGATCCCTCCAGCAGCAGAGAGAGAGAGAGAGGGAGAGAGAGGCAGCATGTGCTGCCCTCCACATATTTAATGAAATTTATAACAATTGTCCTCCAATCAGATTAAGTGCTTGTTTAAAATGCAAATATGTTCTTGTCTCTGACATGCTGTAATTAAGTAGAACAATGCTCTATTTTTTCCCCTGATGTACCACATCTCTCATCAAGGGCTTTGAAAATAGGACAATGATTGACCACCTGGTCTGGTTACAGTAGCTAAATTTATTAAATTCTCTTTGTCTATAGAAAATCAATGAGGAATTGTACGTATTGCTATGGGTCAGCCTTGTTTTTCTATCTGGCGTATAATTACCCTGACCTTACGGTACTTGTTGAAGATAATTTTCTATATCATTACATCTTTGTCACCAAATTGTGAGTCAGAGTCCTCTGTGGAATTTTCACTGATTTCCTTTAAGACCGTCAAATGGAGGATGGCGAGATCTAAGAGAGATATTGATTTAGTTATTGCAAGGATAGCGGCAGGGTTTCAGCTGGCTGAAATGTGCACTTTCTGCTATATTGTTTTTTTTTGTTGCGAAGATCTCGTTGGTCCACTTATTTCTGTCTTTCACCTTGTTGAATAGCTCTACCTACTCCTTTAGAGTGAACCCAAAATGCTGCCGTTGTTCATGTCTGCAGTTCATTTGGCTCATTTGGTATTCTGTGACAATTTAACCAAAATCAATTTAGCAAATATCCAGCTGGCATATGATTAAATTATTCTGTCATCAGTTTATTTGAACTGGGCCATAAGGGAGCCTGGCGACGCAAATATTTCCTTCTTTTTCATTTGTTACATATGGCTGGATCTGGTATCATCTCAAGTTATCCGTTCAGAGGGCATTTTTGTGGCACTCAAGAGCGCTTTAATCACAGAATCAGGACGTTGTTTATGTACAAGAACGTGGAGTGAATATCCCTTCTACCAGCACACCCAGCTGACTGTGATTAATACAAACAAACAGTTTCTCCGTAGAACCACAGCGCCAGAGATGTCTCTTGAGTCAGTTCATAATTATTATATTGTATCTCAATTTAACTCAATCAGAGCAGTTCACCCAGTATAGATCATCTCCAGACCGCATGGGACTGCCGTTTCACGAATCTGATGTATTCTGTTGCGCAGAGGAAAATTAATTGGATTAAAGATTTGATAATCAGTTTCTTTGTGCATCCAACCTTGCATTTTCACCCCCCGAACCCACCCTCCATCGTCTCAGCGCATCAGGAGCCGCATTAAGTATTTCCTCAGTTTCACGGCCAAGGTGTCGAGCCCTAGCGTCGATTCATTTAGCATAATCACTGTGTTCTAATGAAACTGTTAATACCGGAGTGACAAGCTTGCTTCTTTGCTGAAGGCATCCAATCACCCCGCCACATCTCGGAGGTGATGAATGTGTAATTACCAAGTTTGACAGACCTTGTTTAGCTTGTTCTTTGTATGAACATGTGCGCATGAGAAAGTTAGAGGATGAATATGCTTAGGGTTGTGCTCGTGACCTCCTTCCCAGGGCTTCATACTGATATACTGATGCAGGGGCTATTACTGTTTAGATATGAATGGTCTGCAGACTTCAGTGTTTTCCAAAAGAAGAGGGAGGCAAAGTAGTCGCGCTTATGAACAATAGTACAATAGCTGAATTGTGATCAGTTTGAAACCAATGTGAGATGGTTTACACAAGTTGATGATTGTTGTAAGTACCAGTGAATTTGTAGTGTTCAGTCAGAAAGAAATTGCTATAATATTCAACAAAATCCTTGTATTGACTGTTTTACTTCTTTTTCTTTTTTTTTACCTTAATGCCAGGACAATGTATTGATCCATTGGATTTGTTTGTTTCTTAATTATTATCCTAATTGGTAGTTTGGTAGTTTTGTTACGTTTTATCCTAATAAATATTTTTTTAAAGAGATTATTATATACCGTATTTTCCGCACCATAAGGCGCACCGGATTATAAGGCACAGTCTCAATTACAGGTCTATCTTTGTACTCAATTCACACACGAGGCACACCGGATTATAAGGCGCACGGCCGTTTTTTGAGAAATTTTACATCTTTTAGGTGCGCCTTGTAGTGCGGAAAATACGGTAATCAGTTCAGTAGTTGTATGGTACTATAGTCCTAATTTTAAAAGATTTTAACTCTTTTTCTTCTTTTTTTAACCATAGTGGAGAGGCCGTCAACGAAAGCCTAACCAGTAAAAATGTGGTTTAAACTTCCAGTAAATGCTGTTCAGCATTAATTGATCTCTGCCAGGACATGAATGCTCCCTCTCCACTATTGATTTATCTTAGACCTCTCCCACATGCCAGACCCAGCAGCACCAGCCTAAACATGCTAAATGTAGATGAATTTTCAGTGAAATCGCCATGTCAGAATTAGTAAGACATCACCTTGGTTGAAAATAAGATGGTTTATGATTACTGTGGCTATTTGAAATTGTTGTGAAGACGATTTAGATTGTGGGGGTGTGACAGAAACTGGACTATTCCGTCATCCATAGTCCTCTGATCCCAGCAGCGATGTCATGACAGGCCAAAGCTCTCACTCACTCACCATACTGCTAATCACATGCTAATAAATGAGCTTTCATCCCTGGGTCATATCCCCCATGCTAACAGCAAGAGCTGTTTTTTTTGTCACTCATCTTTTTCTCACCCTCAAAATGAGAAAATAGCTGCAACACACATACAGGCTCTTCACTAGAGTGTGAATATTCTAAATAAAGAGAGATTCTGTCTGCACTGTTTTTTTTTCTTCTTCTCTTTCTCTCTTTATTCAGGAGCGAGGAGGAGATTGCATGAAATGCCACAGCAAATGCTCAAATTGTGTGGATTTTGGAGTAGCGCTGAAATTATTCATTAGTGCTTATGTATGGGCATCCCAAGATCCCAACACACAGAGTGATTTGTTTTTAATCATTCTGATGTTTTGGTTGAATGTTCTTTGGGGTGGAAACTTTGTTCATCTACTTTGGTAATGAGTGTAAAAATGGGTTGCCATCTGCTTTTTTCCTCTCTTTTTTTCTTTAATTTGCTAAACATTCTCTGCAAATCTGTTCTCCAGAATGCAGGAAATGAATGCAAACACGGTTTTTGAACCTTGATTTACATTTGGATTTGTAATACGACTGCCTTTGAATTGAAGCAATCATTGTACCTTTGTGCGTCGCTTCAAAAGTGCTGATATATTAACATCACTAGTCAGTTAAATGATTTGTGTGTTACCCACAATGACTTGCGCCAGTTTGAGGAAGATGCTGTTCGATTTGAATGTATCCATAATTAATACAGATGCGTCAAAAGGATGCCATTACATGCTTTTTCTCAAACTTCAGAAATGTTGTATCGTAGGCCTGGAACATCAAATGTGTGCATCGCTGAATAGCCTCTCAATGTAGTCATCAAGGCAATTGAAAAAATCCCTAGTTTAGTGATCAGAGAGTGCTTCATGCTCAATGAGGAGTGACAGCACGTTTAGGCGAGAGTCTTCTTGCGTATTGGATGTCAGGTCACTGGTCATGTCTTCTAAGTTTGTTTTGATGCGTTTCGATCTTTTGTTAATTCTATTTGCACACATCTTTCGGTCCCGTCAGCATTTGTTTGTTTTTTCAATTTTTATGCAGATTAAGCTCGCAGAGGTTTTCGAAAACATCTTTTTCGAGAACTTTTGGCTGGCGCATGCCAGTGTTACCTGAAGCCAGGAACAGTCACTAAGCTAAAGACAACTGCTGTGTTTTGAAGGGGACCTTCAATGGCTATATTCTTGATAGAGAGGAGAGGTACGGCAGTGTTTAGCTTGAAGTGGCGGCTGCAGAAATTCTTAAATTGAATAGGGCTCTCAGCAACGCATTCCTCTCACAAACCTGGGCTGAACCCATCTCCCGAACTCTATTTGCTGATTATTTAACTACCTGTAAATGCACAACAGTTCTATTATATCTTGCTGGAGGCCCTATCAAAAGGTCCTTTAATATAGCAAGCGCACTACACAGACCGCCAGTGTTTTTGTAGTTGTGCACGTCGTGAACTTAGGGGGAGCCGAGCACCTCCTCTGGAGGTTTCTGCAGCCGGCAATGAAAAGTTTCCTATAACTATGTGGCAAATAGAGGAGGTTGTTTGGGAAATATCTATGCATTAACATTCATATATATAGTTTTGCAATTTTAGCCTTTCACCCTATTTACTCTGACGCCAGCGTGAAAAATCATATGGTTTTGGAGTCATTCTGCCAGGCGTACAGTATATTGATATTCAGGCCGGAATAGAATTCAATATGTCACCCCCTCCCTCAGAGAATCACTCCTTTCTCTGTAATTTCCATTGAAATTTTGTGTGCAAATGCAGTAATAGACACATTTATAACATCAAAAGGATTCAATTTTCTTTTCAATCACACAACAGTATGAATAGCTTTTTCCATTGAATCTAACAACGAGGAGCCATTACCCGACACCAAAGGATAGGTTGCCTTCACTTGCTTTTTATGAAAGTGTGTCAAACAATTTCCCATGTCTGCCATTTGTTCTAAGCTAACAGGGGCTGTCAAACAGGTTTGTTTCTAATTTTTCAGGGAAATGTCATTTCTTTCTTCTGGTGCCGAGTAATCACCAGAGATCCACATGTTTATTTTTTAATGCAGGCTGTAAGTGTCTTTAATACGTTAACTCCTCCGCCGAATGCTTTCCAGAAGCCTGCGTTTGACAACTTCCGACTGCTAATTGCACTTGGTAAATTATTTGGAAAAAATTACATGAATAGCATTTCACTGACACCGACACACAGGACATCAGGACATCAAATGGTGTGAGCGCTTTTATTTCAGCAGGGTAATGTCTCTCTTGGAGCTCTCTGTTGAAAGGTTACAGTAAAGGGCTGTTTGTCATATTCTGTGTATTCATTCAATTTCTCCCTGTGCCATCCAGGTTTGTCGCTTTGAAAGCCTTAGTGTTAACTTACATTTCGCATTTCACTGTTTGGGTCTACTATATTTGGTGGGATGATTTGACAATATTATATTGGTAGTTGGAAAGTGGCTAATATAAATATATATATTTTTTACATTTATTTTATGTATTTATGTACTGTCTGTACGTACATGCATACATAAAACAAATTTAAAAAGTGTTGCATTATGCTAATGCATTATGCTAATATTATGACCTAACTACTAGCTTTGATTTTTGAATGGTTACCCGTTAAATTAATTTTGACAACCCAGTGCTGTCATTTTTTAAATACCCCCTTCACACTCACTCTCTCTCTGAAGTCTACACGGTAATGGGAGTGGCCTGGTCTTCCGCTGTCATCAATCAGTTTGCACCATCCCTGACCCACCGCTGAGCAATGTGCCGCGCTCATAAAGCCATGCACTGCAGCAGATGGGCCGCAATTTGCAACACGTATGTTTTTTAACATCCCGCCATCAGGGATTTTAATTATGTCTGGTCTCTTCTTGAACAGTCTCTTTACAATACAAATAAGCCCACACAACTGCACATGTACAGCAGCCCAAAATGTAAGGATTCAAATGTCACTGCACATGTTAATTAGAGCGATTATAGCGTTCAATTCCAGTGATTAAATTTAGCTCCGTTATCAAGACAGTCTGTCACTCAACACGGTGTTTAGATTAGTTTTCAGATTCTGTGTGAAAAAATAATATAATTGTATTACATTATATTGAAACCTCTTTAAAATTGATATTTACACCGGCAGTGAGTCAAAGCTCTAGCTAATCATTCTGACTTGTATGCTGATCTTCAGTACAAACTATTAACAGTGGGTATAAAACGGTTTGTATAAAATGCTAAATGTATATAATTTCAGTCTTTGTAATATTGATTGTTTGAGGTCAGAAATGTTACAAGCTAGAAAACTAATACTGTGTGAATATATCGCCATTCAGATCCTAAGTGTTCAGTTTCGTTCTAAATTAGGTTTTTGTGTCATATATAGTTTCTCCAAACTGCTTATTTAGAATTTTTCTAGTTAGTGATGGCTGCCTGGTAGTCAGGTTATCATACAAATTGTAGGAGTTAAAAAAAGAGAGGGAGAGTGTCTATTCCAGAAGGCACAGCATACAAACATCTGCTGTGAACTAGTCTGAGATTCGGTTGGATCCACTTCCATTGCCTTCCACCAAATATTTACTGCCCTATTAGGATCTTCCACATTAGCCATCAAAACAGAGGGCTACTGGGGAACCACTAAAGGGCGACTCATCATGAGCCAAATGGATGGAGTCAATCCTTTTAGTGCATAACATGTTCGGTTTTGAATGGATTGAAGTTTGTTTCACAAACAGTGCCCATCAAGCGAACACCAAAATTTGTGTTGTTCTCAAATAATAATAATTATTAATTATTTTTAATTACAAGTAGCTGATATGTGTTGTTTTTTGGTTTGTTTTTCCAAGATTACATTTTTATTATAATAAACAGTTAGTTGTTTGTGTTAGTTAGGGAACTGATATATACTGATAAATATAAAAAATAATAATTTTTGGTTCTGATAATTGTTCGTACACATTCATTCTTCTTCCTCCAGTGCAGACCGAACCACATATTACTATCCCCTGACCCTGAGTTCCTGCACTAAGTATTATTCAGCAGCACCTGAAAAACCTGTTACTGACTGGTTGTTCACATGTGTTTTTAAAGATAAACATTATGGCCCAGCTTATGAGACAGGGCTTAGTTTAAGATAGGATTAGGCCTCATTTTAATGAGGACATTTAAGTAGCTTTTATAAACGGGCCGTAGAACGAAAAACATTACTGTTTGCATCTTGAAACAAAAGATGAGAGTGACATATTTTAAGATATGTTGTGCGAATTGTTTTCAGCTAAAACAGCTCAAAAATGCATTTTAGTCTGGGACTATAGACTTAAGCTTGTAGGTCAGTATCATTATTTAAATATAAATGAATTTTTTGTGTGTTTAGTATTTGTTTAATTCATAGTTAAGGCCAATTATAGTATTAAGTCACCTCTAAAAAAGTCATCAAATCCGTGTGAAATGTAAACACTTGTTTTGCAAGAATTGTTTAGAATTATTTCATAATTTGGCACCAGTGTTATTTTAGTTTTATTATAGTTTTATGAATATTTTTAATTCAATTTTTTTTCATGTTTTTTTGTTTTTAGTAATTTTGTTATGTGGTTTTGTCACATATTATTTTAATATTGCTATTTATATATTTTCTATTTCAGTTTTACTTTATTTCACAGTTAGCTTTAGTTGTATTTATTTCCAGTTGATAATTTTAGTGCTTCAACTTGTCAAGGCATTTATTTTCCCAAGCAGATACTTTTTTTCCCCAGCTTATTTTCAATTAACAGAAAAAGTTTTAGTTTAACAATAAAAATCAGTTTGGCACTGGAACTGCATTTTGTTTTTTCTAAATTAATTTCTTCAAAAATAAGTGAATCATCAGAAACAGTAAGGAGCTGGAAGCTGTTGTGCAAATGGATTCTGCATTGCTTCAGTGTTGCTGTGTGTGTGTGTAGTGTATATAAAGTCATGTTCTCTTAGGCCTGAGCATGAATCTTAAGAAGCTGCTACAGGCCCCGCTTCTGTGGGAACAGCAAAATAAACGGCATTACACCTGACAGCGTATTCAGTTCCTCAGACATCATTGTGACAGGTGAGCTTCTTCGGGGTGGATAATTGTATCCCGGGTCTGTGGCACACTGCTTATTATTGATTCATGGGGAACAGAATGAACTCCTTGTGAATGTATAAAAATATATTTAAAAGTCCATTCTCCTCAACTAAAATCACAGCCCCCCAAACGACGTGCTTTTGTCACTCCCAGTTCGCGTTCTCTGCCAGCACTGCTTTTAAGGGCTTGGCAGCGAGGATTGAGCATATATTTAAAGAACCTGACAGGTCGGACAGTAATGCAGTTGTCTGGGCTTTTATTTTCTACATGGAATCCGCTTTGCTAAGCCCTGGTACATCAGAATGAAGTGCCATGGCAGAAAGGAACAGAAAGAGATACTTGAAAGTTTTAAATAGCTAAAACCATGCTAAAAGAAAAAATAATGTATTAGTTGTAATTTGTCTGAACTTGTAAGGCAAAAGGCTTACAACAGTTAGTTAGGAATGAATTCTTATGAAAAAGGCATAATGCATGAAATGATATTATGATAATGTTAAAGGTACATATTTGGCAGACACTTTTACTTACATTACAAGTACACTATGTAACTTATTTTTGTTCAAAATGTAAAAAAAATATATAATAAGAAAATACATTATGAATCCATCCTCCAAACTGTATTTTTGTTTTATTCTGAATCACTACAGTACACCTATAATAAGTGTTTATATGTGGTCTTTTGAAGACACCAAATGTGTGACATAAACAGAGAGAAGTAGCTCTGGCTACAACAATGTTCTTCCTGAGGACACATGCAGTTTTGTTTATCAATCACTACAGCACCAAAAGTTACATAGTGTATCTTTAAATTATTGTAAGCTAACTTATCTTAAGCCTGATTCACACTAATGTTTTTAATATCTACCAGGTTTCCAAACCAAAGTTAACAATAGTTGACAGTCTAAGACAAAGCCGCAGGCCCAAAATGGAGACAGAGGGCCATTACAATCTGACTTCCTCCACAATCTCCCCAGATTCCTTTAACAAGCTGTAAATTGCCAGAACTTTTTCAGTCTATCACCAGCATTCCATAGCGTTTCTTTGTAAATAGACTCAGAATGCTACATCTGTGGCATTTCAAGAGGACACACCTAATCAAAAAGAAACACACTTTAACACACTCCAATAGCCACACTGGAGCAGAACTGGAAGCAACAGCCTCGGGTACAAGCATAATTCCTGTTGTTTCTTCAGTCGTGCCACAGCTGGAAAGCATCGTGAACATGAGCACAGGACCAGCGTTGCGCACCCAACACAACGCAGTACTCAAACCTGGCACTGGCTTTTATTCGCTCATAAAAATGTGTAAGGCCTGATTAGCTTCCCACATTTTCAGAGGATAAAGGAATTAAGGACCAATTTCCTGATGTTGTAAATGTTAATGCTGAGGAGGAGGATGGCTGTTTGATTTTTGCAGGCTATATTCGTAGTTGAGGTGGTTGGAGGGGTGATCATGTTGGTTGTGATGGGGCCCACCCGTGAAATATCAACGGATGAAGAATGTAATACTCCATTTAACGTTAACTGCCTGTGTTTGGGATGTCTGGCTTCTGTATCCGCTTAGCGCGGTGTGAAACATTACTCTCTTCTAAAACTGTGAGAGTGGCTTCTCTAAGATAATAACTGTGATAATTGAGTTCAATTGACACATCAACTTGTCAATTCTTCAATACCAGATGACATATGGGGGGAAAAATGGCAAAAAAATCCAAACAAAACAAAACCTCTCAAAGTATGCAGATGTAACCCATCAGTGATCATTTAGAGAATAGTCATTGACCCGTAACTTCTACGAGGAAGTAGGAAATGACTAAACATCCATGTTGTTACCCATTTGTGTCAGTGGAATCAGTGGGACCACAACCAAAAACTTCCTGAATTGACAGGAAACGGCATGTGTGTGGTGGCTGTCTGGCGGGAGCATGGGTACAGGAAAGAGGCAGGGCCAGAGCAGAAGACTGGACTTGGCAGACCGGCGCTCTGCATTGTGGGACGAGCCACTCGACATGTGAGAGCCCAGCCTGGCCATTCATCCACACCAGCGTTGCATGCCGCCCTGTGATTAGCATTGTCCTCTAGCAGATGGCCCATCATCTGTTTCAGGCGGCAGAGAGAAAAAAAACACCACTGCGAGAGCAGCCCTTCATTCTTACTATTAACTCATAAAGCGGCCATTGTGTTTCACCACATTTGTGCAGAATGAGGTGGTCTACAAGTATATATGTAAAAAAAAGTTAAATATTATTTAAGATTCGCAATGAAGTGTTTAATACCTGCTGTGTAATTCCTGCGAGTACAAAGTAATATTTTATGTTTTGTTTGTTTGACTTTTTTTTATTTATTCATTTGTGCCCTCCCAAAGCCAGACCACTGTTGTCACTTCCTATGCACTGTATAAATTCACAAGGGCTTGGGGCAACAATGCTCGAAAATCTCTCTCTCTCTCTCTCTCTCTCTCTCTCTCTCTCTGAAAAAATGAAAATATTAAACGGAAGTTGTTGTTTTTTTAATGTAATTTTTCATATGATGGCAAAGCTGACTTTAGTTTCACACGACCCTTCAGATTTATTTTTAAATTTGTTGGTTTGGTGCAAGAAATTATCAATCAATTTAATGCACCCGTGCTAAATAAAAGCATTTCTTTCAAAAAATGTAATGTTCCTAATTACTAAACCTTTTAACAATAGTTTGTGTATATATACAATTCTCAAAAATGAAATGTACAGTATTATTTTTTTGGCGAAACATAAAAGTGTAATATTTTGTCAAACGTTGAGGTCCAAAACAACACTGGAACTGCTTTGTTTTTACAGGTTAAATGTTCATTTCTGATACCAAGTGTTAAATCACAAGTATGCTTCTCCTTGTAGATGCTCTCTATGATGGGCTCTCTCTTTTCCTTCTCTTCCAGACCTACTCCCATGATCGGCCTAATAATTAAAGCCATCCTGCAACCGCTGCCGTACCACGGAGCATCGGATGCATCAGGGGCCTGTGACATGATACAGAGGGACAGCTTAACTATTAAATATCCATCACGCCACGCCACATCAGTCCTAATGCAATCAGAAACACATGACTACATCGCCCGGGCCCCCACTTCCATCCACAATGATTAAGTAAGTCTTTAATTTCCAAGACAAATAAAAAATGCAAGATCATTTTATCATGAATGTAAATGACCTGTCTCCTCAGATGACAGTTCGATTTGATTGGGAAGAGGGGGGGATCTACTGTAGCTGTGCAGGCTAATACAAGGCTTTGTGTACTTCAGAGAATACGCACGTGGGCTGGGGTCTTTTTGCCGTATTATCATTTTAATGAAGCAGGGTATTTCTTTTGTGGTCGGAAGGCTCTAATGCAGTTGTCCAAGACTCCCCTTTCATCTGTCTTCTTCAAACGCTCAAGGTTGTTAAACAAATGGATGTGTCTGAGTATATAACGCTGATGTGGCCAGGCTGCTGTTGACTGGGCCAATTAGGGCTCGGGGAGAAAAGAATTGAGGCATGCCGGTTCACTCACTCAAAACCTTCATACAATAGAGTCTGGCTGCTTTGTGTTTATTAAAATCAGCTGGACCTTTAAGGATTTAGTAGGACACACTGTAGTATGACATTACTTTCTGATGATTTTCATTATTAGGAATTCAACCGAGATCCCTGTACTGTTTTTATCTTGCTAATTACTATCTACCGGTAATTATAATAAAATGTTTTCCTCATACCTGATATGTCATGAATTATCCATTGCCATTGTCTCCATGTAAAAATGAGCGAGTGTCTTTAGAAAAATGTTTAATTCTACACCTGCCTGATAATGATACATACCTGTTCGCTTTATTCATAGTGGGAATGTTGAAAAAAGATGGTGATTTCTCACCATGCTAATTACTGAGCAATGTGCTAGTGGCTCAAGGTGTGCAACTGGTGTTACGTTTCAAAACGTACGATTCTTCAGATAAATTTAAGAGTCAGCATAACACTCAATAAATGCAAATTCAATCCACTCCTTACTCCCCAAAAAAGTAACCGGTTTCAGTAACCTTCAATGTGGATATTTTTTTGAGCTTAGTAAATGCTTATATTTCTTATATTATATTTTACGGTCATAATGTTATTTTCTAATAAATTTTAACCGTGATCTCTCTAGTTCACCCCAAAAAAAATATTTGCTGTTAATTTACTCAGCCTCAGGCCATCCAAGGTCATCCCTTTTTTTTATTTCAGTTGAACGGTAAAGTTTTTAGCTAAACCATAGTCCTTGGTGATTTTATATAATGCAAGTTAATGGCTGTCATTACTTTGAAAGTAAAAAAAAACATACGCAGGCAAAAAAAAATGAAAACCGATGACACCTGACAATATATATTGAGGTCTTATATAGAGATACAATTGGTCTGTGCAAGAAACAGCATCGTTTACAATTGTGTTTGTTTTTGTGTGTTGTAATGTTCATCAATGTTGTACTTACTTTTTTATCTTATATAAGTATATAATATGTTGCCGCAATCCCAAACGGGAACATTGACTTTTCACAGTTGTCCAACTTTTGAGTTCCCCCACATATGTCATTGTAAGACAGGATGTGACCTGTGGATTGTCAAAGCTGTGGAATACAGTTGATTCATATTGTAAATAATGTTCAGTTTCTTGCACAGACCGATTGTTTTGCTTCATAAGATTTCAGTGAATTATCAGGAGACATGGGTATTCATTTTGTTTTGCCTACATAACATTTTTTGTATTCTCAAAGTGACTGTAGCTGTTGACTTTCATTATGTGATGTCACCAAGGACTACGGTTTCTGCTGAATATTTGGTTTCCTGTTGTACTGGACAAAAAAGACACCTACGTCTTAGAAAGCCATTTTGGATGCACCATCCCTTTAAATAAGATTTGAGACTGTTAGACCTGTAGGTTAACAATAATAAAAGTAATTTAAACAACTGTAGTTCTTCACCATTGTTGGTATGCTTGTAACGGTTGTCATTATTTGTGTAGTTAACATATAATCTCATGCCACTAGCATTACTTAGAATACTTTATATTAATACCTCATGTTTAATAATTATAGTTGACATTAAAACGATTGAGGCAGAATTTATTAAAAGGTTTAGACTAAGCATTTTGTAAGTAAATTGGCAAGACAAAAAAAGTGTTATCCCAGCTCACCCCTGAAGGTGTATTGATCAGTATTATTATAATAATTGTGTAGTGGTCCACATTATGTGTATCTACTATGTGTATCTTGAAATTACTTTTTTTATATTAATTTTGAAAATTCACAATTCTTTCACCTGCATGAAGTCAAGTCAAAGCAGGCCTATAGGTAATAATATAAGTCTATAGGTAAAGATGAGCATTGGATGAATTCGACTCGGTATAAAAAAGGACTGTCTGTGTGTGTCTCTGGTGGGTGGGGGGTGTTGAAGCAGGTGATTTGATGGGACGGGGGTGTCAGAGCAGGCAGATGCCGCCTGGTGTGTCTACGATCTCATGTTTATGCAGAGATCAACTGATTTCTTTTGATTTGGCATTGAGGTTCTTGATTTACCGCTGACTAGCTGCTGGCAGCCTTTCAACAGAGTTCCACAGGTTCAAGGGTTCACTAATTACCTCTATGGCAAAGTAAGAGACTCACGCACTTAAAAACACACCCTAGTCCGTTTTAGCCACCTGCTCAGACCCCGGTTCTACCAACAACCACGTCATTGGTGGTGGAGGAAGTAGTTCGCCTTGTTGTCAGACACCCCATCATGAAAAGACAGAAACTCTTTGGTGGCCTGATACTCACATTATTAATTCACACAGACACACACAGACGTACAGAAGATGGATAAATATAAACATCTTTAAAGTGTCTCATCTGCAGTCAACACTGAAGGGATCAGTGGGCGCCTGTCAGTGTTTCACAAATCCTGTTTACTTGGCTTTCAACACATACAAGCTTAAAAGCATAGTTTGTGGAGTCTTGCATTTTCTTTTTAAGTTATTGTGCTATTGGAGTTTATAAAGGAAGGCATCTCGCTTCCAGAATCATGCTCAACATATAACAGTCTTCTTCAGGACTCTAAAGTATTGATCCTCTTGTATGTAGAAGATGCTAGTTCAGGGTTGCTGGCTGGATTGCTGAGGTCCAATTTGAGTGTAGAATGGTATTAATACTCATGTAGGTGCATTGAAAGAGGTCCACTAGACCTGACAGGCATACATGCGCACACACACATACACACACAGTTAGCATGACGGGAGTCATGTGGATAAATCACCATTCACTCCGGGAGCAGTCACAGTCAATGACATATTCACTGGCTGCTTCAACAGCTCATTTGATAACACTCTCCTCACGCCATTCTATTTTTTTTTTCACAAGATGAAAAGCTGGCTGAAAATCTCATCAGCTCAGTGAGGCAGGGCTGATAGTAACTCAAGATAAAGGAGGGAGGAGGTGCCTCCTAATTAATTAACTTTCCGTGGCCTGCCACGGGCGTAGAGAGAGGGAGAGAGACCACAATATCCCGCCTTTTTTCACTGGGTTTTCAATTAGACATGCGTTATAATTAAATGCGATGTCAGTGGGACCACGCAAGACCTGGCAGATCTATGTCCACAGTTTAGTTACTCACATTCATCATTTTGACTGATGACTGAGGCCTACAGGAATATTGTCTTGGATTGTGTCTGTTGTTGTATGTCTTTCTCTTTCTCGCTCTCTTGTTTTTTTTCCTGGGTTTTTTTGACAGCAGGCTAATAAGGCCCTTCGGTCACCACCCCTTTTTGCATGTGCTGTTATGTGCGACAAATCAAAATGGCTCCTTTCTGATACCAGGACTTTTTTGTTTGTTTGTTTATTTATGTTCTCAACAGTTTTCTTATAGTACATAGACTTGAGATTATTTTTGGATTTAACTCCCATTGTTTCAAACATGTTTCATGCTTCAAACATCTGTTCCAAAAACTAATGAACAGTCTACATAGGCAGCATTTTAAAACATGAAGTTTTATCTAAAAATATATGTTATTTATTTATTTATGTTTGTTTGTACAGGTACAGTTTACAATACATGTATAATTATACTACATGTGTCAGGTGTGATGAAGGAAAGATACAAGGACTCAATGATGCAGGAGAATGGGGATTTTATTATGATAAAAACAAAACAAAACGCAACAGAAGCCACCCCAAGGGGGAAAAACAAAGCAAGACTTAAATGAACTTGACTGACTAGAACTCGACTGAAGACAGGACAAGAACAGGACATCAGAATACCATCATGAAATGAAACGAACCAACACAAGGCAGCAAACACAAAGGGATTAAATAGGGGCAGGAGGAAGGGTAATAAGGAGGGTGTCACAGTCTTGTCTTGTCGCGTCGGTCACATCCGGGTTCCTTTATGTATCTTCCAGGTCCTGCACGCTCCCGTCTCTGTCTAATCACTGCCTAATCTCGTCAGCTGTTCCTAATCCTATGTTTGTTATTTATTCTTTCCTGTGGTCCCATGTCTTTGTCGGTTGTTAATGTTCCGTGTATCTCCGTGTGATGCATTTCCCGAAGTTCTCCCGAGTGTTTCCAGGTTTTGCACAAATTGTGCCGCTTTCTGTTATATTTTTAAAGTGCTTTTTTCGAGTTTTTTTAATAGAGAGTTTTCGTTTGCGACTTATGCTCCGCGTCCTTCCTCCGTATCACACACCAGCAACTACAAGGCGGGCAGGGTTACACAATGCCAAGACATTAACACGCGGCCAATAAGAACGCGCATAGCTGCGTGTTCACATGAAACAAGAGACAGCACGCAGCTGGTGAAACCACAAACTGCACACGACATGAAACACAACATGAAGAGCATGTGTGCTAAACATTACACACAGACGCGAGGGAGCGCGGCTCACACAAAGTTAAAAACCGCGCCCTCTCACATGACGCAGAGCCCACGACAACGAGCAAATACTTGTCTCGGGTGCTCACAAGAAGGATGATCACACGGGCCATGAATGTCCAAATCCCGAAACTAAACAAGACCAAAGTCTCGGGACCGAACATCATAACCCGCACACAAGATGTTAAACAGACAAGACAACGCGCGACTCGAGAACCTAGAAACCGCGCGCCTCCACAAAACATGAGAAATTACGGTAGTTTCAGAGCTCTGCCACAACACCAAGAAAACGACTAGACCAAATGTGGAAGAACCATGACAACATGTTAGCTAAAAACAAATTTCCAGTAATCTCTAGAGCAGTCATTCCCAAACTGTGGTCCGTGAGGGTACTGCAGGTGGTCCGTGGAAAGGCAAAATAAAATAATATTTTACCTTCATTTTACCAGGAAATTCCCTTAAAAAAAATGTAAAGAATATGTAGGCCTATATTGATATAACTTTTGCATTAAATTGTTATTAATTAAATTATAGTAGTGCTAGTAAGCCTATTTAGAGGTGCAGATTAATTCAGGTTAGACTGTGTGTAGACATTTTATTATGTGTGTTATGAGGTAGTCCTCAAAATTTTTTGATTACAAATAGTGGTCCACACACACAAAAAGTTTGAAAAACCCTGCTCTAGAGGATGGTCACAGTACATCACTTGTGGTGTGACAAGGTGTGATTTATAATAAAACTAACCTACTAATGAAATAAGTGCAGATTAAACCCAACATGCTAATAAAGTTGTGAGTTGAGTCTCCCATGCCATGGTGTTTTATCTGATTTGTAAGTCAGGAGGAAATGGAAGTTCACCCTATATGATTTCTAAATGCATTTTATTGATCTTTTTTTCTCGGGTAATATATGCTGGTTTTCTCCAACTATTTAGTCGTTAAACCTTGACATTCAACTGCCAGATCACATTGGATAGAACCCACTCCCTGCCCTACGTTATTTATTTTTTTCTATCTTTTTTTATAATCTGTTGCACTCAGATGCAGGTCATATGGAAGAAAAGCTGTATCGCTTCTTTCGTTTCATTGCGAAAATTAAGGATTCCAATGTAGATTCCAGACAGTCACAGATTTCACCTTCACAATGTAGTAGCTTTTGTAGTCAGCAGACAGTAAGGCAGTAAGGCAGTGTGTGAAAAGAGCTGCGCTACAACTCCGTCTACCCTGAGGGAATGCACACTACTTCTTATGAACACATATCTCTCGTGAGTGACACTCCTGTAGCAGCAACACACAAACACATTGGCCTCCAGGTATCTTCTTGTTTTGTCTGATACTGTATGTCTGCAGTCTTATTGCAAGTGTGAGGATGACTGCCCACAGTGCTGGAGGTAGTCACATGCTGGTCACATGGCTTCAGGACATAGCCTAATGTGATTCTTTTTTGTTCTTCAAGTTAACTGTGCTTTCATGCTGGGAATGCTCCCAAACTTCAAAACCTGAGCGCTCCCCTCTGCAGGAATCCCCTTCTGTGAGACCTCCAGCTCACTCTGAATGCTGTATGTTGTCCCTGCTTTATTTCTCACCACAAAGCATTCAGAACCTTTCTGTCTGTAGATACAAACTTCACACGCTTTGAAGTTTACAGTTGTGGGATTCCACCTTGGGTCTTGCTTCATTTATTTCAAGTGACCGAGACCATCTGATTGTTTAACTGTTTAGGTCTGAGTAAAGTCCCCCTGCAGTTGTATCCCTTAAATAATCTTTGATAATCAAAATTATTTAAACGTTTTTCCCATGAAAATTATTTCTTCACACCTTAAAATAGCTTGAATATATTGTAACTCTACACCCTTGCTTAATTTATTATTTGGAGAGTGGTGAATATGCAAATGAGTCTCTGCCTCCATTCAGTTACACCAGCACAGACTGTCTGATCCACTTGCTCAACTTTACTGTAAATGCTAAATATTGTCAAATGGAAATGCTGATTTAATTTTACCATATATCTTTGAACCAGACGCTCAGAAGAAAAATAATACAGGAGTGTCAGCCTTATGTTGTTTCAAACCTGTATGAGTTTCAAAACACAAAAAAAATATATAGTTTAAATATTTGTGTTAACAACAACTAGCCATTCACTTCCATTTTTTTCCTGCTATGGAGGAAAATGGCTACCATCAACTGTTTAATAACAGTCTTTACAATGATATGTTCAACAGAGGAAAAAAACCTCACACAGGTTTGGAACAACATGAGTAAATATAATGGCAGAATTTAATTTTTTTCGTGTACTATTCCTTTAAAATGTGATTTTCACCACAGGGGGGTCTTTAAATCACAATTTTTAAAATGTTTTTCCCCCCTCTAAAACAAGATAAATAAGATTATAATAATTCCATAATTATATAATAATACATTATTATTATTACTATTATTATCTTTTATTTTAAAGAATTGTTCATTTGTCTAATGAAAAAGTTCTGCGATATTGAATGCATAACCACTTTGTCAGGCATGTTAAATTTATTTAACCATAAATTGTCAAAATAAAAACAATGGAAACGTAATTCATTTAAACAATTAAAAATTGCTAAAATAATTCTCCAGCTTAGTGGACACCATGCATTAGAGCAGGGTTTCCAAATAAAAACTCATGAGTTGATGAAAAGCTAATAGTAAAAAAAAAAATGTATAGGGTTTCACTAATAATCAAAATAAATAGAAATTGCTATATGACTTTTGATATTATATAAAAAACAATTACTGGTCGCAGCTTTTTGCAATTAGAGTGAAATGCTGTGCTCGTTTACATGCTAGCTGCTCATCATCCGGTGTTTTCAGTATCTTGATTCACAGTAAATGCTGCCCCAGATGAACTTCATAAAATGCATTTGGGAATGTAACATGTACCAGAATCAGTTCTTCACATTTTGTAAAATTTAATTTTTTATGGATGTCGGCATTTTACCATATTTGTAACAAGAATCGTGCATGAAACTAAACATAGATTAAAGGTCTCCCTGAAGTTTTCTGTCAAAATAAAGACTAGGACTTCAATATTTTGTCGAAGAGATTTGACTGACAAAAAAGTTGTTTGGGAATCTGTGTATCAGAGGGTTAAAAAATATTTTCTTGATAAAAAATATTAGCCATTTCAGGCTGGTGTCAATTTTCAGTTCAGCACTACTAGGAGTAGTTTAACAGTTAATAATGCTCTTTTATTTCCTGTACTGTCACACTGCTTTTGCTTCTGGAGGTGCAGACTATAGTGTGTGTGTGTGAATTGTATGTCTCAGCGGCAGCTGTACCTTTGACTGCACAAGCAGGAATCCATCAGCTCACACCTCTAAACCTAAACTACAACGACAGGAACAGTTGCTTTATGCCTCTCTTAATCAGCAGGACTAGAATTGAAGATGACTTCAAAGAGATATGATGTCCTTTATTCTGTAATTCTTTTCCACTTGTACACATCTTCAACAATAATTTACTGCCATGCTGAATTTGTGTGTATGTGTGTTTTTATGTTTCTATTCTGAGATTGCACAGCTGGTGTCAGTATTTCAACCAGCATGTTTCTGTTGTCTTTGTTTTTTCTTTGCTTTCTGTACAATTTAGGGTGACCAGCTGTGGTGATTGCTTTTCCTTCCTTGGCTTTTCCTTGTGTGTAATTTAGACTTGGCTTGCAGTGACGGTGGTGTTCAAAAAGGCCTTGGTAAAGACCTGAAATAGACAACTAAAAGCAACATGTCAGCACGTGAGGGAATGTCTCATGGAGATCTCTATTGGAAACTAAACTGACCTAGGCTAGATTAAAGGGTTCACTCGGGCCTTGCTTGTCGCTGAGTTTGTTGCTGCTGTGTGAGGTAATGTGCATGTGCATATGTGCATCACCTGCAGTGTCCCGTGGCCATCACTTCACAATGTATCAACCACGTTCTTAATGCTTTCAGTCACACTTGCTCTAATTAAGAGATCAAAGATTTAAATTTATTTTCTAAACTTTGGGGTCAGTATGAATTTTTAAAATGTTTTTGAAGAAATCTCTTATGCTCACCAAGGCTGCATTTATTTGATCAGTAAAAATTGTTTGAAATACAATTTAAAATAACTTTTCTATTTTACTATATTTTAAAATATAATTTATTCCTGTGATGCAGAGCTGAGTCTTCAGGCTCACATGAGAATGCTGACAAAAGTTACGCCATATTTTTTGTGTACAAAGTGCTAAAATTCTTTGATGTACAAAGTTCAAAAACTGCTTTTTCTTTTGACTTTTTATGCTCCTTTGTCATCGAATAGTTTGCCAAAAGATCATAAATCTATCAAATTATTTTTTTATTTTTTTAAACTTCTGTGTTCTATATGTATTGTGGATTTGAATGGCTACTTTATTGGCCAGGTGTCTTTTGTAAAAGAGATCATCGATCTTAGTGGGATTTCCTGATAAAATAAAGGTAAAATAAATCAAGTAATGCATCCTAGCTAAATAAAAGTACTCCGAAAAATACGCTGATCCTAAACTTTTGAACGGTATTGTACTTATTTTCTAAAGGACTTTAGAGAAAGTTAAAAGTTTGTGAAAACACTGGCGTCTTGTATTGTCTAAATGTTTAATTATTAAAAGTAGCTTTATACAAAGATATGTCATTTCTCAGACATGTATGTATTTTTGAATTGCTTTGTCATGTACATACTCATGATTTATTGAAGCATGTTGATAACTCCGGAAACATCAGTTTTTACACTGTGGTAGCAAGGTTGTCATTTCGACTGAAAGATGTCACATTGATGCGCCCAGGTCGCCTAACCTCCCCCATCTTCTCTATTTTTCATTGCTTTGTTAAAGAGAGAGCGCCAGCAGGGGGGAGAATCGCTGGCTGTCATTGCTTTTTAGCCCCTGCGCTGGCCCTGCCTGTCCATCTGCCTGGATGGAGACTCAGTGAAATTGCCGTATTCCATAATAGACTCGGGCGTTCTGGGCCGGCACACAATGAATGTTGTTGTAATTTCTGCTGTCACAAGGGCAATGGATGCCCTTCTGCGTTTTTCTTCTTCTTCTTCCTCTTCTTCTTTTTTTGTGCCTGCTGGTCCATGTGCAGGGGGCAATTTACATAGAAACATTAATGTAACTGTCATGTTCTATCCCAGAGCAGCCATGCAGAACTGCTAAGAGACAGGTCGAGCTGGAATACTGATGCTCATAGCGCAGAGAGATGGAGCAGCGGCACAAACTTAATGGAATTAAGTAAAGAATTCACCTATTTACCACTATGGCAGATAAGTGAAAGAAAGAGAGAGGGGCGAACATTTAAATAAGCGCCGAAGTGGAAATAAATGGCAAAATAGCACATGGAGAAAAACATTTGAGGAAGTCATTTATATCTGGTGGTGATTTGGAAAGAGAGAGATCAGTTGGAGATATGAATTGGTAATGAAATATTTGTGTTAGACACGCATGCTGCTTGCAGCATCAGCACTACATATCTGAGATCCTCAAGAGCATGGTTCAGGCCACAAGCGTGATATTAACTGGTCAATGCATGCTTTTATTGCACTATTTTCTCTCTCTCTTTCCCCATATGGTTTATAAATGAGGGACCAATACAAAATGATATAGAACTGAGACCTATCAACGTCTCTTATTTTGTGTGGAAATTGTATATTGCATTTGTGGGACATTATGTGTTTTCAATGTTTGTTTGTTTTTTACTATTATATTTTGATAAATGGTGTGGTGCTGTGGAGGATGTTGTTTATCAGAGCAAAGCTAGAACACAGAATAGATGAATAGGGCTTTAGTCTGGGTTCTTGTTTTCTCTGAACCCAGACCTGCACTAACAAAGCAGCACTTTAATGGCTGTCTTTTCACCCTCTGTTTTAATGCTTTGTAATGGTTTATCCTTTTCATTGCGTTTCATAGATAGTTTTGCGCTTGTGTCAATAGTGCCTGCTTGTCCTTTACTCTCTATTCACCTTCAGCATTGTGATAAAAGTATAATATCTATAGTGTCTCTCTATAAGACTCAAGGATGCAGGAGGAAGGGTTTTTATTTTATAAAAAAATAAAAAGAATACAAACAAAGCTACCTCAGGGGGGACAAACAGGAGACTTGACTTGACTTTAAACACAAGAAAAATATGACGGCAACATTTAATGACAATTTGGCACAGGACAGCAAACACAGGGAGAATTTATTTGGGAGCAAACAGGTAATGAGGGAGAACAGGTGGGGACAAATTATCCAATAATGAAGTAACAAGACAGGCGGGGTCAAGAATATAGACAGTAGAGACATGGCACAAGAAGACACAAAACCGTAACTGTACTAGACCGAAGTGTCAGGATCCAAACTCCTCGCCCAGCACACAAGACACGCCACAGACAGTAGAGTGCATAGCTCAAGCACACTCGAAGCCACTTGCGAAGACACTACAATACATTAGTCTCAGGGCTCTGTCTTGTTACCAAGAGTAAACTAGACCGAAGTGATAGAACTCTATCAATTCAAATATTAAGTTTATTAATTGAGTTTAATAACACAAATTTTTCAAAAATATCAATCGAAAAATAAAGTTTCAAAAATACCGCCATATCGGCAGCCGTATAGCGGAAAGCAGCGTTGTTTTTTCGTGATGCGCGAGAGAAACGGTTTCCCAGGATGCCAAACAAAGAGAAAAACTCTTAGAGGCTTTGTACACACCTACAGGCATGGTTCCCGGCACAAGATCAACGAATGAGAGCACGAATGTATCCTGTGATTTGATTGGCTGATCCTACTTTGCGGATTTTCACCTATCGCGGGGGGTTCCGGTCCACATTAACTGCAATAAACAAGGGATCACTGTATATTTTGACCAATATTTGATATTTGATTGTAAATGCATGTAACCCTATATTTTAATTTAGATTACTGTTGCCGTTATCTAATGCTCAGTTAAAGGGATTGTGGACCCAAAATTTAAAATTTTATCATCATTTACTCATGCTTATGTCATTTGTCACTGTGACTGGCCCTCTTCTGCGGACCACAAAAGAAGATATTTTGAAGAAAGTTGGCAACTAGTTTTGCTTACCAATGACTTCCACTGTATGGACAAAAAAAGAAAACCCAGTTTTAGTGCCTGTTTATTTATTTGTTGTGATCCATCTTTGACATTTTTTAGCATAAGCAAAAAACACATTTCAACCTTTTTGAACTAAACATTCTTGCTCCACATCCTGTGAGAGTAATAATTGTAATATTGTGTACTCCTTCACCAGTACCGCACAACACAGCTCCTTTTCCCTGGCGATTGGCTGGGCTTTCAGAAAGCAGGGCCCATCTCACTGTCAGAGATATTTCATTCCATCCAACAGGCAGAGGGGTATTGTGTTTCTTTGTGAGCATTTGAGCCTGACATGGTCTGTGTGTGTCTGCGGAAACTATTTCTCTGTCAAGAGAATCGAGCAGGGAACGGCAGGCCTTGTATCCTCACATTAAACGCTGAAAGCGCTCCTTGTTTTCAGCAGGGACATGGCAGAAAACAGGAGCTGGGGTAAATGGAAGGCCTGCTGTGGGGTGGTCTTTTTCATGGTGATTAACTCAAATGACACACAACCAGAGGGACACTGGCTGCCTCCACATTAATGCCTTTTAGGAGGAACGGTGAACACTCCTCATATGAATGTGTCTGCCTCGCTACCAGGGGAAAGAGGGAGAGAGAGCGATGGAGAAGAAAGGAGTGCAGCTATTGAAGATGGCATCTCTGCTCTCTCAGTATACACTTTGGACGCTTTCCACATTTTGATTTAATAATGGCCTGCCATGTAGATCTTTATTCATGTGGCTAGAAGGATAAGTGCTGATGTGTGTCATTATGTCCACCCCACCACAAAAGTGAGTGAATTTAGGTCAAAGTATGTATATACACCACAAATGCAAGAAAAAATAGCAAATTTGTCCCTTTTGTATATGAAGAAATGCATGCATAGTTGAAGCTACGACCTTGCAGATTGAGCTTGAGGCGCTTATGCGGGAGACACAGGTTGGTTCTGGCCTAGATAATGTCAGAAAGCTGTCCTCTGACATCCCTTGAGAAAAAAAGGCTGAAAAAATATTTCCTGGTAAAATGTCCTTCAAGAAGCACAAGGGGAGGGAATGTATCATGCGCAGATTAGGGTTTTAATCTAACTTTGATTAGAGCTTCATAATCAGCCAACACAACCATCAGGAATTTAGTGTTTTCTAACCCTAGCCCTACATTTATTTTAAATTAAATTTAAAATCCAAAATTCAACCTTACAAGAGGTCACTGGATTTTCTGGTTTGAGCTATTTTCAATACAGTCAAGGTAAATTCTGTCAGTTTATTTGTTTCCTGGGAATCTATTGCTAGTACCTTTAGTAAGTAAAATGGTAAAATATTTCTATTCATATATTTGGTAAATGCAAAATCAGTATGTGCATCAAATATTGAAGTATACACAACATTTTTAACAACCCGTTAGCATCTACTCACCTTCAGGATGCACTTTCTGAAGCCATGCTGTAGCTCTGTGTAAGCAACAGACTGAAATTATAGTCATAACCTAAAAACCTTCTCCTCAATTTCTGATTTGATTAATTAAATCACAGGGCTTATAGTACCGCAAGTCATTTTACGCTGAAACTGTATCAACTTCCAATGATTCTAGATAGCAACAAAGCAATGCACATGGATAGATGCAGATTCTAATGTGACTGGAGTCTTGACATCTTTGTGTTGCTTGTTTACATGTTTCAGAGTGGTGTGCTCATTAACTTCTGAGGACTTCACCTTCATCTGTCTGTTCTTTGTCTCTCTCCTCGTCCTCCTCCTCAGGCTCACTGATATATGGCTGATAATGTGAGGGAAATCACTTGGTCATGCTTGAACTCGCCTTGTACGTATGCTTTCTATAAACCATAAATACTGTGAAGCCACAACCGCAACTCATTTCAACTATTAATCTTTCAATAATGCCACCTCTTCATTAATTCATAATCATTTGCACAGCCTGATCTTAATTGCTCGCTATGGTTTTGATTTGTATTGCTGCCAGGCATCAATTAATCTTTTTTTGTGTCAGTCAACAACAGCTATTGTAATATAACACTGTGTAAACAGATGGCACTGAACAAAGAGTGAGTGAATAATGGATTGTTTAGATCTATTTATTGAGCATCCTGTTTAGCAGCTTGAAAGCGGGTTGTTGTCTTTCGTCGGTGATAGAGGTTGTAATCTTACTCTCTTTCCACACACTTATTCTTATGCCTCTTTTTGACAGCAGAAGTTTCGGCTTCATAATGAAGTCGACCAGTCTCAAACAGTGCTGATAGTCTCCATCCATCAGTATAAGACAAGACGAAGAACATGCAGTTAACTCTGAAAGCGGCATGCATGTGTCCGTGTTAAGTTCTTTCAGCGATTGTTGTTTTTTTTGCATTTAGGGAACCTGTTTGTGGGCAGGTGGGGAGACATGCTGTTTCTACATGGACATGTTTTCGACAGTGTTTTTCATGTGCAAATCAATCAATACAGCTATGAATGGTTTGAGTAAGTTTTTCTTTTTGGAAAATGTCACACACATACACACACTGTGTGTGTGTGTGCATTTATTTATGTATGTATGTATGTGTAATATATATTTCAAATAGCATCAAAATCAAATAGTTTCAAATCACAACCCCAAGTACATCCTCTTCTTTGTAGACCTGTTGGGCTTCACAGTTCTCTCTACTGCTCTGGGACATGCAATCCTTGAAATCTTTTCAATGTAACTGGGTGTTAGAGCGTTATCAATGTTTAAGAGACATTGACATGGTTTATTCATCTGTCTTTTACCCACAGCATTGTCTCTCACGTTATTGTTAAGATCCTCCTGAATTAATCATACTGAACAATGGTGTTTTGCAGCAGAATACATTAAACTGAAAGGCTAAGTATGACTGCACTGATAACATCCATCTTTTCACTTTTCATGTGCTGTTCAAAGCAGCTACACTACAATATCTTGTCTCAGTTGTCTTGATGTTATCTTAAGCAATGCTGCTAGCAATTGAAATGCAGATAGTAAATCTGTTTCTTTCTCTTTATCAGAGTGATGTGATGTGTTTGTCATTAAAAAACAATTTGGGGGGAATTCACTAATAATGAATTGTACCTTCTGATATAGCACAGTATATTTTCACAGGCTTTCTGTGTTGTTTTAGTAGCTGATTCATGCAAATTCAGGTAAAGACACAAAATATTGGTTAGTGCAGTAGTTCTCAACCTTTTTGACTAAATAACTTATACTTGGAGGTAACTTCACTATTTCTGTTGTTTTAGTAACCTATTCAGACAGGACTAGTTCCCTTTCAAGGGAACTCGTGCTGTGTCTGAAGCATATGTAAAACTAGTCCAATCTTGATTGGTGCTATGTGGTGATGTCGCGTGTGATGTAGCATGTGCCGGCGGAGGCCATAAAGAGATTCTGATCTTCAGCAAAGCGCTTTGTGTGTGAAACTGTCTGTCTATATGGTATTGTGTGTCAGCAGCCATATCACCCTGTAGCCCAAGACTGGTTGCCCTCTGAAGCTAAGCTTGGTTGAGCCTGGTTAGTACCTGGATGGGAGACCTCCTGGAAAAGAAAAAAATTTGGTTCCTGCTGGAAGAGGTGTTGGTGAGGCCAGCAGGGGGTGGTCACCCTGTGGTCTGTGTGGGTCTTAATGCCCCAGTATAGTGACGGGGACACTGTACTGCAACAAGCACCATCTTTCGGATGAGACGTTAAACCGAGGTCCTGACTCTCTGTGGTCATTAAAAATCCCAGGATGTCCTTCACAAGAGTTGGGGTTTAACCCTGGCATCCTGTCCAAATTTTCCCATTGGCCTTGGTCCATCATGGCCTCCTAATCAGCAGGCCTCCTAGTTCCCTGCGACTCGGGGGTGTCTCAGGTCGTGAGGTTTGCAGTTCCTTCGACCAACTCTGATGTTCCTAACCCTGAGTGGAAGAAGCCACAGAGCAGAGCCCGATGCGTGAGTTATCTGCCTCCAAGGAGATGGATGTGCTTTGATAGATATACAAGTTCTGAATCAGTCTCTGAGGAGGTCCAGGTTCAGAATGTTGACTACATCTGTCACTGTGGGGCAAATCAGATCCAAGGACTGGTTTGTCACAAAAGATCTAGGGACACATATTTATCAAGTTCCTGTAGTTCACTTTCTGGGGCAAAGCATTTAAAGATCAGGTTCTTCTATTTGGCCTAGCTCTCTCCCTTCGCACATTTACTAGATGCATACACGCAGAGTGTTGAGTAATTCACATTATCCACATAATTCCTGACCATACTCAACTCTAGAGCTCCATCCACGAGGAGACTGAAATGTAATGTATTCACCACTTGTTGTAGCGAACGGAAATTGGATCCAGTCAACTGCCCACTGGCTTTAGTGCAGGAATTCTTCCAAGAGTGCTTCTCTGCTGGCTCACCCCGTCCACACTAAAGGTGTAGATGGCAATCACCTCATTCCATGTCCCCCTGAGTGATGAACCTCTGTGGAGACATCAGCTAGCCATGGAGGCTGGAGCATCTACGGCTTGTTCTAGAGTCTGGAGTGGATATCCATGAAATAAAGATGGCTTTCCTATTGGCTATCACGTGCATTTGAACCCCCTCTCTGTTTAGAGATTGCGCCTGGAAGGATTAAAGCCATCCTTCACCGTAAACCTGGGTTTGTGCCTAAAGTGCCTTCCTGAGTACCTTCCCTATACTGCTTCAGGCCTTCCATCCTCCACCGAATGTATCGGTGGATCAAGAGAAACTTCATTTACTCTGTCTGGTTAGGGCACTGGGAGTATATATTCAGGGGTCAGCTCAATGGAGAAAGTCAGACAGTTGTTTGTGTGTTTTGGATCACTCAGGAAGGTATTCCCTAAGATAGTAAAATGAGTTTGTGACTAAACCTCGAAACTCAATTGGCTCTTTCAATCAAACCTGTTTGTAGAGAGATATCTGTTTGTTTACAGTATTAGGGTAAATAAAGAACTGTTTGTTTGAATAAGGTCAGCGTTTTCTTTATTCAAGAAACACTAGACAGTGGGCATGTCACGTCTTGTCCTGCATTGTTCTCTTCCAGGTCCCTTTATGTGTCTTCTAGGTCCTGCATTTCCCCTTTTGTGTCTAATCACGATCCTAAATCCCGTCAGCTGTTCCCTATCCTGTGTTTGTCAGTAAATACCCTCCTGTGTTCCCTTGTCTTTGTCGATTGTTGACGTTATGTGTGGATGCAGATTCCCTTCCGTGTTTGCACCAAGTGAGTGACATTTTAAGTCTTTTGTTTCCCATGTTGTTAATAAAGAGCTATTGCTGCATTTCTGGTTCCCCGTGTCCTTCCTGCATCGCCCCAGCTATAGTATAACAGGGTAAATAGCCTATAGCATATAAATTGCCTGTTTGTAGCACTTCATTGTTAATAACATGCTCTTTTAGCCAAATGTTAGGGTAAAAAAACACATAGCTACATTAAACTTTATAACCTCTAAGTTACTGCCTCAGATGTGGCTGTTAATGATGGACAAAACATGCATCTCTGACTTTCTCTGATATTTGCTGGTCAAAAACCACATAACTCCATTTGAGCTTTATTTTGTAAAACATTTTAATAATACAGTGACATGTGAAAGTGTCTGACTATATATAAATTAAGTTATAGTTTTATGAAGGTTATTTTTTGTTATTTGAATTTGAAACTGTGCTGAGCTTTTTTCTGATAATTTGGCATGCAGTTTTCCTAAACAATTTGATTATACGATTTACCCACCCTTTTTGTGAAGGCCCACCTGTTTGAACGTTACTGGCCTTGCTCCTTTTCGGACAGGATTAAAATAGCAAATCATGTCTGTGAAACACAGATATCTCTAATGCTCCCCTGTTCCGAATCAGGCTTAATTCTGTGTTCATGGATATGCAATATAAATGTCTTAACCTCATAAATAAGTCTTACACAAAATGCACTTTTTTCATTTATTGCATATTCAAAATATAGTTTTGATTGTTGCTTCTTATTGCTCTTTCTCTCTTTCCAGGCAATCATGGCAAAGTAACACATGCAACGATGCCATCACAATCATTAAATAACCACAAATCAGACTCCGAGGTTGAGACACAAATATTGGTAATGATGAAAGACCTGCCAAACTCAGGATCCTTCCATCCTCTCTTTCACAAAATGCAGGAATTCAGTGCCGCGGAGGGCCGTGTATTAGGACGCATACGGCACTAATTACTGATTAGTGTGTTGGCATAAAACAGGCAGTCTTTCAGATGGCTTCTTTAATTTCTCCCGTGTTTAATAAGCGTTGCTCAATCCTGTCCGTACAAATCATCCCTTATACTAGTCTAAATTAATCTGCACAGTTACCCTGCCCCGTTAGCAATGTGATCGAAGGAACGTGCCTGCTTGAAAGCGGGTAGAGAAGAGAAAGCGAGAGGCGATGCCTGCACTCAAAGTGCTTTTAACTGAACCGCTTTGAACACATCACTTAAATGTAATTTGGTGGTTTCTATGAGATTTATTCAGAATTAAGCATAATGAACAAAGCTCTCTCTCCCTATGCATTCCTATAAGCCGGGTGTGTGTCAGATTGCTTCTTTGACAGCCTTGACTTCAAAAGCTCAACGTTGTCAACAAATAATGAAATAAATAAGAGGAAAGCATGATTATCCAAGTACTTGGTTTATCTCTTTTTTTTTTTACACGTTGCATCCGATTGGCTAATTAACTCCTTCTCTACTGCACAACAAAGTGGCGTCTCCTCACTAAGCCATTCTGACATGTTGCGTTGACACAAATGTGCTCTGAGCATTTATAATGTAATTGAATTTGAAGGTGTGATGCATTTTGTTAATAGGACCCATTTAGAGAGAGCATGCCAGGATATTTTACCTTTTAATACAGAAATAGGGGTAATAGTGAGGCCTTTGGAGAAGGTGGCATATTAGCATGTCATCATTTACTTATGGTGTGTTGTAGCATGAGGTTAATCATGTGAGCGATTCAGTGGTAACCAAACAAACTGGTAAAACTTTAGTTTAGGGTCCAGTTCTCACTATTGACTCGTTGCTTATTAGCATGCATATTACTAAATTATTGACTGTTTATTAGAATAAAGCACTTAATCTGGATGACCCTACATCCCTTAATCCTACCCAATACCTAAACTTAACTTACAATGCCTAACTAACTACCTTACTAACTTACCGATCTACCACAGGGTCAACACCTTTCTACTTCCACTTGCTCTTTCGAGTCTACACCCCAACCAGAAGCCTATGATCAGTAAATGAGCGATGGTTCATGGTACCATCACAGAGAGGTACAAAATCATTCTCCAGAACATTTTCTTTCACTGATCCATCCTGGTGGATTCCTTTATCCAGAATGCAGAATCTCAGACAATTTTCAAAAGACACCTGAAAACTCACTTAGGATCGTGATTAAACACAAACGGGGACGTGCAGGACCTAGAAGATGCATAAAGGGACCTGGAAGGGAACAACGTAGGACAAGACCGTGACATCCCCACTATCTAGTGTTTCTTGAATAAAGAAAATGCTGACCTTATTCAAACAAACAGTTCTTTAATTACCCTAATATTGTAAACTCTTTTCTGTGAGCGCTTAACCTCATTTAATGCCTCCCTTTTCTGGCTTTCGCTACTCTAAGCAATGTCCGAAACTTTGTATTTTGAGTACTACTTGTGTTCATCTTCCTCTTCCCGATGAATCACTTGCTGTTTTCTTCATTTGTAAGTCGCTTTGGATAAAAGCGTCTGCAAAACGAGTAAATGTAACTATTAATAAGCAGTAATTAGGAGTTTATTGAGGCAAAAGTCGTAGTTAATTAATAGTGACAATTGGACCCTAATTTAAAGTGTGACCAGCAAAACGACTGGATAATCTTGCAGTACTGAAACAGATCTGAGATGTTTCCGAGGACTCTTAGTTTGATTTGACTTTAGCCTCTCTTCTGTACAGGCATCACGCGTGTTCATTCCCATGACCACTTGCTGACTCTGGGTAATAAGTCACCTCTGCATCACAAGAGGGTACTGTAGTTAATAAGAACACGCATGCAGAAACGCGCAGACACACACCCACACTTGCTCACGCACTGGTGGGAATCATTTTGCTTTGTCTTCAGGCTCCAATCCAGGCTGAGCCAGCAGCAGGTAAAGCTTTCTGTAAATTGTAGCCCAAGGGCAGGTCTTCTTTACTCAGTGCTCAGTGCTGTTTGAAGCTTTCTGAATGCATGAACCCTCGATATATTGAAAACTGGGTTTGTTTTCACCATTAACCCATTGATGCCCCCGTTTTCCAATGCAATTTGCTTGAAACATTGATTGCTTATAACACCCTCTGTAAGCCTGAACTGTTACCAGAGATTTCATTTTCTTATGAGACTGCATTCTAATATTTTTATTTACATAATTTTAATGGTGCTGTCAGTCTAACTAATCACACATTTTTCTGTAATTAATTGCATATTAATATAATATTTGTACATTATAATAATTTCACATTGAATCTCCAAATAATGTAGTAACAACATAAAGATGACATAATACATAACATATATATTTAATGTTTTTTTTAAACTGTGATATACATTGCTATACATTATATTTAATTACGAATAACAGTAACATTTTATATAACTTTATGTCAAGTTTAGCACAGTGAATTTAGTTAGAAATATGTGTTGTATTTTCATATATACATAATTTACTGATCTGGCATTATTCAGTGTTTTTTGAATGACTTATTCATGAAATTCATTAAAAAGTGTTACTGTTCATTTTGTTAATCTCTCTTATGAAATGCATAAGCTATTTTAGTATTAACCAGTGACTGCACAGTGCTGGCCAAGGATTTATTTGTCCATGTATCAGCGCTAAATTATTTTGTCATGTTTATATTTTTGGTTGTTCATAGTTTTTGAGCACTTCAAGCTGGTATTTGTTTTTTGTACATTTTTTCTGTACTTTTTTTTTACACGAAATAAGATTTATAATTCATATATTTGGCCTAGATTTTTTCCCCTAAGCCCTTGACAATTGATGATTGGTGGATGCACTTAAGGAGTGTGTTTGTCAGTATCTTTACAACTGTGAAGGATTTTTTTTTTTTGACATTCTTTCTTCTCTTTTATAGTGACACCATTTACTGTGCAAAAGTAACTTTGTATGTAATTTATGTATTTACTATGCATACAGTGTATATCCAAAGTATAAATATTTAGCTTCTATACACACATTAAATAATGCTATGATTACTGTTATGATAAATAAAAGGGTTAGGGCTAAGGATAGTGTAAAAACATTTGGTACAATTAAACATCATCATGAATCTATGTGCTTGTGTAATAAGCTAAAATTGCCCATCTTGTGTGTGTGTGTGTGTCTTGTGGGGGTCTTAGCTCAGGACCCAGGTTTGATTTGACTCTGTGAGCGTGTTTTCTGCTGTTTGACATTCTCTGCGTCTCTCTGCTCTCTCTCTCCTATAGGCTCTGCTGTCTATAGCTTGTGGCGCTCCCAATGGAGCAGGCTCTTTCCACTAACAAAATGCAAAATACAAAATTAATAAAAACACCCTTTGAAACTGACAAATATGCCTCAGGCAAAATATCGGCCCGTCGGCTGCTTAAAATTTAATCAGTATTTCTTATTTATTTATTTATTTTTCCACGGCCATGCTCATATTTTTAATAACACGTTGCTCGGGCTGTCTATGTACAAAGTTTTCCTCCATCAAGAATTACATGTTTAATAGGTCCTGACAGTCCATGGACTCCTCAGATCCCCTGGGGATCCATGCTAATAAAATAAGCAGATTTTCTTTATCTCTTAACCTTAGTCCTTGCCCCTCTCTCATACATAGATTTGATCTTTCTGAGACTCCCGATGAATATACTTTATTATGGGCTTATATTTGGGAGAAATGTTTTAGATTGTTTCTTATGTTCAGGTTTAATCTTAAGGGGCATTTTGTACATATTTATTTTCTGAATATTTATATATAAACCTTTATAATTGGTACAATTACTAGTAAAATATTGTTAACTTTGTTTTACAAACCTTTAGGTTAGCCTACATTGTAGTCTCAAACTTTTCAACTGTTAGACTCAAATTCCTATGTGTAAACATTTTGAGTATATTTATGTAATGGTCATTACATATCCTTATTTCTGTAATTAATATCGGTAGTGGTCAGATTTACATTTTATCCAGCATTATACACATGCTTAGTCATTTTTAGTCATGCTTGCTAAGTTTTTTGTCCCTTTGTACCTTTTTTTGAATAGGACCATGCAAGACAGATAGGAACCAATGAAAGAGAGAGGGAAGCAGGATAGGAAAAGGACCTGCAGTCAGGACTTGAATTGGGGTTGCTACTACGCCATACAGTATGTCAGAGCACTGCCCACAAGGGCAATATTCATTTCAAGGGATAAGCTAAAATGTAGGTCTAACAGAAACTTGAGAGATTAAGGGAAAAGATTCGAGAAGCTTCCACCCCACTTTTTTAACTTTTCTTTTTTTTACTTCTCTTTTTTACTATCTTATTAATAGAGACCAAAGCTTTCAGTGAAAGTGTGGGCTAAAACAAGCAATACTTAAGGTTCATGTTCATCAATATTAACAACCCAATATATTATGCATATTATTCTTTAAATACCACATAAAATGTGTTTTTTTTTGTGACTTACTCTTAATTTTGCATATGCTCTTAAGTAAAATACATTAAATAGTAATTGCCATTAAATTGATGGCGGGGGCAGCGTTGGTTTTGTCACTCAAGTTGCTGCAAACTGTCTTTGACAAGACTTTCTCCCATTACCTAGTACTGCACAGCCATCTTTGTTCACCCCAATGTCAGGAGACTTGCAAATTCAGCACTTTACAGTAGGAAGAGTGACTGTAGTCAGGACAGGGAAAAAGCAGAGATTCAGAACTAGTACAGCAGCTATAGATAACTCTTTTCCTTGGTGAAATTAAATCTGTACACCGTAAAAAACAATTAGGTCTATGTTGAACTTAGAGGCAACAATTTGCATGGCTTTTTAATTCACTTTCGTTCACCTCAAAATATTTATTTTAGGCAAATCTCTTTTCAAGTTGAGTAATTTTTTAAAGGTAAAAAAAGAAAAGGAAAAAAACCCACTTTTGATTAAATTTTTTTATGCACTTTTGATTTATTTACATTGTTACATTGATTTCAATAGCTTAATATGATGTCATATTCCCTGAGCTAAATTTACATATCAAGCACATTGTGTGTCATGTTCTTGTTGTCTTGAGCTACTGACAACATCACATGAATATTCATCATATAAACATTCATGAGACTAAACACTTGGTACATGAAAGATGACAAGGTTAACAATAAAATGACTGATCATTCAGAAGTTGAAGAATAAATGCATCCTGACATAAGAAGGCAATCAGTTGTTAAACAAAACAAATTCACCAACTGTGTAAATAGAAGCAGCAAACAGTTAAACAATGCAACCTTAATTATTTATGCCCTAGTGCATGCTTTTTTGTGTCTATTTATTAGAGCTAAAACAAATTAATAAAAAACTCACCTTCTATTCTTCTTTTGTACATAACCAAAAAGCTTCACTGAGATGCATCACTTGAGTTCCTAAAAGTTGTGAATACTACATTAATCCAAATGTTTTTTCTTCCAGAATTATATAATTTTTGCAGTGACATTGGAAGTTGCATCTGAGACATGTGAGAAAGGGAGACAGAATGTTTGCTGTTGGAAAGCCTGTATTGATTACTGTCAGGAGTCTGATTGTGAGACTTACTCAATGTTGACGTATGCTTAATTTAACAGTGTTTTGCTCCTGAAACCTCGTGGGGAAAGAACAATGCTGAACACACTCTAGCGCATATTGACTTCTGTGTGTTTATAATCTAACTGTGTTAAAATGAGCCGTCGCCCACAAGGAAGACAGGAAGCCCGTTGACAGGCACGGAGAATAATGTTATTCTAGGCAGAAGTGCCAGAGAGAATGTGTGTGTGTTCAGCCTGCTTTGCTCTAAGCACTCATAATAGCGTGCTAATCAAGGCTAGCATCTTTTAAGAGAGGAGCAATGCAGCTTTCCATGATCCTCAGATACGGGTGTCTATTAGGGGCGGGCATCTTTGATGTGAGTAATTTAGTTGCCTAATTATACAAATGGGGTAATAACAATGGAAATAACAAAGCTGTGTGCGGTACGAATCATATGTGTTTGTGATTGCAAGTGTGTACAGCCTGCTTCTGTTTACTTGCATGGTCATGGCCTAAAGCAACATATACACACTCTCACTCACACACACACACATAGAGAACAGCTCAACTCTCTGATGGCTCAGTGAGGGATTTCCTGCTGTAAATCAGAACAACAAACAACAACAATAAAGAAAAGAAAATTCTCCATGCATGGTTATTAACACACGCCTCAAAGTTTCTCAGAGCAGAAACAGTGACTTTTCTCTTTGAAGTAGTTGATTACAGTTGCTTTTGCATTGCCTTCGCCCCAGGACCACATCCTCATGCCCGTGAAAACTCAGCACTGATCTTACAATACATTTCTATGACAAATCCGAACAAATTTCTTTCTCACGTAATTATGCTCTTCTCTCAAAAGGATACGTGTTTGGAAAGTTGTTCTTTTAAAGTTACTCTGTTAAAAAAGCAGAAATAACAAGCTCCATTTTCAATTGCCGTAGTTGAAACGTCTTGTTCAGTTAAGGAATACAAAACCAACAGATCGAAATCTGACGAGCGGGGACAAGCGGTTTAAAAATTGATTGAAGACAAAGCTCTCTGTTCTCTCTACAACTGAGGAAGAAGGATCGAGGATCATGCTTTCATGGTAGGTTTCCGGCTCTTAAGAGCGTGGTTTCACCCTGTGCATTAGCAGCACATTAATTTTGGAATGAGAATCCTCATTGAGTTCATATAATGAGCTGTTAATTATTGACAGCCATAGATGAATATTTAACAAAGGCATCGGTCTTCACTTGGTTGGACGCATGTGGAGGAGGATTAAGGGAGACGTGCCTGGCCCACGACCCAGAATAGCTCTTCTTTTTCAGAGCCAATCTTCCTAATTCATTGCTGAATGTGAGGAAAAAAGGTGCGTCTTACCAGGTCTTCTTTACATATATTTTTTAATTATTTGAGTTCCCAAAAAGTTTTTTTGGCCGGTTTAAAAATTTACAGAGGCCCCCCAACTGGATGCACTCAAAAAAAAAAAAACAGACTCTCATTTATAATTTCTCATGTGAATGGATAAAATAATGCCACATGTAGTTTTAAATAATTGGATGTGATTTACAGTAGCATGAGAGGCAGATCTTAGATGTTCTAGCCCTTGTGGTGTGGCAGAGATGCTCACATGGGGCTGTCTTACCTGATCAACTAAGACAAGTTCTTATCAGACCCTGCAGAGGCTTTTTTTTTCGTGAACCTTGTGTCTGCTGTAGGTTTGGGGGCTGTGACAGAGCTCTTTTGCTGTACATAAAGGCCGGGTTGTTCCAAAGCCTTAAAGAGACTTATTGTTGCCCCACTGTCACTTGGTATGCCCACCCTTCTCTTCCTGAGCCCCCAAAGAAGCCCCTTAAGTGCCCTTCAAAATCTGTTGTGATATGTAAAAAGGCTTTCAAAATAACAGGATGATGGACAGTGAGAAAAGCATTTCTTTACCCTTTTGTGGCCTGTTGGTATTTTGCTTTGCATTATAAATGTTTTGGATTAGGACTTTTTCTCATTTTTGGAGCACATTTTATCAATATTACAGGTTTTGAGCAATTTACATTTTAGACAGAGTACTGCAATTTACTTTGTCTGTTTTATGCATTGTAAATAGATACAAATGAAGCTGTATCTATGTTCACGTTGGCATAAAGGCCCAGTCACACAGCGAAAACGCATGAAGAACGCACGAATTACGCACAGATTTTCGTTTCTGCGCGGCGTGTGCGTCATATGCGTAATTCGTCGGTGGAAGGAACGAGGACCGTCAGTGATTGTAAGTGGATGTGCGTCGAAGGTGGTTTGTGCGTGATTTTGAGTTTTGAACGGTTCAAAAATTTTCCGACGCACAAATGTGCGTCGGTGTGCGTTATTCATGAGTCGGCATGCGTAGCTTATGCGTTGAGTATGCGTTACATGCGCAGGACACGCGTCGACCGTCAGTGCTTATGCGTTGGAACTGGTTCGAAAGCGCGCACGTCCACTGACGCCCCACCTTCATATCACTCATGAACCGCGCACCGTGGCGCACGTATCACGTTCATTCCACTGACAATGTGGATTCTGAAAGTGCTTGTATGTGGAACGTTCGCGAAGCGTGCGTGTTTGGACGCGCTCCGTCAGTGATTCATGCATCGGGCGTGCGCCGAATGTTCGTGGAATACTTTGGTCAATTTCTCGACGCACAAGCACGCACAAACCCAATCTATGCGTGATTTGTGAGTGATTCGTGCGCGATCGGCTGTGTGACTGGGCCTTAAAGTTGTTCATGTTGCACATTTCTGAACAACTAGAAAACTTAAAAAACTGCCTTTGGTGGATGCATTCCTGTCATTCATGTTTAAATCCAATGTTAACTTCACTTCCTGTCCCGCAAGATCTGTTAAAAAACCTCATCTGATCAATTTTTGAAGGCAGCATAGAAGTGTCCTTCGCTGCATCTGACATCCCATTATGTGACAGTTAAGCTAAACAAATAAAAATCTGAAAGTCTTGGTTGGTGGTCAGTTTTTGTGTAAATGTTTTTGACCAACACTTTCCACGTTTTATGTCATTTCTAGCATTAAAAAGTTCTAGCACATTAACTGTTTGCTTAGTTTTCACCAAACTTGCTCTATTTGTCAGGGTTCTGACACTTCGTTCTAGTTTACTATTGGTGTTTTTGGCAGCCCTGATGCTACTGTATTGTATAAACCATATATATAGTGTCTTTGTGTGTGTGCTCAAGTCATGTGCACTTCTGTCCACATCACTTGTCTTGTGTGTGGGGTGTGGTGTTCGGATCCTGACACTTCGTTCTAGTTCGGTTTTTGGTTCTGTGTCTGCATTCGGACATTCATGCTCTGTGTGTTTGTCTTCTGTTGTGAGCACACGAGATGCATCTTGTTCTGTGAGCGCACGGTTTTCGAGTTGTGGTTTCATGTTATGCTTTGTCTTATGCTTGTGCGAACAACTTTTTTTTTTTTACTGGCTCCGTGCTTTCATGTTGTTTGTCATGTTTTGTGCGAACACGCAGCTTGTGAGTTCTCATTGGATGCGTGTTCATGTCTCGTTTTGTTTGAGCACATGGCTTGTCACGTGTGTTTTCTTGTGCCATATGCTCTCCTGTCAATTTTCTTGATCCCGCCCATTTTGTTATCTGATAATTGGTTAATTTGCCCCACCTGCCCTTCCTCATCACCCTACTTGTTATCTCCTTGTTTATTCATTCTCCTTGTGTTTGCTGCCCAGTGCCAGATCATTGCTGAACATCATATGTTTGTCGTCGTAGTCATGTCATCATTGTTTTTTCCCCACGGGGTAGTTTGGATGGGTTTTGTTTGATTTTTATTATAAATAAAACCTATTTCTTCATTTCATTGAGTCCTCGCTCTTCCCTTCACCCAAACTTGACACTATTATTGTGTAGATTATCAAACCGTTAGGCTGTTAAGTCTGTATGAAACCAGTTTAGGGAATTACCCTATGTCCACAAATGCTGCCTGCAAAGTCATTGCCCGATGCAACAAGTCAGCTGCCTTGAATTAGTTGCCTTTGAATTAATTGGTTGGGTAAACCTTTCAATGACTCACTCATGAAGGCAGTCACATTCAAGATTCAAGATTCAAAGTGTTTATTGTCATGTGTACAGACAGAAAGCATGTACTATAACTATAAAACACCTTCTAATTCCTATTGTGTCTGTGGCAATTATGTAATAGGTACGTATATGCTCCACCTTCTTTCATGTGGAACTCTGGTTCATTTCTTCTGTTGAATCTGTCGAGGTCAGACGTCCAGGGGTAAAGCAATCACACTGGAAAGTCGCTTTATAGTAGAAAATGAAGTTGTACTTCTGATGAAATGAGACACTGATTTCCCTGTTTAATACTGTAAAGCTTTGTGCTTTTACCCAATCTCTTGTATAAAGTGCAAATATAAACAAATGTGACGTCTTTTGCAGAGTGCTGAATTACAGAGCTCGTGCAAACATATCTGCATTGCTTTGATCAGATGCTTGTCTTGTGCTTTCTTTAAGGAAAGAAAAGCTTTCTCATCTTTGTTGTGTGTTTTTGTTATTGAGAGAGGAAAGCGTGCAGCACATATTTACATATTCATCTAACCATCGCTCACGGCAGTGTAGGCGGTGTTGGATGTTCGATAACAGTATATTCAAACTTCTTCGATAACAGTATTTCAAACTTCTTTTTACCCCTAAGTGAAGAATGAGAAAGAACTATCTGGAACAAAAAAACTGTGTGATTTTAACAGTAAGGGTCCATTTGTACAGAATGTGCTTTTGCATTTAAGTGGAAGTGGGAAGAGGTGTGCCTATTAATAGTTACAACTTAATTTGATCACCACATTTTTTGAAAGGTTTATTGTGCATGAGACATGATCGTAGCAGTCAAACACGTCTGCCTATCATAGAGAACGTTGAAAAAGCGGAGCAGTTGAATCCAAAAATGCATTCTACGGTATGTGAATTTTTATTGAATTATACTTATACTAGAATTATTAGTGCTGTTAGATTGTATGTTACTCTTGGAACTACTCAACCAATCAGAGTTAACTGTTGTACTGTATGAACATGTTTTAGAAGAGACCATTTTTATCTATTTTCCAGATTGACATTCCTTAATCCGAGTAATAACAACTGTCCTGAGCCCCTTTTTGGCTGGACAGAGTAGTGAGCGTCGTCTGCTTAGAGTTTTGCAAATGTGTTTAAACTACTAGTGTTTTACAGTGAGGCTCCCTTTGTAAATCAGGAATTCTGCATTCCAGCACAGCTCTGCCAGGCCACTTAGCTTCAGCCTGGCCCTTTGTAGTGCTACAGTATATCTTCAGCCTGTGATACTGCACTAGGAGTGACCCACGCCAGCTGACATCTTAATTAAATCTTTAGGATCCCTTTAAAACCTTTTATTGGGATTGAGAAATATGGACTTGCTCTGGAATCAGGAAGGTCACAAGCAATCCCTTAGCAGGGCTGACGCTACAAGTACATTGTAACCATATTTACTGGTTTGTGTTATGTGTGTTTTTAGTGTTTAGTAAGCATCATGCATTCTGAAAAATGTGTTGTGCACCCCTTAGGGGTTCAATTCACCCCGGTCCTCATAGGCAACCCCCCGCAACGCTTCTGACAGCTGAGAAATGTCATTACAGGCCAAAGATGAATAATAGAATCGGCCACACTGCCACCATATTCTGCGCTTTATATCTAATTAACCGTTGAAGGTCATTTAAAGATCTTAATGAGGTATTTTGCAGTGTATTTATACTTTTCAGAGTGCTCTGTTTATGGTGGGATTCTGGGTACAGCATCTGTGTGAAACGCTGCCTCTGAGCAACATTTATGTGTGAAGATTTTAGTAAAGACTACAATGATTTACTGTTTTTTTTAGTTGAATTTAGTATAAATTAGTTCCAATTTGATGCTGTCGCTCTAGTGATGCTAATTGTATTTGTTCCATAACACTGTGACTCTGCATTGTTGATTATGGTTGAACATCACCCACCTTTTCTTACCTTTAAAGTTTCCTTACACTTGAATCATACAATTAGACCTATTATTCCAATATAGACCAATAGTCATTTTTAATACAGTATTGTGCAAAAGTCCTTAGGCACATTAATATTTTCAGCACAAAAAAGAAATAAATTTGGTTTTATGGCAGTTATCTTCTGCTGTAGTGTATCGACAGGAATATTTTTTGTCCCACAAACATCCCTTTTGGAATTAATTGTGATAATGCAGGGACATTTTTGTATGCACAAGGAGTCTGAGAACAGCTGATCTCACCATAATCGAGTTTGTCTGTGATTGCTGTTAATGGCGAAAGGAATGTTTGGAAATTTTGCACATTTTGCACAGTACTGTATTTCTTTAGTTTTTATCAGTATTTTTAATAATATACAGTAGAACCCCGACTTACGAAACGCTCTACGTACGAAAAATTCAACATACGATGAAAGATTTCGGGGGGGTTTTTCGCCCGAGTAACGACAAAATGATCGAGATGCGAAAAACGAAATCTCGGCGAGGAGACGATTTCTGAGTTTTGTTTTGAAATTCGCGCTGATTTTGGTTCGGGTTGGATGAAGGCTACAGTTTGTCCGGTCAGAACAATGATGTCTCACTCATGGAATAATCCAAAACTGGTATTTATTAAAGGTGCATAAATGTATGGTTACGCATGATCGATAAAACTTCAACGATTGGCACTAATTCCCTGTATTTCACTCAATAAACTATATACAATCTTCAGCCGATCTCTTTTACCTTAATCATCCGTCAGCTCTCTCAGATGGAAAGTTTTGGAATAGTCCATTTCGTACTGAATGACAGGGATGGCTGGAATAGTCCATGTAAGAAGGGGAACACTTTTTACAATCCTGCTCTCCTATTGGTCAGCATCGCTTCCACCAGCATTTGCATAGCAGTGTTCCTTCTCCCATTTCGTCTGTGCTATGCTAACGCTAAAGTTCTTCCGTGCTTTTGCATACAAGTTTTGTTTTCATCGTGCTGCATCGCCATTATTTTGTGCCCAGTTAACATAAACTTTTTTCTAATCACTAACCATGGATGTGAAGATTGTTGCTGAAGTTAAAAGGCAATGTGAAGAGGATCCTTTACAGTGAGTTGAGAAGTGAGCTTATTGAGAAGCATATAATTGGGATGCGCTTCATCCCATGCTAAATATGGTGTTTTTATAGGGCTTGGAATGGATTAGGCAATTAACATGTAAAAGCTTGACCGACATACGAAAAGATCGACTTACGAAGTCAACCTTGGAACGGATTAATTTCGTAAGTCGGGGTTCTACTGTATTTCAATTTGGTTTTACGTTATTTTCACAGTCTACTTAGACATTCTACTAACTATAAGTAACTTTGCAACTGCAAGTCAACTGACTCTGAGTATTAGTAGACTGTTAGGTTAAGGGTTAGTAAAATATGTTGACATGTAGTTGCAATGTTACTTGTAATTCATAGATTGTCTAAATCGGACTATCGAAATAAAGTGCTTAGAAAGTTTTAAAAACTTTGCTGTATGCATCTTTAATTAAACTGTCATGTAAAACAGCCAGTAAGTAGCCTTTTCCCCACAAATCTACAATGTACATCACAGTAACGATTCCCAGTGAATAAGACAATTGTGCAAAAGTGAGGGAGTCAATTGTGATGCCTCTGAATGATTTGATGAGGGAGTCACATTCAGACCACTAACTTTTAACTGAGTTTAATAAAGAATACATAAAAAAGAGTCGCAGATAGAATGCATGAGAGACGGTACAAATGCCTTCTAGATACACTGTGATTTTACCTAAATTCTAACTGTTTTATTCTGCCTTCTGGCGACAGCTGTCACCCCTCATTAATGTGCATTAGGAAATGCATCAAAGTGCATGAGGCTGCATGTGATTAATTTATACAGCACTTGGAATAAGGGGAAGCTTTGCAGGTGCATCAGGCTCAAGGCTGCAAAAAAAGGCCAAGTTAATGGATCACACTCAAGTGCATTCCTCCTTTGGAGTGCATCACTCATTCGGTGTCATTTCAAGCATCAGCCTGTCCGTTCCACACCTTTTGAGTAAGCTGACCTAAATTGGAAACTCAAAACGAGTCGATTTCGCTTACATGCTGATTGTCCCATGGTTGTTTCAACCCCCAAATGTTTAATTTCCTTGCAATCATATTATGATTAAACCAAATCAACAATTCCCTCCATTTTAACCTCATGTCAACACCAATCAGCATCTTAAACAGAGATAATCAAAGCCTATGTCATGGATATTTGGTGCTATATGTTTACAGGGCTGGCCCATTTTTTAAGTCCCCCATCTATTAGCATTGACGGCAGAGTGCCAAAGCCTAAATGGAGGGTTAATTTTTTAATTGGCTGTGAAAACAGGTAAGGGGAGCAGGGCTTTAATTGGTCCAGCACAGTTTTAATGATGTAATTATTTTGGAGGCTCTGGCTTTGTTTGTTCTTGATGAGTGAGGGATCAGATGTGAGGGACGTGTCTGTCAACGCACGTCACTCAAGCATTTTAATGTTCACATTGCACACAAGTGCATTTGAACCATATGGCACTTTACCACTGGATAATTCAAAGCAGGTTTGCATCTGATCTTTATGTGGTTTTATAAGTTTGTGGATGATTTCTTAATAGTGTGGGCATTTTGTTTTATGGTGCCGTGCGCTGATCGTGTTGATGTCAGCCGAACTATGTGATGATGTTTTTCTACTTTTTTATGGGCAGTTTGTACGAACTCAGATCAACTTTATTTTGCCTCAAATTAGACCCCAAGTTACTTCCATTGGAAGGGTTTGATGAGTCTGATCAGCAATTTGCTTGTTACAGCAGGTAACTAAGATTGCTCATTCAGTTGAGTATGCTGATGCAATTACAGATGTCATTAGAATTTTGCTAATTTTAGAATGTTTGTACATCATCACCCTCATTTTATGAATACCGTGACGTGAATACCGTGTGACACTTTTATGATGTATCACTTGTTATGATGTGGAAAAAAAATGATATTATGGCCCCGTGATGTAAGAACCCAAGAAGGTGAAACATTTTTCAGTAAAAAACTTGTGCAGAATACAGTAATTTTTTTATTTACTTTATGTATGTCTGTTTTTATTTTATATATATATATGTATGTATGTATGTGTGTGAGTGTATATAAATGCATTTTAAAACCGCTGTAATCTGCACAAGAGTGTGCATATTATTTCATTTATTTTTTGGTTTTTCATTTCAGCCTAAATTGTTCAGAGCTTAGATATCACTATATTTACTGCATATTACATATTTCATAATTATTTACATGAAGTAGATGTCACATTACCTCGAATCCAGAACAGTATTATGCATTAGATATTTATGTATATATATGTAGAAACTAAATTATTTTTTTCTACATATTCTTTACAGTATGTCTTAAATGCATAGCAATGTCTGGAATTTAATTTCTGTTTGATTTCCATTTGATGTGCCAGTGATCAGTGCCATAATGCTAAACAAATGGAAGTGTCACACCCAAACGATAATTAATATTGATTGAATTCACACTAATTAAACAATAATGAATATTTGGTTGAATAGCACTCTCCTCCGGCATGGTTTTAGTGTGGCATAGTGATTTGTGAATCACTCCTTTTCCCCGTGCTGTTTTTGGCACATCCTGTATTTAAGACTAGTGTCTTTAATCACCCCCTATTCAAACTCCACAGTCAGCATTTCAGCCCGGGCTCATTCAGGACACCCCATAATTGGACAGAAAGTGTCAAAACCTCCTGTTTGCTTGCACTCGGTACAGCCACCGTGTCCTGCACTGGACAGCTTGGGCACAGTCCAGCTTGGCTAGAGCAGGCATGCATTGTCTCGCACTTTTTACACTGGAGTCGTCCAGTGGGCCCTGTTTGTTGTTTGGAGGAGAAGACTATTCTCCACAACATTAAAGAAGACAGACCTGCAAATGTGCTTTTAAGTGCAAGAGTGAGATGTTTTCAGCTAACATCAAGCTGCTAATGATTTTAATGAGAGCTCCTTGTAGCGTCATCTTTTTTTCATTGAATACATCACACTAAAACAAAATCAATGCACAAGATTAATTAAGGCCCTTTTAGATGCCTTCTGCTGTGTTTTTTCCCCTCTTTTCACCCACTCTCTCTTTCCCTGTCTCTCTAAGCCTCTCCAGATGAGGGGATGCTGTGCTGTGTTAAAGCGTGGTTATTTGACATTTAGATGCAAGGGGGAATAAAGAGAGAGGGGGAGACAGTAACAAACACAGGGACAGTATTTGACAGTTCTTTGTCATGTCGGAGAGAAGAAAGGGGGCCGACTGTGAGATGCTACTTTGAAGCTCCGGAAATTTGTAATGAAAAATTTAAGCTACAAGAGAGAGGGGGCGAAAAAAAAAGAAAGTCGAGCCATTCATTTGGCCCTGCATACATTAGCGGGTTGGTAATTCAAAGGTTTTTGCTATGTGTTTTTGTCATTTGGACTCTAATAAATATCTTAGAGAATTGCTTTGATATTCCAAAATTGTCTCTGTGGCTGGTCCACATTAAGAGAAAAGAGGAGAAATAATCATCAGGACTCCTGGCTCTAATGAGAAGGTCATTGCACCCTAATTATCACAGGCAGCTCTGCCTCAGCCCTTCAAAGAGCCCCATGAGCGCACCCGTGCTGTAGACAATACACCACACACACGCACACACACACACAGACAGCCCTACCTGAACCTCTACCTCTGCATTTGAAATGAGTGAACTTAGCCAAAGATACAAAGACTGCGTACCTGTTAGATTAGATTGGAGTACAGAGCCCAGCAATGCAAATGGTTATATTATTATTATTATTACTATTACTACTATAACTGTATAGATGTTATCTTGTAGTGTTTAGTCACTTGGTACTTAACAATGTTTTTAGTTGGTTAACAATAACAAACAGCAGTCATATTGTAAATAAAGTATGACATATATCATACTTTATATTGTCTATACATTGTCATTCATTAATAAGTTATATTTTAATTCAGGCACATATAATTTGCTGTTATTTGACTTAATGTAAATATGGCTACCAATTTTATGCCATTGCCAAAGGAGCAAAGTAGAGGATTAAAGAAAGTTACTCTGCCTTTAAATAATATGAAAATTAATTTAATGGATTGTGGGTAAAACCTTGCCATATGGAAAATATGATATCCGATTACATTTATCTTGTGATTAATCAAATATTCATAGTGATAAAGGGAATTTATATATACTTAATAAGGCAATGTTCAGTGCATATATATGACATCACATTATTTAATGATGCAAATGGTAGCTGTGAACAAGATGTTTTCCTTGTTTAATCTTGGATTGACTCCACCCACTGTGCTTTCTATTAGCGATAGCTCAGTCTGTTGGATAAATGTCTTGAGGAATATGCTTAACACTCATTGATTAAATACATTAGTTAGTAAAGTCTTTTGATGAACTGTAACAGGATTTCCCTGAGCTCTTGAGCATGAACAGGTGACAACTGACATTCTCATCTGTGGAACTAAAAATAAGTGAGGAATAATCCACAACTAGCTGTCCGTTAAACAATCTTGAATTGGTTGAACCACCCAACCTGAATGCTGAGAATAAAGTAGCGAAGCTATTTTATTACTAAAAGTCACAGGTAAGCGTTCCTGTTCTCCTGAATGTTTCTGTGTGTGCTCAGCCCAATATACATTCTCTATGTGTGTGTGTGCTTGCGTGGGTGCGTGAAAATGGCACATTAATATTGAATGGAGATTAAACTGACTTGGTACTACCTGTGCTTTAAGCAATCTTATTGCATACCTTCCAACCAATCAGAATCGAATATTGAGACAGAATATGGTGTAAATATTAATATAAAAGTCTTTGAAAATTAAACAAGTTCATAGTGTTCCATTATAGGTTCTTCTAATCAGTATATCTGATTACAGATTCTTAACTGGTTTTCCTAAAAACAAGAGAACAAGAAGTATTGTGAGAAAAAATCTACCGGTAGTTTTCTTTTCGTATCAAAAAGAACTTTATTTTTTTAGAGTGATGCTGATTTGATATTGATATCACTGGTGGCAATTGCATGTCCTGAACAAACCTTCCTGTTTTGACGTCTTGTAGTTAATCTGTCTCTTTGGGGCCTCCCTCAGTTATAAGGCCAGGGCAACATTTCTGCTTGTCCCGCTGTCAGCACCCCTGAGCCAGACTTGCAGAAGATGTCTTTGCTGCTTTACTGCCTGTCAGAAAAATGTTGTATCTACATTGCTCTGACATACAAGACCTTCTGGCTGCTTTTACAGAAAGGGACTTTAATAGCTGTTCTTCTGCCCTTATATGTCATATGGCTGTGTGTGTGTGCCATCTCTCAGCCTGTGAGCCTCTGACAGCACTGTGGTTAGATAGGTGGAGTGTTTGTACTGCAGATGTTATTGGGCCTGGAAAATAAACCTCCCTCTCCATTCCTCCATTTCATCCAAAAGCCAAAGGCGGATTCTAATTAGGGCCGTGACAGATGTGTCCTGGGATAGTGCTGTTTACACATGAGAAAGTGATGTTCCTCTCTCTCTCTCTCTCTCTCTCTCTCCCTCTTTTCATTTCCATTTCTGCTCCTGATACTACTGAGGGAGACTTTAACAAGTAACTCCATTCCTAAGCAGCATCTGCAAGTACTGTCAACCAATCCAAAATCAGGTTACAGGTTATGCTCAACCTTAATGATTTGTGAATGAGTGTCGAGCACAGTGTCTAACTGTCCTTCTCTGCTTCTTATTTGCCTTTCAACACTCTCTTTTGCTTCACTCAATAAGAGCAAAAGCAGGAAGACAGACCCCATCCGTTCATGTTGTATTTTTATTTATTTTTTTCAGAATAATTAAAATGTGCAAAAGAAGTCCGAGGCCTTTGTGTGACGATGCAGAGAAACAAATGATAATTTATTTATAAGGAAAAAACAGGATTGGGAAAATAGTGCACACATTTCATTATTTATGACATTTTTCAGGCAGTCTTAATTTATACAATCCTGTTTTTGTTTCTTCTTCTTTTTTTTGTTACATTTCTTTTTTTCTTTAGTTATGCAGAGAATGAGAGGGAAGTGTTTGCTTTGCATTTTTGCATTACTATATTTGTCAGAAAGATGGAAACTTACAGACCCACCCACACAATGCGGGAAAAGCAAGCACAATAATAAAAACAAAATGAGTCTCTTATGGGTGAGAATCTCAGTGTACCAACAGCCCCTCTAGCTTTGATGCTAGAGCTGTATTAATTTAATTAAGAATATATGATGCATGAATGTCATTGAAATAGGCATTTGATTGAAACCTGCAACACTTTATGTTATCCACATGGCTTGATTCACTGTACTATTTTAGCTGTTTGGAGGAGAGCTTTTGTAAGATATTAGGTGCCTATATAGTTTAAATCTACAGCATAATTACATAATTTACATAATTACAATTTAAATTTAAATTTTGGTTAAGCTACTAATTACAATTGGCTGTCAACTGATATGAAGGTTTCACTTGTGCAGATCAATATCTAGGTAGAAAGGCTACCAATGGCTGATTGACAGAGAATTATACAGTCATGACCAAAATTGGTGGCAACCCTGAAATCTTTCCAGAAAATCAAGTATTGCTCACAGAAAAGTATTGCATTCACACATGTTTGCTATACATGTTTATTCCTTTTGTGTGTATTGGAACAAAACAAAACAAAAATCATTTCCTATAACCATCAATAAGCTTTTTACACCTCTCACCCAGAATTTTGGACCACTCTTTCTTTGCAAACTGCTCCAGGTCTCTCATATTGGAAGGGTGCCTTTTCCCAACAGCATTTTTAAGATTTCTCCACAGGTGTTCAATGGGATGTAGATGTGGACTCATTGCTGGCCTCTTCAGAACTCTCCAAAGCTTTGTTGCCATCCATTTCTGGGTTCTTTTTGAAGTATGTCCTGCAGGAAGACCCATGATTTCGGGCACAAACCCAGCTTTCTGACACTGGGCCCTACATTGCCACCCAAAATCCTTTGGTAATCGTCAGATTTCATGATGCCTTGCACACAGTCAAGGCACCCAGTGCCAGAGGCAACAAAACCACACCAAAACATCTTTGAATCTCCACATTATTTGAATGTAGGTACTGTATTCTTTTCTTTGTAGGCATCATTTCGTTTTCAGAAAAACTGTAGAATGATGTGCTTTATCAAAAATCTGTCCACTAGACGTTTTCCTATATAGATTTTGACTTTAGTACATCTTGGCAAACTGTAGTCTTGCTTTTTTATGTCTCTGTATCAGCAGTGGGGTCCTCCCACATCTTCTGTCATAGCGCTTGATTTAATTCAAATGTTGAAGGATAGTTCACGCTGGCACTGATGCACCCTGAGCCAGCAGGACAACTTGAATTTCTTTGGAACTTTTTTGGGACTGCTTATCCACCATCCGGACTGTCCTGCATTGCAACCTTTCATCAATTTTTTCTCTTTCATCCAAGTCCAGGGACATTAGCTAGAGTGCCATGGGTTGCAAACTTCTTGATAATGTTACGCACTGTGGACAAAGGAACATATAGATCTCTGGAGAAGGACTTGTAACCTTGAGATTGTTGATATTTTCCCACAATTTTGGTCCTTAAGTCCTCAGACTGCTCTCTTCTCCTCTTTCTGTTGCCCATGCTTAGTGTGGCACACACAGCCACACAATGCAAAAACTATGTTGCCCACACCTGTTCCCCAGGTGAGTTTAAAGGAGCATCACATGTTTGAAAAAAACTTATTATTATTTGCTTTTTTTCCTCCTCTTTTTTGTTTTGTTCCAATACACACAAAGGGAATAAACGTGTATAGCAAAACATGTGATGATGCAATACAGTTTTGTGAGCAATTCTTGATTTTTCTGGATGTATGGCAATGAGTAAGGCAATGTTTGGGTGTTCAAGTCAACTAACTTCATAACCTAATATAACCATATATATATATATGGTACTATGGGGCTAAAGACACACCTTGAGAAAAAAAACACTTGGCCTGCATTAATTGAAAATTAAAAAAAAGGGTTTTTTTGTTGTTGTTTTTTTTTTTTTTTCAAAAAATAGTCCAGACAGAAAAAGAAAAGATTACACTTTAGTAATCACACCACATTCTGTTTCTGTTGGTGGTATAGCCAAGGGGAATTGGGGTCACAGCCACTTCACAAACAGACCCATGCATACACATAGATGTGTATATCACAATCTCATCCGGCCACTAGAGTGTGTCCCACAGACCCCACCGTCCCCTGGGCGCCCCCTCTGAATATATTGACTTGGACATCTGCTCCCCCCACCACAAATACCCCATCAACCCCCATCCATCTTATCCACGACTGCCCTATTATCATGAGCTCCTGTGAATATAGTGCGTTCCGAGTAAGAGGGCCCATAAAAGAATGATCAGGCGAGGCTTTCAGACGCAAGTCAGTGGTAAAGACTCTCTCTTTGTCGAACAAAATGGAAATGCGCAGACGAGCATCGCACCTGTTGAAAGCCCTTGTGGTGCTTGCTGGCGCTCATATGCGGCATTATGTGCCTTATTATTTATACAGGGCTGTCAGCTAATATTGCATGTGTGTCTCCACAGAGCACTCTCTGCCATCCTTGAAAGTCACAGTGAGATGCACCCAAAGTTGCACCGACAGGGGCTCTGCGCGCACCGGGGACTTTCTGCTTTCTGAAGAATTCATAGCTCTGCACTATTGACATAATGCATCTGTGCTGCTGTCTGATAAGCATTCTTTTTCATCTCCCCTGTTCAACCCCTTCACTCCACATGTTATTATGGACTAGCGCTTCCAGCCCTGCTCTGAATTTTTTAACAGTACATTTAAACAGCAGTTCCCATTCTTGGGAGTGCAAGAATGTCATCCCATCTTTTTCCTCCTCTTTTTTTGAAGTGCTCGATATGAGAGAACAAATCCCATCCCGCACAACTCTGTAAATATTCGTAGCTGCACTGCTTTGCTTCTATAGGAAGTCTGTTCGGGGCAGTGTGGTCTTTAAACCTTCTCTTTGCAGTGTTAAGTGTCATCTTTCTGCTACCTTGTCACCTTATTAGATAAAGAATTAATTATCGTATCCGACAGCTGTGAATTCTGGATTTGCGATACCATCCAGCCAGCTGCAGGAAGCTGAGAGAAGGCCAGGAAAGAGTTAATGGCATTGTTCATTCATCTGCAGCGAGTGACATTCTTTATGCTAGAGCGACCCCTGATTAGGGGGTGAGCTTTAATGGCAACTAATTAGCCAACCTCTTCAGCTCGGCATAATGATCAAACGAGCTGTCACCAGGTACCTGATACAATGATTCTCTTCCTCACTCCAGATATGATATTTTATTCCCCTGCAATTATGCTTTCCCCATCGCTCCACGTGTGTTTATTGCCTGAAGCACACATGTCAAATTAAAGAGCAGCTTATGCACCTGATATTTAATTATTGCCCACTGCACTACTGCGCACAATAGGGAAATGTCAAAGCGAGCAATCCACTTCAAGCAAGCAAGCACTGTTTCGCTTTAAAAGATGAAATATGCATTTTGAAGTTATTTTTCCCTTCCCTAAAATCATTCGTCTCAAACCTTTTTATGCTTCATTAGTTTTAGTCTTTTCATAGGACAATCACTCTGAAAAACTTTGCGTGGAGAACAGTGACTCCACAGCTTTTTTAGCTTGTTAGTTTGAGAATATATATTTAGTATGTAATTTAGTATAGATTTGTTTTACTCATGTCCCAGACCTAGACTTTCAAATTTAAAATGATGAAAATCCATAATACAAATATGAATTATTATATTTAAAACTGTGATAATGTAAATAATTATGCCCCTAATAAACTTTTTCGTAATTGTTTCTTTGTGTACTTTTTTACCAAGAAGATTACCAATATGTGTTGAAAAAAAAAACACTTCGATATCACAAAGGGTCATTTCCAATCAAGCTGTAGTTCATTTGTAAAAAGTGTCATTCCCACTGCCATCATTTACATAACATAATGTTATTAAGCACAATACATCGTTTGAGATGTGGTGCAAATGACACTGTTGTGAAAATGACTATTCTTAGTGGAGAAATTAAAAGGAGCGTGAAAAGTGTGCTGTAAGAGAGTTTATTTAGTAAAAGTCCCCATGTAGGGTCAAAAGTGCCCATAGTTCAAAGAACAACCTTGTACAGTTTGATGGCAGAAATACATCTGGCTCAGCCCATGATTGACACTCTCTTGATTTGTTACAATAGATAGTCTCTCCTACTTTATTTTTAAAAGAGAGCACACATGTTTTTAATGTTACATGGTGGTAAAACTGTACTGTGAGGAAAGCTGTAATTTAGAATATAATTCATTTATTTTCCTGACCATGAATGTTTTATTCATCCTGTCACCATAGAGATTCCCAAGCCCTCTGTCTTTCCCCCTTGTGTTCACGTTGAAATTTATGAGTTTGTAAAATATGATTTTGATTATATTTCTGCACACTGCAGTGCTTGTCTCCTCCTTTCAGACCCAAATAGCTCCTTTTTAATTGACTTATTCTTCCCATTTATTAAAACATTATGTTGTGGTCGGCGTGTTTAATGCCTGTCTCTTCCTTTTTAAAGCTCCAGCAGTGTTTCACCAAACGTGTCGGTTTCCTAATTACACATTTCTTTAAAACAGATTGTCAGTTTGGATCGGTGACAGAAATCTTCCAGAATCTCTCTCTCTCTCTCTCTCTCTCTCTCTCTCTCGCATCAAACAACATAGCATGCCTGTATTTCATATGTACAATTTCTCCATATTAGGTTAATAGAGCGTGATTTGCTTTTCTGTTCCTGTGATATCCCACTCTCTTAGGAAGGCATATTTAATGTGTACTTTGCCCTCCCTGGCTTGTCTTGTTAGGGTTGATTGTTTGATTGTGTCTAACGGGCTGGCTCACCTCCACCTCAATTCAGCGCTACAGGCAATAAATACATATTTATTACTCCCTATTTCATTGCCCACATACTTTTAAATGACTGAATTTATTCAGTCGCTTGACTGCTTTATGTAATCGAATGCTTTATGAATGCAGCAGATTAATTCATTAATTGCGACAGCCGTAATAAATTAGTGAAGTGATGTTCCTTTTATGATTGCTTTTAAAAGCTCCCATATGTGTTTGAGCGGTGAGCATCTTATTCTGTTCGGGTGTCTGAAGAGAGGCAGGTCAGGGACCTGACACAACAGTTCACTGTATTCACACTACTTTTGCTCTTCTTTTTGTCCATAGTTTGAAAAAGGGATCTTCACAGTTGGACTGGTTTCTGCACCCATAAAGATCTTAAGTTATCTGTGTGGAAAACTTTTTCAATGAATAGCTGATAGAAGAAACGGAACTGTACAGTTACAAATAAAATGTTGTCTCTCTTCGCTCAAGGAGGTTTAGAATGTTCTCTTCTCATTCTCTCTCTCTTTCTCTCTCACACACACACACACACACAGCAGCAGCCAGTCCTGCAAGCACCTGCTTACTAGATGTAGATATGGAATGCAGGTGGTGGAATTTCCTTCACTGTGCCCTAGATACCAATATAACACAGATGTCATGGTGTTGTTCCAAAACCACAATCACAACATATGGTAATTGCAGCAGGATGAATTTGCTGGCCTTCTCTATAGCAGGGGCCTGATAAAATAGAGAAGTCAGCTACCGGTGCTGCCCAGAGCAAGCGGTTGCCAAAGCCGACTCTATGAAACATCAGTTACGCGAACAAGGCGCCATCAGGTAAACCCATTAGCACTGCTGATAGTTGTAGCTATATACCAATGTCAAGTGTTTTGGGGGCAAGTTATTCAGCAGCTGCGCTCTTCATTGACATTAGCGGATTGTTTGTAATTCTCTGACTGCCCACCCTGGACTTTCCCCCTTGGATGGGCCTCTCTGCGGTGTGAATTTTAATATGTAGTACAACGTCGCTTGATCCGTTTACCTGAGGTCTTGGGGATCAGGACACAGGGACTGATGTCTGTGGTGGGTGGAAAAGTTATCACTGGTGAGTTATTGCGTGTATGCATGCATGTATAGGTATTCCCTCCTGAATGAGGCAAAAACAACCATACTGACTTTATGTACATGATTGAATTCGCAGTGTCAAAGAATTAAAAATGTGTTATGCAAAAAATAGGATCATAAATATAAATGAAGCAGACTTGTTCTTAGTGAACTGTGATCGGTTTATTGCATCCAGCGCTTGACTAAAAGTGTTTGTTGCATTGCCAAATATTTAGGTTAGGTGAGAAACTATTTGTATGTTGTGAATTCAGGAAACTCTTAGTATATTTGCAAATTATTTGACACATCTTGTTCTTGTATAGACTGTTTAAAAAAAAATACTTTATTTACATCGCCGAGATTGAACTTGTTCATAACTTTAATCAGATTTATGAGCATTTCTATTCAAATTATTGGAAGCATCTAATTGCATCAAAGCCTTTCTTGCAGTTTTCTTATCTTATCAATTAGTGGAATTCATATATTTAAATATAGCTTGCCCATTGACACCTTTACCATTAGGCCATTCTTATTGCATATTGTTGCAATCTTTCATTTGGATTTTGGGATTCAGATAGTCATTGTTGGGAGGTACTGGGTGCCATCTCTCTCTCTCTCTCTCTCTCTCTCAGTCATTACATATGTAGAGAAGTTGTTGAGTATCTCAGCCTGGGTGGAAGTGGTGCGATTTTTGCCTTTGAACAGATGAATTCTGCCATTATTCATCCTCCTGAGCCTGATGGTGGAAATTGAAAATGAGTGCTGTTTTCTGCTTCTCTAGTCAGTAGTTTTACGAACACACACACTCGCACACAAACACACACATATATTGTATTGAGAGCCTGAATGCTACCCTTCAAAGTGTCTGAGAAAAGGGCTCTCTTGTGATTTTATGGCGCCACCATCTGGTCATCAGAGGATCAAGTGAAAAATGGAATTACAACATAATATTTTTAAACCAGAATCCAATGTTCAAACAAATGACTGAATCTTGGCTTTTTGCGCCTTTAAAAAAAAATGAAATAATAAAACTAACCATTTGATCATTTTACTCAAGGAAATGTTATTGTGTTTTAATTGCTTTTGTGTAAATCTAATTTGTTATTGCATTAATGAAGACATATATATTATATACATATATACATTTGTACACATATTTGTGTACAAAATAGCAATCCAAGAATGATCCATTATGAAACTTCACAATCTCATTCAATTCGTAACTATTTTACATTCTCATTTGTAATTTTTCTAAGATCTGCTTACTCCCCAATGATAGTATGTCTTGGGTTAGTGGCCTTTCATGCATAATTTTTTATTCAAATAATTTTTTTCCGTGTTTGGATTCACATTGTACGAATTCATATGAAATCACCATCTCACAACACAGTTATGTTTCCCCGTGAGATCAGATTCAAAATGTCCCTTCATTGCAGCACTATTTGATTTGCATGTGTAGAATTCTAACATTCAGGTAGCTGACTAACTTCTTTTGTTAGATATTAAAATCCTCATGTCCGATCAGAGAGTCTCATCAATAATCATCATGATTCATAACGTGTGAGAAGCGAGAGAAAAATGATCATGGAAAAATCATTCTTATTTTGTCTCAAATCTGACAGCTGCCTTTCTCGCTCTCATTTCACCCATGACGGAGGGATGTTCAAGGACTATTTCTTAATTCCCCCTCTCGGAGACAGCGTAATGCTGTGGACCGCACACCTACGTGCATCTGCTGGCCTGGGAGTAATTGGCTCAATACACATATTGATCAGATGAGTATGAAAATGCCATCAAAATGTCAGTTGTTAAGTTTATTGATTAAGCTGTGAAGTCTTGGAATCATTGGAAGGAGTTCTTGTTTCCCCGGTCTGCCATGGCTACATTGTTGGGTAAATAAAACCAGCTCTTAATGAAGGAAAGCATAAATAAACATGCTGCTGTCTGGAAGGAGAGCTCAGGTTGGTCTGATGTATTGACTGCATGAAATGAGATTGGTGAATGGTGTTTACTCATCAGCGGGTGTAATTCTGAAGGGACTGCAGCCATGCTTTAGGATATCAGAGCTTGCATCACATAATGGGCGACAGGACCTGGTTTCGACATGTATTAAAGTCTCCAGTTTCTCAATGACTTTTTCTCACTGCTACAGGGACATAGTCTCTCATGTCTTTTCTCTCAGTCCCTCTTTCTCTACAGCTTCTACGAATACACACAGAGGGATCAAGGTTAGCAGAGAAAAAGGGGAATGAAAAAAAATGAGAGAAATCGATTTTATTTCTGTCCAAAGGCCTCTTTTGTGATGTGAGATCCCTGGTTACGTTTTCTTTATCATGTTCCCAGAAAAACTAACTTTGAAGCTTAAGGAATGCTTGCCTCATTGTAGATAAATACATTTGAGTTATTCAGGTAATAATGAATAACTAATTTCAAATTAAAACATCTTTTTGGATGTTATTGGTAGAATGCTTACCCTGAGCCTCTCCTTTACATACTGACTATTGTTTAGAAAATGAATTACAGTGTAAATTGAGAGTGTTTTTAAGAAAAGAATATGAATAAATCTGTTCAATCTGAAAAAGTCAACAAAATTCAGCATTAAATTTAAGATTTAAATTTAAATGCTTTATGTATGTTAATTACCACAACAAACTGGCAGATTTAGCAGAGCAAAACTGTGTATTTGAGCGAACAGATGAAACTCTGTGATTACTGTGCATGTGAATGCGAGAGAGAGAGAGAGAGAGAGAGAGAGAGAGAGAGTCAGAGAAGATACTGATAAATCGTAGACTCGTGGTGGTTTGTACATGCGTCCTGCTAAGCATAAAATTGGAAGCGTACTTCGAAGTGAGAGCTGAGAGTTTCTCTGTCATCGTCTGTGGCAGCCGTCCTGCTTGTGTTTTCTCAGCTGAGTGTTAGTTGTGTTTAGTTTGAAGAGCTCTGGGCACTTCCTCAACCACATGTTTGTTCTTCAGAGTACCCCCTTCTCTCCAGCACTCATTCAGGACAGTGGTCTTAAAAACGCCTGCTCTTCTTTTTACATAATTGAGTGGGCAGCACACCCTTCCCTCTTAAATGTGTTTTCTTTCATTTGACTGAAACGCGGCATACGGATGCTTCAGTAAACCCAACTGCAACTGGACCTCAGTTACCTTGAGGATTGGATCCTTCTGTAATGATAAATATATGTGCTCCAATTTTCCCACTCGAAATATGGTCTCGACACTCATTTTCTCCTCCCAGTCCACAAAAATGAAAATTTTCCTTCTAGGAAGCGGCCTTTGATGTGTAGTATTCTGTTTGATTTGCCCATTTTAAATTATGTGTGAATTATTTACACAAGCTGTTATGATGTCTGCAGCAACAGTGTGTATATTGTTCCAGTGAGTTAGAGTTCACAGCATGCTTCTGAATCCTGACTTTGTTGCAAAGCAAGGTGCAGAATTGGCCAATGTCTGTTCCCTGGAAAAACAAATAGTTTTCAGCAAAAAGAAGCAACAGTGTTAAACCAGCAGACGGATCTCACATATGAGACTGTTAGACAGTACAACTATGTTTTTCTTCAGTAACTTTACTCAAGCTCATCAATTGTTTTAACTGCAACAACAACAACAGTCTATCAAACCTACAGTTAAAGCAGGATGCAAATAAATAAAGTGGATATTTGTAGGATGTTTGCATGTATTTTTTATATGAGACTAACCACAAAACTTAATTATGTCTTAATTTACAGCAACAACAAAAACATTTACTCTGAGTAAGTTTAATGTTACTGGTTAAAAACTGGGAATCAAAAATAAAGAAAATACAGATTCATGCTAATAAAAAAAGTCTAGTGTTGTGTGCGAATGCCATTGTTCTGATCTTGTATAAATGTATGCATTTATATGAAATTGTGTGAAGTTGTATCAAAGCCTATGTTTTTACACACACAAAAGATTTGCACACGTGGGTCTGAATGGGAAATCAGACCACATTTAACATTTTTATTTGTTTTGTTTTCATTACAATCTAAATTAAACAGAAGCTCTTAAGGCCCGTTCACACCAAGAACGAAAACTATATTAACGTCCTCCACACCAACGGATGATATTCTGTTTAAACGCTCTAGCTCTTTAAAGCAGGATGGATTCTGATTGGCTGTCATTGTTCATTAGCTGGGTGGGAAAAAACGCTCTGAAAGTGATTCCAAAGATATTGTATCTCTGTACTGTTATTGTTGTGGTGTGCTATGCTTTTATAATTAGAATTATTTTTAGAACTATATCTTTATAGTTAGCATTATAGTTATCATCCTGGGTGTGAACAGGCCTTTTGGCTTTTGAAAAAAATGTAAGCCAAGAAAAGGAAATATTTAAGATACAGCAGGTTTGCCGGTTTTTGGGATTCTCAAATCATGACCATTAGGATTCATACAAGTTTATGGCGATTATGCAGCTTAATGCTGCTGTCACTGATGCAAAAGTGGAAAACCCAAATACTAAGACATGAAATTCATAGTTTTTTAGTTAAAAACGCCTTGTTATGTAAAAACGTTAAGTTATTGTTATGCTGTTTATGTAGTTAGTAAGAAACATTTTACTATTAGCATTACATTTAAGATTAAAACATGCTTTATGTATGTTAATTACAACAAGAAACTGGCAGATTTAGCAGAGCAAAACTGTGTATTTGAGCGAACAGATGAAACAAAGTTTTGCTTTTGCTCTGTGATTACTGTGCATGTGAATGCAAGAGAGAGAGAGAGGGAGTCAGAGAGATAGTGAGAAATCATAGATCTGTTCAGCTTACTGAAATAAAATCTAGACAGACTCGTGGTGGTTTGTATATGGATTCATACAAGTTTATGGTGATTATGCAGCTTAATGCTGCTGTCACCGATGCAAAAGTGGAAAACCCAAATACTAAGACATGAACAGTTATTGTTATGCTGTTTATGTAGTTAGTAAAAAACATTTTAAATAAGCAACAAGCACATTTATTAGTGGCCTCAGATTATTAGACCTGTACTTATAAAATGATGCAGATGGTTTAAAGAACATATTGGAAACTTATTGTTAGATTTTTTGAATAAACACACGCCCCTTGTTTAAAACGAACAGTGTTGATAAGTGTTGCATATTTATTAATGAGCACCTTTTGCATGAGATTCTCTTCCAATCTGATCTCAAAGAACAGGTCTTGTTAGTCTAACCATTGCATTTATAAAACACTTGACCTGCCCTGTACTTTAGACCTACCCCTGTTGTGTAGCAACCGCGTGAATTCTACTGCAGAAAATTCAGTTTTCCCTAAAGACATATTGCCAGATGGTTGTACTTTAATACATGCATTGTTTACAGCAGCAATTTGTTGTTTTGTTATTTAAAACCATTAAAGTTGACAATTCACTAGCGCAGTGTCAAAACTAGAAGAGTATAGTGACACTCATAATGAAAATCTCAGATCGGTCAGCATCATGTCTCGTAACACGTTCGTGTGGATGTTTAGAGTGAGAGTGAGAAAAAACAAGAGTATCTGAGGGTGGTGGAGACAGTCAGATGAAATAATCATAGCTGTACGACACTGTGAGTGTGAAGTGGGAGGAAAGAGCCTTTCACCTCCTGCTGCTAGGCCTTTAATATTCACACAACCCCACCCGTCGCATCCTCCCTTTAGGTGGGAAGAGACAGAACCACAGCAGTGCAGCAGAGAAAGAGCGTTACTTCTTTAGAAAAAAGTCTCAAAAACCAACAAACGAATTATATGAATATTTAAAAATAATATCGCCTATAAATATCTGGAAATGCATGACTCTTTGTTCTCTTTTGCTCTCTTTTTATATATATATATATATATATATATATATATATATATATATATATATATATATATATATATATATATATATATATATATATATATATATATATATATATATATATATATATATATATATATATATATATATATATAGTGTGTGGTCAGGGTATGTAGAATATGGTTGTGCTGAATAAGGCATTAATATGCCAATTTTCTAGTAATTTGCATGCTAAGAAACTAGTTAATAGCGTGAATTGTACCCTAAAATGTTACCTATTATTATTATTATTATTATTATTATTATTATGAACTATTATTGCTCTCAACATATTTCACACAATAATTCCCTCATAGTTATTAAAGTCTGAAATCAACAACAAAAATTAATTGGCCATTTGTAAATGTTTTGATATCAAACAGTTCCCATATGCACACAATAATGATCTTTTCTCTAATTATGTAACTGCATAAAATGTTTGGGGGCGGGGGGGTCTCCTTTGTTGTTTGTGCTTTGTTCTTTGCTACTATTCCTAAAATCCCAAGACAAAAAAAGCATATTAACTGGAATATAAATGAGCTTGAAACTCGTCTCATATTACTGTAATACCACCCACAATTCAATGTTTTATTCTCTGCATAACTTCTCTATAAATATGAGCTTTGTATTCTTTGGGAATATATGGAGACACCGCTAGAGATGGAAATGACATGGGAGTCATTTGGGAAGTATTCAGTTTGCCCTTAATGAATGATGATATTTTCTTCCTGTTGGGGTTCGCCCTCCCACAATTTAGTAAGTAAATAGCATTGTAATGTTCATGCATTCCAGCCCCTTCTTTTAGGTAAAATCTAAACTTCTCTATTAGGAGCAAAGACTGTGAGCCTTTGAAGATAATTAGCAAATGCGGTGGAATGTCGGCGATGCTTGGCAGGTGCGTTTGATCAGTTCCATCAGGCGAGATGAGTGCTGACAGGGGTGGGGTGATGGGGGAGGGGATGGAGAGGTTACAGGAAGAGGGGGAGAGGTACACACTTTTCATTTAACAGCAGGAAAAAAAGACTTTTTGAAATGATAATCCAATTTTTTGATTAAATGACATGACTGTGTGTTTCCATTTAACTTGCAGGTTTCTGTGTTTGTGTATAAAAGTTTTGTCTTTATGTATCCTTAAAGTGTGGAGTCGAAAGATTTTTTCGTTTCAAAAGACTCATATTCTCACCAAGGCTGCATTTATTTGAATAGTAAATACAATCCCTCGCCACTTCGCGGTTCAAGTTTCGCGGCCTCAGTGCATCGCGGATTTTTCAAACATATTCATCGAAAAATAAGAATTAAAAAATACCGGCATATCGGCGGCCGTATTGCGGAAAGCAGTGTTGTTTTATTGTGATGCGCGAGAGAAACGTTTTCCCAGGATGCCAGACAAAGAGAGAAACTCTCTCAGAGGCTTTGTACACACCCACGAGCACTCAGATAAGCCACGTGATTGGTTCCCGGTGTGAGATCGACGAATGAGAGCACGAGTGGATGTATCCCGTGAGCTGACTGGCTGATCCTACTTCGCGGATTTTCACCTATCGCCGGGGGTGTTCCGATCCACATTAACCGCGATAAACGAGGGATCACTGTATAGTAAAATAAATAAATAAATAAACTGTATTATCGTTAAATATTTTTTGTAATTTTAACATATTTTAAGTTTTTTTAAGTCATAAGTAACATATTCCTATGATGGCAAAGTTTAAAAGATTTTTAGCAGCCATTAGTCAAGTCTTAAGTGTCACATGACCAAAGTTATTTTGGACAAATATTAAAGTTTTAAGTTTACCCAAAAAAGTTAATCTTCTTTTGAATATTTTCTCTTATAAACATTGTAAAGCAATTTTTGTTATACTCAGAATACTGTATGAGGCAAGTCCCTGTGAAAGTCATTAAAATATTCTCTTTAATTGTGATGGCCATTACCAGTGCGCTGTTTACCATCTGTAAGTATGCATTTGATCTATATGTTGTCCTGATTTAAAAACAAAAACAAAAGTTTGACGTTGAGACGTAAGATGTGGTTTCGTCCAATAGTTTGCGAATAGCTTCTTGATACAGATACACAATGGAGCCCATTTAAATGAGTTACAATATATGAGAGCTCATCTGAAGATGCCAAGAGCATAGTTAATATATAAATGCTAATATTTGAAAGTCAAATTAAAGTTGAAAGGCCCCATAATAACTGTTAATTAACTCTTGTTTTCTTTCTCACACACCCCTCGACAAAGTTGAACCGACTGAAAGATTCACAAGGCTTCTCTTTAACATTTCGGACCACAAAGCTAAATTTCAAAGCATCAGGCTCTGCCTTTGAAGTGGAGTATTCTCTGTAGATTAGATATTATTTTAAGATCCCTTTGTTTAAAAATTCATTTTTATTATCCCTGCATGAAATGCAGGGGCAATTCCCTACATAGCCGACCATCAGTGCAATTAACATCTTCGATCGAGACTGCATTCCTGATAATTAATACAGACTTTGGGGCTCCCTTGTGATCGCTCGCAGGGGTTTGATTCTTCTGCAGCAACCATTCATTTGCAGAATGAGATTCATCCTAATGAAAATGGAATGTGAAACTTTAATGAACATGACTGCCATGTCATAATAATAAAGACTTTGAAACAACACTGGCCTTTCCACGCTGGCTGTCTGAACCCGTGTAGCTACATCGTGCTAATTAAGTGTGATGATATAAAAAAAAAACACTTGTGGGTGTTCGGTAAACACACGGCCTGAGCGAGGCTGTAAACAACTGTTTTGCAGGAGATTGTCATTATCGTCGTCTGCATGCTGAGCAGAGTGATGGCGGTGGGTATCTGTTTAGAGAGGGGGTTCATCAGAGATGTTTGATCCATCAAGCTCTTCTTGTTCTAATTAATGTTGTATTAATATACTAAATGCATGTTCGCACTTGAGGATTGGAATGATTAGAGAAACACGTTAGCTCTTTTGAGATTTCAGAATGGCAGAATTAACATATTGTCTGCACTTGATGGATGTGAAGTTTTCGCAACTTCACGATATTTCATTTGCACTTCAACGTACTGTGTTCCTGAAGTCTTTGGCAGAATGCATTTCATTTCGGAACACAACACGATAGTGCTTGTTTTATTGATCGTACCGCAATGTCTTCTTTTTAGCACAACACAACAGTCACACACTTTTGGACCTTGTCAGCTTTTGTGCTTTTGGTTTGGCTCTAAAAACAAGGGAAGTGTTTTAGAGGCAGCCATTTAAAGCTCTGTCTCTGTGTGTAAATGCAGGGTAAGCCCACCCATGGGAGTCCTCTAAGTGTTTTAAGAACATCCTTGAACATGGAGCTGCCTTTGATGAAGAAACAGAAGAGTCAGAAGATCCAGAGCATGAACAAATCAACCGTTCCCAGAGGAGAACATTTCAGCTGTCTACAAAACATCGGTCCTGAGACAGTTGGAGCTGAACAGGGCTGTAGCCTTTTACAGCTGCCAGAAAACTCCTCAAACTGTTTCATGATCAGTCACATGTGCATGGTGAATCCACTGTCCCAGGCTAGGGGTAAAGTAAGATCTTTCAGCAAGGGAGAGTCACAGACAACTAATATTCATCTTTACATCACTCAGGGTAAAAAAGTTCACTACGTCCCCTTAAAATGTTTTTTTTTCCCAGACTTTTTGTCTAGAGCATTGTTCTGCAGAGAAGATGATTCTGTCTATGTAAGGACTTAATGATCCGCCGAGCTGGGGAAAAAAACATACAACCATATAACTGTCTCTTCAGGTATGATGTTGGTTTACATTTGCTATAGAGAATATTCCATTCTGTCAAAACTTCCTTTCCTATAGTTATTTTTACTGACCACAATTAAGTGATTTCCATGAGGAAAACAGTGTGACGTCAAGTGCAATGACGTATGATTGATTTTTAAATACGAAGTTAATATGAACAACATTGCTTTCACCAAAGAAAATGGTTACAAATGAATTCAAATCAGAATCAACCCGAATAGGCTTCACCGTGGAAACAGAATCTATATAGTTGGGGACAAACAGTATGTCTTGAAAGAAGTATGTCGAAATTCACAGTACTCATAAAAGAGTTGGCATAAAGTACCCGGATGACCTACTACTTTTGGCAGGATTCTAAAGTGTGCATGTGAAACTTTTCTATTCCATGAGGCCACGGGAGAGAATATGCAGTAAATCCTGGCAGTAAAGCAACGCAACTGGTGAGGGGAGTTCACATGTTAATAACAACATGTTGAATTTGTATGTCCAGATTACATTCATATTACACACGTTCATACTATAACAAACATACTTTTTAGCACTTACAAAGTAAGTAATAATTTCTGCCCCCTATTGGCATTGATCATGTAACCTGCAGAAAGAATGACAGAAATTAGAATCGTAATGTCTTTTTTGATTTTATACTGTCAGATATGACTAATGCTAAGTTAAAACTATTTTATAGTAGTAACAATAATGCATTTTGGCTTGGTTATCATGGTAGGAGAAGGAAAGGAAAAGAAAAAAATTATACTGGTAGATGGGCAACCTGGCAAAACTCATATCGTACGGTTATGTAAATTAAGTATCATTTTGATCAAGTAATAGTTATTCATATACAGTAGGTTAAAAAAAACTTTCAGTTTATTGACTGTAAACCTGTAAGCAGAAGTCTATAGATAAGAGTAAGCGGCCGTTTCTATGGACGCTGCTTTTAAAAATAACTAGATTGTGTTTTTATGCACCAGATGCTGCTGTTTTATCAGAACAGAAATATAATGTGAAAGTAATTTTCCTGTGGTTCCATATAAATGCTGATCTGGAAACATAATCTGTAGGGAAAAAAAGATGATCCTTTCTTTCACTTCATGGAAACTACCTCTTTAATACAAAAATCCAGCAGTAGCTCTATAGCTCACTCAATCAGAAACAGATCCTTATGCTGAATAAATAAAAGATGGCAGAAAGTTCTATCAGAGTTAATTCCACTCCGCTCAATTATACAAAGGCCCGCGTATTGGAAAGTTTGAGCTGAGGACGATTCTAATAAATCTGTGCTTTAACACAGGGCATTTAATATCAGCGCTTCTTAATGGGGTCTTGGTGTTGAATTATCTATGGGGCCTCTGTGATTCTAGAAGGACCATCAAACCCCTGAACTTGAGAGCTCTGTCTTGTAATTGAATAATACATTACATGTGGCAATTATTTTCGTTAGAGCTAGACGGAGAAATCAATAACCAGGGGATCAGATCAGTGGCTGCTGTGCTCTTGTCTTTCCCCCCTTGTGGCCAATTACATCATCACAGCCCTAAACACCTGCGCTGTGTCCGTGTGTCGACCACCGGATCCATAGGAATGTCAAATGAACACTGCCATACTGTGAAGCTAACAGGTGAATAAGACTGTACTTTTTTGAATATAGTTGCATTTTCTCTGGTGTTGTTTTTTTTGGTCATCGTCTTTTTAGCACAGGTTGCACATAAGCTAGGCAGGTAACGACTGATAGAGATGTCAGACCAATTCAGAGTGAACATGGGAGTTGTGTGTTTTTTGAGATAATAGATGCTAGTTGCAAGGACCAACCTGGAGTGATAAATTATGCAAGTGTGTTTAGCTCCAGGCAGTATTCCCCACGATATACAGCTATTTGATTAAGTGGGATTAAAAAGGGCTTGTATAATGAACTACCTTTATGTACACTGGGCTTTCATATACAAACAACTGTCCAGCCAGACAAACAAATGCAATTTACGGCTGTCTGGAATATTCACAGCCTTTAAAAAGTTGGATATCAGGTCTCATTAAGTGTAGATGCAGCTTGTGGCTGAAGAGAACACTGGTTACATCAAAGGTTCTGTTATGTGAATACTAATAAAGGTTTGGGCTACACAACACAGCCATCAGCACCGTTTTCTGCCTGTTCATATTTTGCTGTGATGTTTAACTAGTAATGTGTAGAAGGATTATTACGTTCTTATGATTGACCACAAGGTGTTAGATTTTACTGATCTAATTTGACCATGTTTGTTTGGTTTTTACTTGTAACAGAAATCATTTCCATAAAGTCCAGACTGATGACAATTACATAATTTGAAAGAATTTCTTCAAATTTTAGTATTAGACTATAGAATATGACATGCAGAAAAAAATAGATATTGGTACCACAAACTAAGAATGAATTCCAACAATTTATTAATCTGTGGCAACATATTATTCTCGGAGTTGGATACTTTATGGCCATTTTGTAATAATTTGTTCCCTCAATCAGAAATAGTCATTGGTTGTAAACTTAAAAACTAAATTAATTCTCACACTCATGTTGTTTCAAACCAATGTGACTTTCTTTTACTCAGTCAACACAAAATATTTGTCATGCTCTTTTCCATGAAATTACTATGAATGGACTAAACTAACTGAATCTTTTGAGTTTCAAAGGCTCCATAAACATGATCCATGTACAACTTGTGCTCTATATCTCAAATCTACTGAAGCCATGATAGATCCGTGTGAGGAGCACACTTACGTTCACATTATTATTCACTGATGAGCTTTCCATTCGCTAAGCTCTGTGACCAGATCAGAGAGTCTCAAAGATCCAACTCAATTCGTTCACAAATCAGATACAGTGATCCCTCGTTTATTGCGGTTAATGTGGACCGGACCGGAACCCCCCCCCCCCCCCCAACCCGCGATAGGTCAAAATCTGCGAAGTAGGATCAGCCAATCAGCTCACAGGATCCAAGGATCCATCCACTCGTGCTCTCATTCGTCAATCTCGTGCCAGGAACCAATCATGTGCCTTGTCTGAGTGCCCGTGGGTGTGTACAAAGCCTCTGAGAGTTTCTCTCTTTGTCTGGAAACCGTTTCTCTCGCGCATCACGATAAAACAACGTTGCTTTCCGCAATATGGCTGCCGATATGGCAGTATTTTTTAATTTTTTAGTTGTTCGATGAATATTTTTGAAAAATCCGCGATGCACTGAGGCCGCGAAACTTGAACCGCGAAGTGGCGAGGGATTACTGTATTGCAAATTGCCTCATGAATTTACGAAGAAAAGCTTGGTTGGGTAATGTCTGTTCGTCACACAAAACTGTTGTATTAACTTTAAAAGATTTGAATGGATCACTATTATAAAACCTCAAAGGTTCAGCCCACTTTTCTTGTAATTGCATGAAAAAGAGCATGGAAGTATGCTCAATTGCCTACCTTTGTGTTCCATGAGAGAAGAAAAAAAGTAATTACTGAAGAGGAAAAAGTGCCAGTCTCAGTAGCCAGCCCAGTACAAAGAGCTGCAGAGGAATAGAAGAACAGAGACTCCATCCACGCTGCAGGACAGAGAAATCTGCTCTGGACCAGAGTGTCAAACAGATGAGAGAAACGGGCCTCATGAAATAATGATCATTTTCTCAATCTCACCGTAGCATGGCGCTGAAGTACAGAGAAGACAGAAAGAGAGAAAGAAAGTGGCACTGGGGTGAGTTTTACAGAAGGTTAAAACATCCACAGGCTACTCCAATGAAGACATTCACTAAAGGAGCTCACATCAAAAGAAACCTATGTTTTTTTTTCTCCTATTCTGTGTGGTGCCTTTCCATATTTTATTAAAAAAGGCTTTACAGGCCTGCTGTTTTTTCAGCTAATGTACAAGCACAAGCTTTTGTCCAACTCTTTCTAAAATAAAATAGTATTTTATTTTTTTACTCTGTGCTTGTAGAATCCCAATTGTTTAAGCCGTGATGAGGAACTGTACTAACAAGTGGGACATCTCTGCTAGCCTGAAGGGCAACAGACGAAAGAGTGGAGTCAGATCTGGTATCTCCACATAAAAGACCCCAAATGACCTATAGTTGCAGGGCCTTTAAAGACACAGATGACAATCAAAAGGACAAATGTGACTGGCTGTGGCACGGGAGCAATACAGGCCCCTCAGTTCTGTGAAGTCTTTGACCTGAAAGTTCAAAGCCCTCAATGGACCTTTGGACCTCCCTCTGAGAGCCCCAGACAAAGGCTTTGTTCATACTAAAGCAAAAAACACCGGCATTGTTCCCTTTGAGCCAAGCAGCACCTGTAGAAAGTGGAGAAACCATGCTGACAGCGAGAAGAACAGGAGCACAAAGCGGCATTTCATCTGGTGGGATGTGAAATTACATTTCAGAGCTTCCTGACAGATGCATATTTTCTTCTTTTCTGTAAATGGCTCTTAGAAAGCCCAGCGGTTGAGCGGTTGTTGCTCTCAAAGAGTGAGTGATGTGTTGTTTTTATAAATGATGAGATGCATTTTCTGCAGTCTCTCTCTCTGCTTTTCATATACATTCAGGATAATATATTCACTTGAGGGTTAGTTTGACGGCATGAGATTAGAAAACATAAAAACATAAATTATCTTGAAAATCAAGATATTTGTCCACAGAAAAGTTAGTCATTGGTCAAGTTTGACATCTATGGTGTTGGACATTAATTCTGGGATCTGTCAAAGGAATGTCAATTCATCAAAATACATGTCAGAATAAAACCTATTAATTATTAACAAGTCCTAAGGAATGTTCTTGTTCTTATTCATGCACAAATTATGTCATTTTAAATAACTTAATCATCAAAAATATACAACAATAAAGGTTATTACAAAAAAAAAATTGATAACTAAAAAAAATAATTATAAAATTATTTTGAATATATATATATATATATATATATATATATATATATATATATATATATATATATATATATATATACATATTGAACAGGTGTATCTAATAAACACCGGGGAGTGTGTGTGTGTGTGTGTGTGTGTGTGTATATATGTATATATAGTCCCATGTATATATTAGTCCCATTTTAAACATCTTGCTCTGTGATAGGTGTGCTATGTATGATTTCGTTCTGAATTAATTTAATATATATTTTTAATATGTTTTAATGTAATTTAGAAATTTTAATTTTAATTTTACAGAATTCCTCATTACTTTCCCCACATTGTCTATGTAGTGCTGCTGTTTTAGTGTAATCCAGCAATAGTTGTTTAGGAAAGTTTTCTAATGATATATATGAAAAAATTATATAATTATATATTCATTAATAGTCATTCATTAATTAATTAATTTTATTTATTTATGCATTCGGCAGATGCTTTTATCCAAAGTGACATTGCATTCAAGGAACACATTGACATTCTAATCAGTTCTTGCTTAATTTATCAATAATCATTCAGATACATGTTTTTGTTTCTTATCACTGCTACTCTGATGACACGGAATTCTACCTCGACCCCAGGACCAGATATGTTGAATGAAGACCAGGAGTCAGAAGTGCAGTCAATAGAAGAAATTTTAGTGAAGTTTAGTTTGCAGTTTCATCAGCAGAAGCTTCAGGTCTCACAAGGAGTTCGTAGGCCGCCTCACATACAATAACATTGTTACAGCAGTTATACTCTAACAGTGGCTACTAACTACATCAATGATGACGGTTAAATGATTCTGATTGGCTAAGAAAGAAAGAAAGAAAGAAAGAAAACTAGTAATTTTCCACACAAGAGCAGACAGTCTGAAGCATATTTTCGTTGATCACATGGGTGACGGGTTGAGTGACTTCACGTAGCTTGTCGAGAACAACAAGTAATTCCGTCACCTTATGGTGCCAGTTAATCACCTCACCAATACAGAGCATATTAACACACACACACACAAGGCTGAACTCGGCTCAGGCTCCAACTATCAACAGAGAGACTACCCAAAACATTCTGATAACATGTTCTGTCTGTTGAGTGCAGACAATATTCATCCTTACTCTATGAAAAAATACAGAAATGTAAAAAAAGGCATTAACTAATAAAAATCCCTAACATGATTATAAATCACTCTTTACAAATCATTCAAATAAGAAAAGGAAAAGAACATAGTTACAAATAAGAAAAAGAAAAGAATATATATACAAGCAGCAATGGATTTCCAAATCGTCTCTATCAGTAGCTGCTCGCATCTCAGCCTGCCTGACAGACATTTCTTGCTGGATGACTGGACCACCACCTTTAACAACCTTGCAAAGACAGAACTGGTTGTGGTCTCAGCCAACCCAACACTTCATCACAACTTTTCCATTCAGTGAGGTTCGTCAACCATAACAACCTGGACAGCCAGGAACTTTGGAGTTGTTATTGATGATAAGTTAAACTTCACAGACATTGCTAGAAATACCTGACCTTGCAGATTTGCAGATATACAACATTATGAAGATCAGACCCTTCCTATTGGAGCATGCTATGCCACTCTCGTGTCCAGGCTCTTGTCCAGAATGGACTATTGTAATGATCTCTTGTCAGGCCTTCCAGCATGCATTGTCAAACCTCTACAACGGATCCAGAATGCTGCACCAAGAATGATATTTAATGAGCTGAAGACGTCACACCTCTCCTCATAAAATTGCATTGGTTGCTCGCATCAAATTCAAGCCACTGATGTTTCCCTAAAAGACAACCTCTGGCTCTGCACCCCTATACCTAAACTCACAACTTTAAATGTATGTGCTCTCCTTCAGGAGCTTACTTTCTGCAAGTGAATGGCCTTGTGGTGCCATCCCAAAGAGGCACAAAGTCACTTTACCTTGATTGTTCCCAGCAGATGGAATGTCCTGCCTAAGTTAACCTGAGCTGCTGAGTCTTTAGCCCTTTTCAAGAAATGGCTGAAGACACATCTTTTTCATCTATACATGACCCGTTAATTCATTAATTCTAAAACTTAGTATTCTGTATGTCTATTTGTTTTGTTTTTTTAAACCTTGCTATGTGTACTTCGCTAGACTAACCAGGACTAGTGAGCACAGCCCAGCATATTGTTGCCCTGTTGTGGGTTTAATTGCTTCTATTGTTCTTCTCATTTGTAAGTTGCTTAAGTGCCTGCTAAATAATTACATGCAAATGTAAAATAATAAATGTATCTAGTTTAAGGATACATAAAAAAAACGTAAATTAAAATAATAAATGTTTATAAAATATAAAAATGTAAAAGCTAAAGTATATATAAATCTATATAATTATAGAAACGTAGTGTATTCAAAATATTACACTGAAATATGTAAAACCAAGAAATAGTTCATCATGTACTAATAAAAGTTGTTTGTATTCACCCACAGGTGTCCTGGAAAAGCCAGTCTGTTTAAACTTCACGCCTCCTGATCACATAGACCAATATTGTTCAAACCGGTGCCCATGGCCACCTTTTCCTTAAACATATCCTATAGTGTTGAGTGGAGCTATAGTTCTTAGAACAAGTAAAGCTTTGTGAGAGGGTATACAAACGTACCTGTGTCTTTAGTGACAGTGTGGAGAGGAGTTGAAGTTGAGGTGGACTATTGGACGGTAGCCCCTGGTGCTAGTTAGCCGTGTCAGAGGAGAGCAGCTAGTCTCAGTGCTCTTCATGCAATGCTGCCCCTGTCTCTCCAGAGACAGTGGGGGTTTGATGTTAAAAGTGTGGCTGGAAGACAATACTGAGTGCATGTGATCTTTTCGGCTCTTTGGTCTATCGTAGGCTGAGGGAAGGTGAGTCAGGCACGCCTTGGCACTAATGATCTTCCACAAAACTGCTGTAAAATCTTGGTAGGCTACTGAAACTTCCTTGAGCCCAAGAAGCCTGATTTTCTCTGATCAAATACATATTTATTCCATGGTAAATTTCAGCCTTATCTGTGAGAGCTTGTCCACTTGTATGGTTTGTCAGCTATATCAACATTAGCCTTTGTGCCTTGAAATCCCAACTCAGCCTTAATATGTATCTGATTACAAGTCACTTTGTCTCACAGGCTACTGGTCAAAGCAGCACAATCAACTCATTATCAATGCAGACATCAGTGATGCTTGGATCTAATGAGACAGAAACAGGATTATTAGAAACTTGCCTCTCTAGGAACATAAGAAGATTTTCTTTAGACCCGTGGTGCTTCAGTGGCTTTAGTCACAGAGTGATGGAAACATATTGAACATAGGCATACATTAGCCGTGATATTTACAGAGTATGTAGTGCTGCTTTTATGTAATAAGGAACATTTCCTGCGATAATAGAGACCGTGTTGATATGATTTTTTTTCTGCATGTAGGAATCACAAAATATATAGAAATAAAATCAATTCACAAGTGAAAGACAAATACCATAATTTAATCATTTTATATAGTTTAAAGACTTTTATTTAGTTTATTAACAACACATTTAATCTGAGAACATTAAAATATTAAAAATAAAAACTAAATATATATTTCACATTTCATATTTTCAGATTTTATATTTGCACCTGTTTAACACAAAGACCAAATAGCTGTTATAATAAAATTGTATGTATGATGATTCATAATTGTTTTCATTGTAAGCGATTCTCCATACTATTTCCTGTATTCCAATGGGAAAAAGAAGCTTTATTTGAGAGCACAAATGCTCAAGGAAAAGCTTCCAGCAGTGTGAAGAACAAATGTAGTATTACTAAAAGACTATTTTCTAGCATAAACATGTATCTTCACTGCCATCTAGAGGAAATATCTTTCATCACCGGTAAGATGGAAGATGTTAGATATTACTGTTAGTATTGTAGATAAAAAGTGATCAAAGAATTTTGTATATTTTTATATTTAGAGTAAAATTTCATATCAATTAACCATGTACAATACGGCACTCCCTTTCTCACCACATGGGTTTGCTGGGACTGAAATTTAAAAAAATCATGTTTGAAGGAAGCTAAGGAATATAACGCCTTCAGAAATATTATGATATAACATTGAGGTTTTTCTTTAAAAGTTGTTAAATAATGTTAAATTAGCTGTTAAACAGCTCTTTTAACAAACATTGAACTTTTGAGATGATATGCAGCAGAGCGCAAAAGCATTGAGCAATAATTGTACCTTTAATTTTACATTTTAATTGTAATAATTGTACTTTTTTTTTCTTCTTCATCATGTCCCTTTAGGGGCTCCGTAGAGTAACCAAAGTGAAACAATAAATCCTGAATGGATACCAATCTTGAATATTCCATCTCTACATGTGGTTGGGAATGAAACGCCCCTTTCCACAGATTGGTCAGCTAAACATTGAATGGTACCAGCATTAGTTGTCCCTCAGAGGCCATTGGGCTTTACCTTTTGAAGTGCCCCTTAAACCACCAGAACTATTATCTACATTCACTCAATAAAACAACAAAACATCCAAACCTATTGGTTTGTCATGTAAAATATTCACAAATCTCACTGCATGAAAATCTCAACATGTTCGCATATACTCCGAATTTGAACAGGCTACTTTCCTACATCAGCTCAATTTTCCTATCAAATCAGGAAAATTATTGATATGCAGAAATAAGTGCAATAAATTTCATATACAAAATTCCACTCAGTTTCATTTATAATTTCATATAAAAAAAGCAAAAATGTTAGAAATCTTTGGAAATTTTTTATAATGCTGAAAATCTAATCAGATCGTGAGGTGCACTTTACAAAGAAGATTGTGTATTAAGCCTCTTTTAGCAAAACTTTTGTCTTTCTGTGGCTTGAACAAAGTTCTGCTTCATATAAAGAGATAACAGCTAATAGGTCGCTCTTTCTCTTTCCTTTTTTTTTCTTTTTTTTCAAAGTTGGAATTTATCGACAGAACTTCTTGAGATTAACTTTTGCATTTTTTGTATTATATTTGGACGGCGGTTTTGAACTGAACCGGTATGCGTTACTGAAGTGGTTGTAGCTGCGTGACTCCCTTGTCCTGAGGTTTTGACTGAATGGGTCGCACGCCAGACAAGAAGAGCAGTGCTGCGCCACGACTTCGCACACATTGTTTTCTTTGAGTGTACACATACCAGTGGCGCCACTCGGCCTCTGTCTGCGCGTCCAGCTACTGTTCAAAATCCTGCCTTTCCAAAAAGTGCCAATTGCACCACCATTTTTCGCCATATAAGACGCTCCGGAACATAAGACGCACCCAATTTTAAAGGAGGAAAATCTAGAAAAAAAAGATTCTGAACCAAATACTGTAGTGAAATATTTTATATCAACTGTATAAAGTTAACAGCATAAAAAACATAAAAACCATTTTATGCCAACCATGTAACATATTAAGAACTATCTTTACTCTCATTAACAGTCAGTAAAGTCAGTAAACAGTGAAAGTAACAAAAATAAAGCTGTAATGTTTTTATTCGAACTCCAATAATGTGTGTATAAACCGGGAAGTGGGGTGCGAAATCTGACTCCCCGGACAAATCTCACTCCCCTCACTAACATCCAAATTTTTCTGCAGCAGAAACATACACCTGTGAAAATCTCACTCCCCTCACTAACTCTGGTTTAAAAGCTCACAGACTCACCATATGATGAGATAATAAGATAAATATGGTGAGTTATTTTTTTTGCTGTGAAAATCTGAATCGCCCTGGTAAACCCATACTATAATTGTTACAACCAAATGCATTTGAGCAAAGAATGTCCATACCATAATGATATAATAAAATAAATATGGTAAGTCTATGAGCTTTTAAACCAGAGTTAGTGAGGGGAGTGAAATTTTCACAGGTGTAATTTTCTGCTGTGAAAATCTGAAAATCCTACTATAATTCATTATAACTGTAATATAATTTCATTTTCTGCTTAATTATGTAAGCGTACAAGTCCGTTTGTAGGCGAATATGCTCAAAGAAGTGCATTCACCTTGATGCAGCGTGTATTAATGCGCGCGCGTCGGGGAGTGAGATTTGTCCGGGGAGTCAGATTTTCACAAGCAAAACATGCGCGTTCGGCGCTCACGCTTCACTCTCATGGCCGCGCTCCGCGGATTTCGGAAACTTTTCCCCCCCAGTTTTGGAGAAGAAAAAGTGCGTCTTATGCGGCAAAAAATACGGTTTTCCATAGTTTTCCATTAATCACATTATACAGTAATCCCTTGTTTATCGCGGTTAATGTGGACCCCCTTGCAATAGGTGAAAATCCGCAAAGTAGGATCAATCAGCCAATCAGCTCACGGGATACATCCACTCGTGCTCTCATTCGTCGATCTCGCGCCGTGAACCATGTCCGTGGGTATGTACAAAGCCTCTGAGAGATATTCTCTCTTTGTTTGGCATCCTGGGAAACCGTTTCTCTCGCGCATCACGATAAAACAACGCTGCTTTCCTCAATACAGCTGCCGTTATGGCGGTATTTTTTTACTTTTATTTTTCAATGAATATTTTTGAAAAATCCGCAATGCACTGAGGTTGAAACTCAAACCGCGTTGCGGGCAAGGAATTACTGTATTTGTCCATTTTAAGTTAATGCTAATGTATTTAATGACTTAACTCTAGGTTGAAAGATGCATTGTGCATTTTTCAGCAAAATGTTTGTCTTGTGACTTTAAAGGCGTAGCCTGTGCTTTTTATAGAGAGCAGTCAAAACATTTGTTTTAGGCAATAGACCGAGTTTATTTAATTAACATTGGTTATTAATTTATACCACTAAAAACTATGTGTTTTATTTTCTCTATTAGCTAAACTTCCAAAATAGAACTATTCTGCGACTGATTTGCAGTATAGGGAGAAGGGTCTGTGTGGAGAAGGGTGCACAGAGTCCTTGAACGAATCTGTTGGTGATCTAATGACAGCCACTCAGAAATTGAATACTTTCCTACTATATGTTAAAAAAGGTCATTGCCAGTCCCAAAGCTACCATCACTGCCAGTAACAAGCCCGATTTTTAAAAGGAGTGAGGGCGTGAGGCTAGCAACCCGACCTTGTAAAACACAAGTTGCAACAAAAATGGCAACAAAAGAAAACAGAAACTGAAAGCCTGAGGGAGGAAGGGTCTTCTTCTGGACGATTTATGATGCTAGGTGGTGAAAGTCATGACCTTGCGGAGGCCATAACCACCCTTCTATCAGTAGAATTAACATCGCAACATAGAATCTGAAGACAATGTATGAAGAAAGAAAAACAGCACCGGTTGCGGCAGAGATGTGGACCTACAACCTATCCCTACTGAGCATTGGTGAGACAAGATAGACTCAAGCTGGACAAAGAAGACTGATGACAGGAGAGATGTTCCTGTAAGATAATGTGTCTCATACACACATTATGTATTTAATGACTTAACTCTATTATCTCGGTATTATCTTGGCTCTTGCTGTCAAAGCTACGATATTTGTTTCTTGTAAATTGTTCGATTGCTTTGTTTTCTGTCTCTCTCGTTCCTCTGGTTCTGTCTGATCTCTGATAGGTTATCCAATGAGGATTCATGATCATTATTAGCGGTCCAGACGAGGCGCAGACTATATAATGAAGCCTTCAGCCTCCGTCGGGGAGTTCATTGTTTGTTTGGTCATGAACGGGTTGAGAGCTCCTGGATCCCTCCTCCGGTCAGTAATTGCAATGTTCAACTTAGGGTGAAACATCATCATTCTAACATATGATCATGTTTCCAAATGTCTATCTTAGAGTGTAGTGTTACCATTGTAAGATTTGGTTATTTTCCTGAAAGGCTAACAATGTTGTAACATCGTGGAGCGCAGGGGTGTCCTGCCAGTTACTTTGAACTTGTTTGTATTTGTTTTTCACTAGGGAGTTAGGTAAGCCTAATGTATTTTATTTTCTTGTTCGATGGGTTATTTACTTTATTCCCTCTTTTTTGCTTTATATTGTTTTTTGTGTTTTTTTTGTTTTTTTGTTATTTTGGCCTTTGGACACCTTGAAGAGATGCTCTCTACTTTATTTGTTAGTTTAATAAATTGAATGTTGTCTTTTCTACTTGTGTTGTCTTGTTTTATTATCAACCGGAGTGATTACGCGAGGGGATTCACTGCCACAACCCAGTATTTACTTTAATTTAAGTTTTCTGTGACACAGGGCATAATAAAGCATATAACGCACTGATAGGATGAGAACCACATGGGCACAGAATCCTCGCTGCAACATTTAGGACCAAGAAGGAGAAAATAAAGATGAACATCATACAGTGCTACATCCCAAAAAATGACGATTAAGATAAAGATAAGGACCAGTTTTACAACAGACTTCAAAATATAGTAGAGAGCTTTCCAGACAAAAACATCAACATAATCATGGGTGACTTCAATGCCAAAGTTGGGTCAGACAAGACGGCATGAACTGTCTATGGGGATACATGGTCTGCGCAAGACGAATGAAAATGGAGAGAAATTTGCAGACCTCTGTGCACTGAAAAACCTGGTCATCAGTGGTACCATCTTTCACCACAAGAGAATCCACAAGAACACATGGATATCACCATACCATGTGACATATTGAGCACATCTGCATAGCCAAAAAGTTCAGAAGATCCCTGCAAGATGTGAGAGGAGCAGATGTGGCATCTGACCACCATTTAGTTGTTACAAGGCTGAAACCTAAGCTGAAGAAGAACTGGATGGGCACAACAGAGAAGAAAACAATGCACAACTTCGTCCTATTAAAAGATGCAAAAACTAAAGAAGAATACAAACTGACGCTTAACAATTACCAAGTACTACAAGAGCTTTTTGAAGAGGAGGAAGACCATGCAAGCAATAGATGAAAGAGTGTTAAAGAAGCAATAACATCAACATGCCAAGAAGTACTAGGCCCCATGAAGCACCAGCAGAAAGAATGGATTTCAGCCAAAACATTGTGCAAAATCCAGGGGTTTAAACTAAAGAAGCTGCAGTAAATAGATAGGACAAGGACTAAAAAAGTAAATGTACAAAAAGAGTCTACGAACGCCCAGAGAAGTGAAAAGAAGCATTAAAATAGAAAAGAGAAACTATGTTGAAGAAATGGCAGCAGAGGCAGTAGAAGCGACAAGAGGTGGAAACATGAAGAAGTTGTATGACATCACCAAGTAGCTTTACTGCAAAACAGAGAGACCAATAGAGGACAAGCAGGGAAAGAACATAGCAAATACAGAACACCAAATAAAGAGATGGGCAGAACATTTTGAAGAACTGTTGAACAGGCCAGCCCCTCAAAATCCCCCAGATATCCACCCAGCCAACGCATTTCTCCTCATAAACTGTAATAATCCCACCAGAGACGAGGTCCAGAAAGCCATGATCCCAGCAGAAGCCCTGAGTAGATTTAGATGCTTCAATGGAAATGCTGCACCACCTCTTTGAAAAGAGCTGGGAGGAAGAGGTAATACCGAATGAACAGAAAGAGGGATACCTCATTAAGATCTCAAAGAAACGCGACCTCAGCAGCTGCTCCAGCTACAGAGGAATCACACTCTTAACAGTACCAGGGAAAGTCTTCAATCGGGTCCTCTTGGAAAGGATAAAAGAGACCATTGTTCCACAGTTACGAGATGAGCAAGTGGGCTTCCGGCAGAACAGATTGTGTACGGACCAAACAGCTACTCTTCGCATCATAGTCGAGCAATCGTTGGAGTGGAATTATACACTCTACCAAGATCAGACAGCTCAATTCCAGTGTGAAGTCAATGGCAGTGTAGCAGCACAACTGATGCTGGTAGGTCAGTTGACAATAAAAAATATATTACCATAAATGAACTTAGGCTCCAGAGGCTTCCTCAATCCTCAGCGATTGTACACATTGTACAGACAGTAACAATGACGTAGATTTTACTCTAAAATCCGAGCACGAGTCCGATGATAAAACATTGGAAGAACTAGTTATTCAATCCGAAGTTCCATTGCAAGGTTGTCTTGAACAGCATGTTTCCTGATTTACAATTTTTGGTTCCCAGAACGTTCTGGGAACATTAGTTTCTGGTTCCCAGAACAAACATTTGAACATTCCCTATAGGTTAGCCAGGAACGTTTTCTTTACGTAAATAGAACTTTCCACAAAACAACATCTTCTCAACATGTTCACAATACAAACCAGCTACAGTGTTTAAGAACAGGTATTGTACCAAAATCTCGCCGGACAATATTTGTTGTAGTAGACATTGTTCACAGGCAGCCATTGTAGACCATAGGAGAATATGCAATGTGTTACCGCATTACATGTTAACTTAAACTTTATTTATGTAACTTTATTTATCGTGCACTTTGGACTTTACATCTTTGCAGACCTTTTACATTCACAGACAGCTATGTAGCAATGTTCTTAGTTCTGGAAAGAAGGAGACAGGAACCAGCGAACATTTAACACTTTAATAATCAAATAGAACAAATACAAAATGAAAGTAATGGAGGCAGTCGTCCGTGAGAGACTGACATCCACACAAACACAACATAAAATCCAGACCTGGTCCTCTCTCATTCTTCACTGGTGTTGCTCCTCTTTTTATGCTTCCACTCGTCCATAGTGGGACAGACTTAACATGCACAGTGTTTGAATAATTGTGATATGAAGATCAGTGGCAGATATCTAAATCAGAGAATTTCATTGGTTCATTGGTCGAGTGTTGGCTGCATGGTTTATGTTTTACAGTGGATTCAGGTGACGTTAGAGTTGATCTGCACATCTGTAGCACGTGAGCCCTAGAGTCCCCTTTAAAGTTCAGGTACAGGTCAATGCACAGACTTTCTTTGTTCAATTTGCACATTGAACATGGGTTGGATCTTTTAATTTTGAACTCTCAAAATGCACTAAATTAATGAATTTATCTTTAAAAATGTGCGAAAGGTTTCTTATGGGGGCCCTCCCTAAAGGGACCAAGGTCCACCCCCACAGTTTCACAAATTATTGTGGGAAACAATGTATATAACAGTGTCCTCAAAATAAAAAATTTAATATTTCACTATTAAAATATGAAATAATACATTGTTTGTTTAAAAAAAAATATTTGTTTAAATAAATTACATTTATTAAATATAAATCTTTTGTAACATTATAAATGTCTTCACTGTCACTTTTACTCAATTAAATGGATGCTTCATGAAAAAATATTATTAATTTTCCTCTCTCTTTTTAAACTCTTACCACAAATGCTTGAAGGTTATCATAGTTGCCACAAAAAATAATATGCAGCACAACTGTTTTCAACACTGATAATACCGGTAATCAAATCTTTCTCGAGCACCACATTAGCATATTAAAATGATTTCTCAATGATCATGTGACACTGAAGACTAGAGTAATGATGCTGAAAATTCAGCTTTACCATCACAGGAATAAATTACATTTTAAAATATATTCACATAGAAAACAGTTATTGTAAATTGTAATACTATTCCACAATATTACTATATAATCCATGAGGACTTTGCTCAAGCCTTTGTAGTTAACAAATCAATCAAACAATTGTGAAAAAATATAAGAACAACATGTTACAGATATTAGTGGTTATTGTTCAGCAGTGTATTTGATTTCTTACCGAATTAAAAGCAAGAGATGAGATTTTAAAAAATTGTATCTGTCAATTAGACAAAGGTCAGATAAAATCTGGTATTACACCTGACATTTCTGTCCCCCTTCTAAAATGTTGGGTAACGCCCCTGGTTCATGGGAAAACTAAGAAACCGTTAATTTATCATACCCTTCTCATTTTTAAGTCAAAAACGAGAAAACAAATTATTCCCTTTTGGGCAGCCTGTAATTAAATAAATGTTTTTATACAAAAAATGCCAAATTAAGAAAAAATTAACAATGCCTCCATACACCAATAGCTATAGTTATGTGTGACATGAAAATCCTTTTTAATTAAACCTGTAGGCTAGATAAATCTTGTCTAAATGTGTGTGGTTTATTGTTCACTTGGTCATGCAACAGCTGTAGTAAATTATAAAGTTTTAAATATGAATAGGCCTAGAAATGCTCTAGATGCGAGTAGAAACCATCTGCTTCTGTGAACTACTTAGTTTAGTCGCACGGTGGCGGTGTTTTTCAAAACTTGTACAAGAAATGTTATGGAAAATGCAGTGAAAGTAAATCATCTGCAGGAAGGCTCTAGTCTACTTGATCACGATGTTTCGGGTGATTCGTTTTTTTATTCCAGACTCTCTACTCTTTAAGAAAAATGCAAAACAAACCCAAAATGTAAAGCATACTAGGCTACTTATCACAGCATACAAAACATTGGTAACACTTTATGTTAATGTATCCTTGTTATACATGTTACATGTATTTACTGTAGTGATAACTATAATTTAGGCATAATTACATGCATCTGACACTAAACCAAACCCTAGCTCTATAATAATACATGTAGTTAATTAATATTATTCAGTATTTAAATGTCTAATTGCACTGTAACAAGGACAAATTAAAATAAAATTTAACCATTCTAGTTAACTGTGTTACATCAGACTGCAGTTCAAAGAAGGAATTATAATTAAATTTGTATTCTGAGTTTTCCAACCGTATAGATATGTTGCAGCTGTGTTGTGAAGAATCGCCAACCTTTTGTCACATTTGCTTTAGAGAAGTTACTTAACTCTTTGACGCGTACGATCACACCGGTGTGATTAGATTCGCGCGTCATGTGATCAACTGCTCATTTCAAATGTGTTTTGACTGGCGCTGAATCAAAGATGGACGCGCTCAAGGTTTGTCATATATCACAACTATTCAGTGTTTTCAACCACATTAGGTTTATTTTAGGTATAAATACACATTGCATAGATAAATATAAAGTTCACTCTATTCTTCACCCATTTGACCGGGCTCTTACTGTCATGTATTTCGGGAGAAGTAAATTAATTTACTAGTCGTAAATCAGACCGATCAGATTCTCTGAACTGCAGCGGCCATCGTGCACCATAGATTAGCTAACATGACCATTGTAAAGTTTTTTAGAATCGGAATATCATGTAGTTGATGACATAGCCAACAAGTTGGTGAATATTTTGAACTAAATTAAATAAATACATTATAATAAATAAATGCGATACATCTGTCACAGCACATTTGTGGCTGCCGTGTGTCACGTGACAAGATTGACGTGTCGCCATGGAAACAATAGTGGGAAACGTTCTAAAAATAATGGTCGCCTAAAAAAAACTCAAACTGGGGTTGAGCAAGAATATTTTAAACTTAAGTGCGGAAGAGTTAAACAGAATATTACACCATTTAGTCATTTACATTGCCTTCCATCCATTCATTACACTAGGGGTAGTGTGCATGTCCCCCTATTGCCAACCAAACAGCTGTTTAGATTGCATTGTATTCTATTATGACAACATGACGGAACAGTGAAGAAATTAGTACAAATCCATCTGTCATTTAATGGATCCATTTTTATTTTTTTTTTGTCTGAAACTTCTGAAAGTAATTGACATTTGTTCTCCTCCTAAATGTTGCGTGAATCATGCTTAGAGAAGCATAATGCTTTAAAAGATATTCATTATTGATCTGACAATGATGGCTGCACTTTGTGCCTGCTTCCATATGGTCAGTCCACTTGGTCCTACATGTGTCTCTAATGCAAGTGCACACTATTGATCTTGGGATGGATGTATGGCCTAAATGGCGACCCGGGAAGACGCTTATAAAATATATAGTGGAAACACTGGTGGGCTAATGGCTTGTGATTCTTCAGGCTCATATCAGATAAACGAGTGACTGCAGTTTCTGTATGTAAGTGTGAGAAAGCTATGGATTAGTATTATTTACAGTTGTTGGAAAAAGTATGTGAGCCCTTTGGATTTACCTGGGAGGGGTGTAAAAATGGTGGTTCTGAATAACTTGGTCATAAAATTTAATATGGTCTTCAAACAAGTTAAAAAGCAACAGAAACAATCTATTTAAATGAAACACAGATAACAATTAATGTTATTTAGTTATTGGTTTTCATGTCTTTATTGGAAAAAAAAGATGTGATTCTATTGCATGGAACAAGAGAAAATAGAGACACCAGCCACCATACTGCATGTTTGATGGGAACCAGAATGCCTGACATCAAAGCAAATAAGTGAAAGGCTGGCAAATTCTAATTGGAAATACTCTTAAATTTATTATTCACGTTGGGACTAATGATTTCTGACTTTGCCAGTCAGAGATCACTAAAATTAATATTAAAGTGGTGTGTGAACTCGCAAGTACGATGTAAGTCACTGTAATATGCTCTGTCCTTCTTCCTATTCGTGGGAGTGATGTTTAAGTGGTGTCTGCAGATAAATATAGGGTTCGTAGACAGTTGGAAAAGTTTTTGGGGCAGACCTCATCTTTTGAAAGGAGATGGTTGAAGAGGATATGTACCAAAAACTTTTAAGCTGACTATTATTTATCTGCTTATTTAAAAAACAGCTTGATCCTACAGAATTAGTCAATTATAGGATGATCTCAAATATAAATGTTCTGTCAAAAATACTAGAAAAGGCAATATCCTCACAATTATGTTTGTTTTTATAAAGAAATGGTATCTTCAAAGTTAGGACTTAGACTTAGACTTATTAGAGTTATCAATTCACACTTATCTGACCGTTATCAGTTTGTAGCAGTAAATGAAGAGATTACAAGTTAAGTATGGAGTACCTCAAGGTTCAGTTCTAGGACTCTTGCTTTTTACCCTGTACGTGCTACCTTTGGGAAATGTCATTAGGAAGCACAGCATTAGCTTTCACTGTTATGCTGATGATACTCATCTCTATATTTCTTTGCACCCTGAAAAAACTTACCAATTCACAAAAATAACATAATGCTTACTGATATAAAGAAATACTAGTAATTTTCTATTACGTAATTCTGAAAAAACAGAGATGCTAATTATTGGACCAAAAACCTGTAACATGTAATAATCTAGAGTATTGTCTAACACTTGATGGCTGCTCTGTCAAGTCTTTGCTGTCAGTTAGGAACTTGGGTGTGCTCTTTGATACCAATCTTTTCTTTGAAAGCTACCTTTCTAGCATCTGTAAAACCACATTTTTCCATCTTAATATTTTTTAAATTATGATGTGCTTTCAATGACAAATGCAGAAAAGTTAGTTACCGTAATGTGTTCATGAGCTCAATGCTCTACTGGGTGGTTGCCCTGCATGCTTAGTAAACAAACTCATTTGATTTGCTGATCCACCATCTGGTCTAGAACTAGAACCAGGAAGTATGACCATATTAGCCCAACACTGAAATCTTTCAACACTGCAACACTAATTCAACAGCAGAATAGCTTCAGCAGATGAAAACACATTGAGTCCTGGCCTCAAATCATTGAGCTGCTTTATCATGATCTCAAGAGAAAAAAATGGTTTCAAAAATGACTTCAACAAAATTCCTTCTGGCCATTTGAACCTTTCAAGAAATTACAAGATAGAACATTATTTATTCATTATTCAGTTATTAAAATCCAAGGGCTTATGCACTTTTTCCATACTGTGAATTTTTAATTAATTCACACACGCAGGTTCAAAAATGAGCATTTTCTCAATTCCAGCTGATGTCTGAACATTATCAAAGTTTTTGTGAGGATTTATCACTGTGGCCTGAGTGGTTTTACAGCAAGAACAGATCATTAATATTGGGATTTTGATTAGACGCTTCCCTCCCTCACAAGCAAATCATGATCATGGTCTACACTTTGCTCATTCATCTCAATGTAACCTCAATTTCACGGATTATTGATAATTGGATGCAAACTGTTTTCGAAGAGGAGGAAAGTGGGCGTCAGTTCACCGATTTCATTACAGTTTCAACCACTCATAAATTTACCAAAGGGAAAGCAATGAAACTTGAAACAGTGTGCAGATTGGCTCATGTAACCGAGTATTTTATGTCTTATTATGAATTCAGCTGCCTTCAGTTTGTGGTCAGGATCTGTGTAAAACCTGCTTGCTCTTATTTCTATTTCCCACATTTGAAAATAATAGTACATTTCTAATAAAATAAGTAAATCATTCACCATCTGGTCCAACTTATCATCAGAAACATTTTTATTAAAAAAAAAAACATAATAACAATAATAAATTTAGCAATGAATTAAGAAAAAAATTAACAATTTCTGTGAAGTAAATAGTTGCTTTTTGTCTTCATGCAACAAACATTTATCATCACTGCACAGGTGTGAAGATGTCAGGTCAGCATAGTTGACACAGAAACAGATTATTAATTTTGAAGCAGCTTATTCATTTGTATTGTTCAACCAAGGTAGAATAGCATCTCCTATAAGAATGCAGACAACAATATTTTATCTGGTTTGGGGCCAAAATGCCCATTTCATCTTCCATAAACAGAGTCCACAAGAGAGTGATGTGGAAAGAATTGATTTTTTTTTCTTGGGCTTTTTCTTGTTCCACTCAGGGTGAGAGGCTTTGCAAATATCATGTTTTCTATATTCTGCCATTGATCTCATTACCGAATGTGCGTCACTTTGCCTTCAATCAAAGCAATTGCTTTTTACAGTAAAACGCATCCAGTAGTGACAACAAACAGAACCCTCCCACATAGCTCTCCTTAATGAAAGTGATTTAATTGAGAATTTAATACTCATATACAGAAAATTAAATCAATGAATGTCAAACCTAATAAATAAATAAAATCCCCATTAATTATGCTGAAAAGATGTCATGCTATATATAATATAATATTTCATATATGTTGACATTTATCCTGTTATTTGAGGAGGTCACGAAATAAATGTTGAAAATGTTTAAACAAATACTCTTAAATAGTAGTTAACTTACCAGTTAATGATGTAGCCTTAGAAATGTAGTCCTTTAATTTGAGACTGTTTAGAATTTTAGCCAGCATGTTTAAACAGTATTTGTCATAGGTGAAGTGACTGGCTGATTGCCATACAGACGCTAAAGCACTGGCTGCTTTATTTAGCTCCCTGTGTTGATGTATTTCATTTAGATCAGTCCATTTCTTTTAAGTTGGTTGTACAGCGTCGGAGACTTGTAATCCATTTGCTTAATGACGTCTTACTGTGGCGAAATCATTGCACTTCCGGACTTAATTATGCAACTCAATTAGCAAATAACTGCAGAGCTTTTATTATTTTATTATTTACTTAAGCGTACAAAAAAATAACTGTGCATCTGTTTTTATTGCTGATAAAAAAAGAAATAAAATTTAAAAAACATTACTTAGAAGAATCCATCTAATTCAATGCTAGGAGCTTTTAGTTAACAGTCCTTGTTTTGCAGTTGTTGCGTTTTTTCTTCTCTTTGCATTGTGAAATATGTCGGTTGTAATTACAATGAAATTTGTACAGTGATAGCAGTAATATAATGTAAAAGTTTGCAGATAAAGATTAATTGACTGGCTGGCTCTCAAAGAGACCCTGCCTCTCAAAGGCACGAGAACTTACAATCTCTCCTTATTAGCAGAGAGGAATGGGCCGGGCAGCGGAGGCACTGCAATATGAAATGACTCACTACTACTATGAGGGCATAGAGGTTAATTAACAAAGCATCTAACTGGATTGGATCCATTTGAACTGTGTGAGGACACAAGAAAGCACTTGCCGTCAGGATTGTTGAGAAGTCTGTGATGGGAAACTTGGATGAGTGGTTTTGGTGATTAGAATGAGCCCCATTTATAAGATTATATGAATGAAAATGAATCATTCACATTGTGCTCTTTTATTATCATTTAGAAACATATAAAACGTTATTGCTTAAATTATGAAATATATTAAAGGTCCCATTCGCTCAAATAGACGCTGTATATTGTGCGTACGATTGTTATTTAAATGTCACTCCTGCTTACAAGATCAGACGTGCTTCATAAGACCTCAATGGCATCAGTAAATATAAAGATCAGTTCTTCCTAATAAGGAATAACGGGTCTCTGTGCTCCCTTAAATGACACCAAAAAAAGGCCATTTTACATTAAATTGATTTGACTATAAACAAGTTCCCATGGGTGGTCAGTCACTGTTGGGAGACCAGCATGACAATTAGCCACTAAAAAACAGAATCATGACGAATAGTTCCCAGAAGGGTTTATACCAAATGGCTGCTGTCAGTGTAATATGCACAGAGGACCCAATAAGAACAAATAAAACGTGTCTCTGGGGCTACAAAACACCATGCAAGGATGTGAAGTCTGTTTTTACTCGAACAAGCAGGACTACTATTATTCAGATATAGAATTAGGATTTCAAATGAATTGATCTTGCTAGTTTAACATTGATTTACAAACTGGATTCCTTAAATAGTTTTTGCTAGACTCATTTCAGTGAGGATCCATTGGGTTATGACCTTTTCAAATTGGCATTCAGAACAACTTGACAATCAATGCTGAACCCTGTGGTCATCGTTTCATTCGGATTATTGAATCGGAAATGCAGAATCAAGCACGACATGAGGGGGCGTGTGTTCGACTACGCAGACCAATTACTAAAACAACCAGTCAGTCAATAAATCAAGTACCCCAAACCTTATGTATCTAAAATACATTTTAATCTTGCTCAAATTCACAATTGTTACAATTTGTAATTCAGTGATAGTACCTTCCTCCTTTAATTCAAACATACTGTACAACAGCGGCATGTAAAGTGTGTTACATCAAGGCACAAGACACATCCATATTCAGGGAAGCCTTTTTATGAGGCACTGCTTTAATATGATCCCCAAAATACCGTAATGTGCTGAGACACATTAAAGGAACATGGGCCAAACCAGACTGTACATACTCAATGTGCTCTCTGCTGAGAGGAAAGAATGAAGCAATGCTCTTCCTCGGATCAAAATGAGTAGAAAAATGATGGTCACTGATCATCACGCTTTCTCGTTTCTTTTTTTAAAACTTATGTTGCTTCGTTGAAGAGCCATAAAAATAAGCAGTTATAATGTCTGGCTGGATGGAAACGATCAGTGCTATCAACTGGAGTCCATTCAGATGAAAGTGAGGAGTTTCCATTCCCAGGGTTCATGATGAGGACATGATGGTTTCTCTTTTATTGACAGTGATCAAAGAAGAACTGTGGACGTGTAGATTGGTGACCTGTCGAGAGATTCAATTAGGTTGTTATCATCATTGTATGACACCATCAACATTCATTCATACTATCAGCATAATGATATGAAAAATTAGGATTTTTATAAGATATATTAAATTAAAAGGTGAATATATGTGGTATTGAAAAAGATGAGTCCACTTCTAAAAATGTTATAATATCAGCATAACAGTTGGGAAGGAAATCTGTCTTTTGAAATTATTTTTATTTGAGCTATTTTACATTTACACATACATTCATTTTACAAAATTTTGGGCTTACATTAGGTTTTGAATCCTAGACTTTCTCTGGGATCTGTTACTGGTGGTCCGACTTCAGTACGATCACATAATCATAAAATATAATCATAATCTGTGACATCTACTTCATTCTAACGTAAAACATGACAGAATTATCTTGATTGAAGATGAGATGACTGACAGACTCTGACACGTAACAAAACATGAGATGCTTCAGAACACTATTCACGTACCATTTCACGAAGACCTATTTAGTTGACTACTCCTGACTGAGCCTCCTTCGTCTGCCGAACGCCTGGGAGCCCACGTTAGTGGGGACAAATTTGCTGCTTCCGATTCCCCCCGAGCGGCTCAGGAAATCTGCCAAGCGATGGGTCACACATGTGGCCGTGTTACAGGCTCTCTTCTGTGTCGTAACACTGGAGGGGTAAAAGACAGAATGGAAACTGAAATATTCATGTAGAAGGAATAAAGAAACACAAGACTTTAGAAACTGATTAGAAATGTACATATTTAAATTTATGTAATGTACATGTATAAATATAGTTTGAAAATGTCAGCAGTAATATATCTTACCTATAATGGGTACTTAAGCCTGATTAGATGCAAATACAAGTGCTTGTTCATTTCTGAACTTTGAATAAACAACAGGCAAAAAAGATTTCCTTCTAAAAATATCTTTATTAGATCAAGAACAAAGTCAAATCACACAAGACAGGAATTTTGCTGTGGGTTAAAAAAAGCTTGTTGTTATGCCCTGTCTACCAATGAGAGCTCCCCTATTTTATGAATCAGTTATATAACCCAAATAGATCCAGTGACTATATGAAATTAGTGGAACAGAGTCTGTCTGAAATTTGCTACTCTGCCAAAGAAAGTAGAAAAAATGTTCTTTCAAGTCAATCAGGCAAGCAAACTTCCACATGCACTCGCATATCAGGGCCAAGCACGGGGTTTACAGCCGCTGCCGATTAGACATGATTGAGCGCCTCTCCGTATTCAGCCAACACATCACTCTCTTCCAGGCTGCGCTTCTTGCCCGGTGTACCCGCTCCTACATTGGTGCGTGGATACGTCTGCAGTTTGTGCAGCTCCTGGGACAGTTTCCCCAGCACGCAAGTGCTGAGGCTGGAGCAGCGCTTGGACACGGGTCTACCGAGGCTGAGGAAACAGACCACATGCAGAGAAGCTCATAGACACGTAGACATGCAAGGGCATTCATTCTGTTCATGATGACAGGATACATGTTGACATGCTGTCATTATGGTCTTGTACAACAAATCATGCTTCAATAATTCATTTCTGCATCACTTGTAGCATGTCTTTACTCGAGCATATCATGCAGGCATTTCCTCACATGGTTTCAAATCATGCTTCCGTCCATGCCGTTTGATATACTCGTTTTCATGCATTAAGAGCAAACAGGCATTTACAAATGGTCGATCTGTCATAAAATGTCATGCAAACTGGCAGAGAACTCTACAGCCTTAAGAGAAAAACAATTCCCCACTTCTGTACAGAAATTCATCACATACCTGTCATTTACAACAAGTAAAAGTACACTTGATATTAAGGAGGTATTGCTCTCATGTTGGAGGCATTTCAGGCTTACTTTCTTGAATGTGAGAGAAACAAATCAGTCCACACTCGCTAAATTATTCAACAGATTGCATTTGGAATAATTCGATAAATAGACACAAAGGGATTTGTACCTGTTTTCCTCAGTAGCTTGCTGTTCCATGTCCTCTGCAGTCATCTGCATGAACTCTTTGACAATTGCGTGAAGCAATCGCCTCGCTTCGTAGTCGGTAAGCGTAGTTCGATCTGGTGATGATTCCAGTGCAGGCCTGCAACGCAATGTCTTCGTGATTATCATGTCTTACAGGACTATGCAAATGTTTTGCGCGAGGTCTTCTTTTTGCACTTTTTGCTTGCTACATCAAATCCTAAACATAATCAAAACAATCTGCTAAGAGTATGGCACTTAAAAGCTGTCCGGTTGCCAAGTTAAGATTTATTGCCCGATCAATACTGTGGTAGGCAGAGTGGGTTTGGCCGGGATTCATCTGATGTAATCAGAAGACTGATAGTCCATGATGCCGCAACCTCTAATGAAAACATATGCTCTCTTGCCTTCGTCTGAATGACTTTACCAAAGCACCAATTTAACTTACAAATATATTTAGCCCATTTGAGGAATTATCAAAGGAAAAACACCGCCCATTAAGCATTTATCAACATGATTCCTGTAGAACCTTACCTGGCAGGAGCTGCATTACAGCTGTACATCTGACAAATAATCAGAGCGTAGGCAACAAGGAAAGCGGAGATCTTCAACATAACCATGGTCCCCTGCAGTGAAACATTTCATCATTAGATAGTTAAAGAAAAGACCGAAAAATGACAAACATCATAGTCAAGCCATCACTGATGAAAAAATAGATTTGCTGCAGGAAATTGCTCAAACTTCCCTACCCTTAAACTTCTCTTTTCATTATCATTAGCACATTTGACCGTGCTTAAAATCGAAAAATATTATTTGGAAAGCTGTCCACATATTATGTTCTCCTGTTTGCTGCAGAGGAATCAGCTTGTGTGGTTGGTGCAGATGTCTCCTACTGTCGGGCGCTATGCTATAACTGCTGCATTAAAGATATTAGTCTTGTGATTTCCCTTCCAGCAGGACCCTGTGCATTAGTGTAATGAACTGCTGTCTCTGCGGCCAAAGCCAGGTCTAAGGAACCGTCCAATTCTCCTTGAAAAAATAATCTCTCTGTGCAACTACAGAGCCAAAGAGTAATGCATATATCATTAAGCTCTCCTAAACATTTTATTTATTTATTATTTACAAATCTATGGTTCAGTATATTGAGATTTATAAAAAGCAAGGCACAATTATTACGTCAAGCTATAAATAGTTGTCACTTACCTTGAGATGTTCAGCTTCGAGCAATAGATAGAGTATAGAAAAGAGTCGTCCCAAAATAGAGGGGATATTTCAACTTGATGAAATTTTGAGTCTGTTGCATTAAGCTACAATACACCTGCCTATATACCCACCATGTGGGTCTCACTATTGACAGTGTGGGTGTTTAATGATTCTCTGACAGCCAACCAGAGCTCACTGCTCCCTCATCCAGCCAATCAGATAGTCCTCAGGCTTCTGGAGAATGATAAAGAGTGTGTCACACTAATGACGTCATTCTTCAATCACAAACTGCTCCATTCACAAAAATTTACCAGTGATCAGCAAAATTCAATATAGTTTGAAAAAAAAATGTAAGGGAACTATTTAAAGAAAGTCTATGCTCTGTTTTTCCGTTGCGATAATTTGTATTGCCAAGCTAAGTCTTCTATCTATTTATCTATCTATCTATCTATCTATCTATCTATCTATCTACCTACCATTTTGTGCTTATGTGACATGACTCTATTACACATATCGAGTTTGAACTTCTTTTCCTGCTTTATTCTTTGATTATAATTGTCTAAATTTATACTTTTGATAATTGTTCTGAGAATCTTGGGTAAAGCGTATACACAAAACTGTTACAATAGGGATGTGGGGGGGGGGGGGGGGATGGGGGGGTCGAGGGGCGTTTATGTGACATTTTTGTAAATCCATTTCGAATTACCTGCAAGACAAATATTTGTAGCAGCAAACAATCTCAAATACCCTTTCACTGTGTATCCTGTAATAATGTGTGTGTGATCAATCGCTACATTGCTTTTGTCCTTATTTGGGTTTCCTTGATGATGCGACCCTATGTCCGAATCAAAGAGGTTACGTCCATAACAAGCCTTCTATCTCAGTCCCAATTACAGAAGTCTTTGTCTTGAGGCATCATCTGACTCCTCTTCTTTATTGGTTGAGGTCTAATAAACCATTTCCACTAAGAGACAGTGTTTGCGTCACATAGGAACCCCATTAGTCTGGATGAGCCTTTTAGTGATATCGAACCCAAAGCCGCGCCAATGACGGTATCAGTAAATCTGGGCAACGTGACAGGACCAGGGACCCCCGCTATGGCCACAAACTCCACTTGCACGCGTGATGAACTCCCTCTGTCTAATGAAGGGTCATTTCCGCTAGAGGAACACTTTGCTTAGACGTACCATGTCCACAGTTCAGTGAGTAAGCAAACAAAGTCGAGAGTTTTCCTTCCTGCATGAAACTTTGGAGTCAATACTGTAACCTTTCAAATGTGGTCATGCTTTCATCACTCACTCTAGCCAGCCTTCTGTAAGTTATTTCAGAAGACAGATAATCATTTCATTTTGAAGCAGACTATGTTCTTTTGGGTTATGTTTGCTCATGGGCTGTACTTGCCTATGAGACATACTTAGTGAGTTCATTTGAGGAACGGCATCGGTTACGTACGGTAGCTGTTATCATGGTGCAGAAGACATCCGAAACAGCTTTTTTGGTCTGCGTGGCTGTTTGAACACCTGCAGACGGAACAGAGCAGGGATTAAGTGGGATTTGTAATGACTCTGAGAGGAAAACTAAACACAATCCATAACCCTCTCCGAGACAATGAGTAGCACTAAACGGTCAGCGAGGAGCCAGCACAGTTCATCCTTAGACATTAAGGAAATGAGATTTAATCACTGAGTGTTGCTCATCAATCAACCCTCCTTAGCGAGTTAGAGTTCATCATAATCTTGTCTGTGTGCTTTACTGATCACACACCATCTTTTTATTTAGACTACATTAACAACCAATGGCATCATCTGACTGCCACTGGCACGCTACCAAGTCTCCAAGGACTGAACGAAAAGAACGACTGAGACACTTCTGATGGGTATTAGCTGGGCCCATTCAAAACTGCTTACTGTAAATGCAACACCATAGCAAAAAGGCAATATGCAGGAAAAGGGTATTTCTGAATCCCATTACTAATTACGTTTTTGGCCTTGTCTTTTGCTAAAATCACAGCAAAGGATATTTTTTCATAATATGCCGTTGCTCCTCTAAGGCCTCAAATTCCTTTATTGATTAATTTATGTTGACTGACTTTTCCGTCTGCTATACCAGATCCATAATAAGAAGTGTTTCTTATGGGAAGAAATATTGAATGTTCTAGATGTCCTCATTATATATCACAAACACTGCCGTCTTTGAACAGAATCCTCTGAGACCTGCTGGATTTGTCTATCAATACGGATGGAAGGGCTCAGTAGAAAACCTCATAGATAATAAGGCTCAAAGACACCATGTAGTGAAGCATCATCAATGTGGAAAATCACATTTCTACTTGGAAACCAGGATGATTTATGACCAAATTAGTAGCTTATGTGATTGGTTTCGTTAACACTCAATCACACATCCTTAAAAAGTATAAAAGCTTGCAGAGGTTGGTATGATTCCTTTGTTATGGAAAGATATGTGCTTTCGAAAATTATTTTCTAAAGACAGCATTTCCCACTTTACACAGTTTATAAATACAACTCATGCAATTTTTATAGGCTGCAATTAAGATAAAAGGGTTCTGCCATTCTGCAGGCACTATTAGCTTTTGTCCCCCCTGAGGAGCTATTTATAGATAACATATACATAAGCCTTTTTATTTATTTATATATTTGTTAATTTTATTTTGATAATTGATTTAGTGTTTTTTTTTTTAGCACAATGGAAATGGAAATGTTTTGTGTCTTGAATTCAACTGTTGGTTCAGAATATTTAAATTTAACATGAAAGCAATTTCCTAATATGAGTAAATTAAATATGAGTTTTAAATATGAAGTGTATAGCCCCTGCTTTAAGGCTTTACGTGCTTTTGAATGTTTTAATGCAGAAGCATAATGCTTTTACTAAAATAACATAAAAATTATCACAATTCATATCAAATGGGCTAATTAAACAAACTAGGCGCTGTTGTAGACGCCTGTGGTGACTTGATAAACGTGCTGCGAACTGAACGGTTCAAACAATAAGTTCAAAGTGTGTAGCACAAATCCTACAATGCAAACGCGTCTGACCAGAAAAATAGCGGACATTTTTCATTTATTTTAAAACTATCTCTTTAAATCTCTGTCAAATTCTTCGGAATTTCGGCCAAATTCAGATTAAACATGGTGAGTCTTTCACTTCCTAGTGATATTTCGCTCGTGAACGAATTAGAGTTGTCGAATAAATCATTCAAGTTCCCTTCCAAACATTGACTCGTATGGCTACAAATCTCTGCCTTGAAGCACGTTTCCGGTCTTGAGAGTTTGTCATTTATAATTTAGTGCAGTGGTTTTCAGACTTTTTTTTTTAGAGCGACCTGTTTTTTTTTTTTTGTTTTTTTTTTATTATTGACGCGACCCATCTATACAACCATTTACAAGCAATCACATCGAGTAAAAATACAACAGGCTTAAGGCGCGTTTGACTTTATTCTCCTTCAAACCACTAGATGGCACGAAAATTCAGTCAGTAGACTAGATAGATAGATAAATAGATAGACAGACAGACAGACAGACAGATAGATGGATAGATGGATGGATGCATGCATGCATGGATGGATGGATGGATGGATGGATAGATTTTAACCGATTAATATAGCCTATTGTCATTTTGCTGCATGCTTAATTTTTTTTTCGTTTTGCTTTTGAGAGAGAGAAAACAGATGTCATGTATAGGTCGCATTATTTTTGTACGTCCATTAAAATGTTTCAAGTTATGTGTGGCCTTGCCACAACCTACACACCCAAACATAAACGATCTGATCAATTATTTGTTATTAAGGCATCAGCATTTATAAACCACTGTTTTCAACATAAACCAAGCATAGGCAAGGCAGAATGCGCGTAAAATGCGTTCCCTTAATAATCAATGAACAACTAACATTTCAGTTCGTGATCTCACAAAACTCCGCTATTATCAGTTAAGCTGACTGTACAATGCATCTTTCATAATATCTACACTTTGTTATAATAAGAGGATTTGTCAGTATACAGGATTCATCACTGAACAAAAAACGTTTTTAACGGTGAGTGGCTTCTGTCTTAGATTAATCTGATTGGCCAGTGTGTTTCAGAAATCATCACTCTTGACTGTGATTGGCTACATTGCACGACGCTGAAAAAACTTTATAAATAGAATTAAGGGATACATCGTTTTTATTTTGTTTTAGTTGTTCTTGACACGTTTGTGCAATAGATGAATAGCAAATTATTTGTTTTAGATGGTTTATTTTTTTTCTATACATTTATATTTTGACGACACCGTTTCCGCGGGTTGTGTATGTAGTTCGCAATTTTAGGAAAAATATGTTTCTGGGCATCTTCCGCGCTACGTCTCAAGATGCGGTGGTGCGTGGCTACACTATCCCCAGGGGCACCATGGTCATCACTAACTTGTACTCGGTGCACTTTTGATACAACTGTGTTGTAATTAGTGGGGACTTCGCTTGATACTAAACATTTTTCTTAATTTTTAAGTGTAGTTGTTTGGCACTCAAAACTTAATAATGTATTTGTTTCCGTCGACTGCCGAGGACTGAATTAATTTAGGAAATTATTTACTTATTACGTAGAATAATACTCTATCCTCTTAACCTACTGACGCCACGATAAGCGCACTGAATGAGTCAATGAACGAGCCTTTTTGAATGAACATATTCAATACATTCGATGAATCTGTCACTAGCTCAATTCGCAGAAGAGGTTTCCGCAGCAAAAAAGGCCTTTTTTGGTGTATGGGTGGGCGTGGCCAGCTTATGTTGCAAGTGTGTGTTACAAAGAAACCCCCGCTTGGAAGCGAATGTCAGTCGGTCCTAATGAAAAGAAATCGGTCTGATTTCTCGCAGCCATCAGTTCTGACCACAGTGTAATCAAACACAATCAAGTTAATCCAAAGCGCTTTTCCCACAAGCCAATCTTAGCCTTTAAGAGGCGGGGGATATAGAGCAACATGTGCAAGGTGATCTTCTAATACACTGTCTGACAGACAACGGAGCTCTAGAAACTTTGCAGAAAACACTGATTATCCCAAAGTGTTTGTATCGAAGATGTTATCGACATCTCTATTCTCTGTCTCTTGGAGGCAAACGCTCATATGTTTGGGCAGTTTGTTCATTACACTCTTTAATTTGCTGGTGATTCGCCAGCTCTTAAAGCAGCGGAGACCCCGAGGATTTCCCCCTGGACCAACACCTTTACCCTTGATAGGGAATATTCTGTCCCTAGCCACCGAGCCTCACGTCTACATGAAGAGGCAAAGTGATATCCACGGACAGGTACGCATGACACTTCACTCTCAGTCCTCAATTTCTCTTATTTACTTGCACATAATCACGTAACATCCGTTATACAGTAGATTTGTCAAGTTGGCAGCTTTTAATATTTAAATATTATTATTTTTTTGTTTTGTCACTTGTATGGTTATTCCTTTTAAAAGGTTACTCTCAGCCACAACATAATAATTGTATATTAATATGAATAATACTACATCTTACTGTCTTGCAATCAATGAAACTGTATGCTAGGGCTCCAGCCACATATACACAGGGTAGTAATTAGACACCTAATATACGGCTATGTACTTATCACAAAAAAATGGTTTTGTGCAATGTTGGTTTCTAATTGTGTTCATATTGCAAAATACTTTTTTTGCTGTAAGTGCAGAGATTATTTGCAGATGCAGTTATATGCATTAGTATTATTATAATTATTATAAAACTAAAGTTTGACAGTCATACTCTTATTTTACTGTTGCTGATGTTCCACGTTGAGCTCACAGCTGATTGGTCCTTGTTAGTGAATTGGAGCGTTGACGCGCCGCGTCGCGAGAAGTGTAGCCGGGGGTGTTTGAAAGGAACAAAAGACTATTGCATTTAGCGTTGCATTTTTGGCAGAGAGCTGCAGCACTCAGTTTTGCAGAATGGCCAAGACATGCTGAGTCAGCACGCCTTATTCATTTCCTCAGTATCCATGAGGGGGAAATGTGGTCCTCTAATTATACTCCGTTCATTAGTAGAAATATGTTTGACACAGGAGTGGATTAATGAACATTGCCCTTTTATTATCCAGATTTTCAGTCTAGACCTGGGAGGAATCTCGACTGTTATTCTAAATGGTTATGATGCCATTAAAGAGTGCCTGTATCACCAAAGTGAGGTTTTTGCAGACCGTCCATCCCTCCCTCTATTTCAAAAGATGACAAAAATGGGAGGTAAGTGATTCCTTATGGAATAACATAGTTTCAGAATGTTTTCCTAGAATCGATCACTGCCGAAGAATCTAAATAGTTCCAGGGTAATAAAAAAAAAAACCAAGGTGAAAATGTATTCCATGTCTAGGACATCAAATGTTTAAGCAGTTTTTTCCCCCCATGGAACAAACAAAAGGATATTTAAAATAATAATAAAAAAAACACCATAAAACCATAAACTTTTACAGTATACTCATGTACTGTATTCCAAATCTTCTGAAGATGCACGACAGCTTTGTGAGAAAGAGATCAAAATAAGTCATTAACCATCGATAATTATAACAAGCTGCAGTAGGACTTCAAGATTAGCAGTAAATTGCATACATTTTGATATTTGCAGCACACAGCTGTCATAGGATTTCAGAATAATGCATATGAACTAGTTTTATGGTGATTTTTTTCATAACAGTCATGGTTACTGTGAAATGTCTGGGAAAGAAAAAATAAATCTCAAACTGTTTTATGCAGAAAATTTAACAGGTTACATATCACATAAAGGTTTACAATAACATGATGTGAATTTATTGATTTTTCATTTTTAGTGAACTACTCTTAAATATTTGGGTGATTCAGAGAAATCTGAAAAGAACTGGCACAGTAATGTATGTCAGAGTTGACCCAATAACTAGAAGAGTGGACATGTCACATGAGGTTATCATATAATCAGTATCGCAGTTCTTCTAAACTGTATTTAACCCATGAGACTATTACTGTTTGACTAAAAATCTTTGGTTAAACATACAGAAAGTTTATCAGATAAACTTTCTTTTATCAGATAAACTTTCTTTGTTTCCATTTTTAAGCCAACCTTTGTCAACATTGTTTATTCTGTCTAGGACTTCTGAACTGCAAATATGGCCGAGGCTGGATTGAACACCACAAACTGGCTGTGAACTGCTTCCGCTATTTTGGCAGTGGTCAGCGAATGTTTGAGAGGATTTCTGAGGAGTCTCTGTATTTTCTAGATGCCATTGACCAGCACCAGGGGAAGCCCTTTAACCCCAAGCATCTCGTTACCAATGCCGTCTCCAACATCACCAACCTCATTATCTTCGGGCAGCGTTTCCCCTACGACGATGGAGATTTTCAGCACATGATTGAGATCTTCAGTGAGAATGTGGAGCTGGCAGCCAGTGGCTGGGCTTTCTTGTACAACGCCTTCCCCTTGATGGAGTACCTGCCATTCGGGAAGCATCAAAAACTCTTCCAGAACGCCAACAAGGTGTACGACTTCCTTCTGCAAATCATCGGTCGATTCTCACAGGGCAGGATTCCACAGTCGCCGCAGCATTACATCGATGCCTACTTGGATGAAATGGAGCAGAACGCCACCGATAAAGCTACATCTTTCTCTCAAGATAATTTAATTTTCTCTGTTGGAGAACTCATCATTGCAGGCACAGAGACCACCACAAATTGCTTGCGCTGGGCAATGCTCTACATGGCTCTATATCCCAGGATACAAGGTTGGTGGCCAGTGCCCACAAAGCAGGGGTTATTTTTTCTTGTTTACATTTTAATGTCGTTGCACTAATGACGTTATGTTTTTTTCTGTGCAGCAAAGGTCCAAATGGAGATCGATTGCGTCCTGAATGGGAGACCACCTGCTCTTGAAGACAAGCAGAGGATGCCATATGTGGAGGCAGTGCTGCATGAAGTCCTGCGTCTTTGCAACATAGTCCCACTGGGCATCTTCCGCGCTACGTCTCAAGATGCGGTGGTGCGTGGCTACACTATCCCCAGGGGCACCATGGTCATCACTAACTTGTACTCGGTGCACTTTGATGAGAAGTACTGGAGCAACCCATCCATCTTCTGCCCAGAGCGGTTCCTTGACTGTAATGGCAAATTTGTGCGGCACGATGCATTTCTTCCCTTCTCAATAGGTAAACTATTGCAAATATTTTGGAAATCAGTCAATCTAAAAGCTTTTCACGTTATTCTTCATTCTTACGTAACCAGTCTCCCTGCATTTTGATGGTCTTTAGGTAAGCGGCACTGTCTGGGAGAGCAGCTGGCCAGGCTGGAGATGTTCTTATTTTTCACCACACTCCTCCAGAGGTTCCACCTTCAGTTCCCTGAAGGCTGTATTCCTAGTCTTTCTCCGAAACTGGGCATGACCCTTCAGCCTCAGCCATACGCCATATGTGCCATCAGGAGACAGCAGTAAAACTGCCTCTGTGAGCTCTGGAACACATGCACTCACCTCAGGGTTCTCTACCAAGAAACACAAATGGCAGGGCAGTTCGCCATCTTAAATTCCATCAGGTTTTCAACGGGGAATATTGACCTCTGATATTGACTTGTTAAATTCTCTGAATGTGTCCTCCAAAGTTTCACAGAACCCAGCCTGAGAGTGATAAGAGTACTGTTACAGCACACATGGCACGGAGAGCAAAGAACTAGCACATGTGTGTTACCCAACGAGAACGTACATGAGGGTATCAAGATATAGTGTAGCATGTATCTTTGATTACTTGAATTGAAAAAGTGTACTGTGTAACCAACTGAACATTGTGCTTGTCAATATGAAATGAGCTATTGTGTCAATGATTGACAGGGTTTACCTCTAAAATGGTTTGGAGGTCTGTCTTTTTCAGCGTTCCTTGAATTCCGGGCAAGGAAGTTGGGCAAGGGAGAGAAGAACAGCTGCCTTTCCCCGAATGTTTTGGGAATGCGTCATGACTCCCATTGGTTTAATGCCATATATCAGTTCTGCAATAAGAGCAGCCCTGTCCCTAGTTTATCTCAGTGGAAAGAGATTACTTGAGCGGCAACATTTCTGAAGAACAAATTAGCGCTATCTTGAAAAGTGGACTCCAATATAAAAAGTTTTTGGTACAATATCAGTTTGCTCAACCAGTTTTTGTACTTATGATAAAATGATACAAAACCTGACAAACTTGTATAAATAAACACAAAATTAACCTTTGTTATGAGAGTTGTTTTAATGCAGATCCTTTGCTCTTTTTTTTGTTCTTTTTTAAGTTTGCTGGTGTTTTCCAAAGTCAAGTTATACACCAGATCAACCAAGCTGGAAGGGGAACGTTTAGAGAGAAACTGAGACCGACTGATGAATTTTAAATTCTAGCACACTTCAAAATTGAATGGTTATCAATGGCAATCCTTTACTTTGACAAGTGTTTGTTAATTGGGAACCTTTTTAAGTAGCGTATACATATTTTTCTTCTCTTGCAGTGCCTTTGGAAGTCTCATGTTGTCACAGTCTAGAAAGATTATTTGGCCTGTTTATTTTTTTACGGTGTTATTTAGGCAGCACTTACACAAACGGCACAGGACCGGAAACTCAATTAAAAACTGAGAGTGACGGGCAGGGGCATTGCTGCTTTGGGTAAGCTGTCACAGTGATTCTGTCATCTAAAGAGATAAGGCTGGCCTTTCATATGACCTACACTTGGGGACTCATCATCCGCTGACTGTCATCTTAGAGGCAGTTCCTCCCATGAGAACACTTGGGCTTTCATCTGAGCAGGAAAGAAATAAACAGCAACCTGCAGCTAGACGATGCTCAGTAGCAAACCCAGATAATGTCAAAACATGTTGCATCATGGAGATAATAGTCAGGGGTGAAGACATTTTGCTTGTGTCTGGACTTCTCTTAATAGGTGAAAGGTCATGTTCAATGTTTGTTCTTTTTGGATAATGTGGCTTGCACAAGTTGTATGATTTTACTATTAATGAGACCACAGGTTTTCAGACTTTTTGATGACGCGAGTCTCCAAAAATTGTGATCCTCTTGCTGCCCGTTCTGGAAACTATTAAGGTTGTTTTATATTTTCCAATTATACAAAAATCCCCTTATGAGAAAACTGACACTGTCACTTCACATGACACTATAAAAACAAGAACATTAATTGAACAGGATTGACTGACAAGATAGAGATGAACATTTTCATGTTAATTCCTTCCTGATAGAGTATCTACGATTTTCAAATGTCTTTTACAACTTAAAAAGTTAATATTTTCCAGATACTTTTTATTGACAGCACTACTTTTTTGTTGTTGCAGTTTTGTGAAAAAACAAATACATTTACAGAGACATACATATAACATTATTATTCTGGTGAAAGAAATGAATCTTTATTCAGCACAGATGCATTAAATTGATCAAAAGTGACAGTTATAATATCACAAAAGATTTTGATTTCCAATACATGCTGTGCTTTTGAACTTTCTATTCAATGAAACTGGAAAAAAGAAGGAAAAAAAGTATTTCTTGAGCACCAAATCAGCACATAACATTTAAAAACATTAATATTGTAATGTTTCACAATATTCTGTTTTTTACTGTATTTTTGATCAAATTAATGCGTCCTTAGCATAAAAGTCTTAAAAACTAATGCTGTCAATATATATTATTAATATCTTAAGTGCACAGTACTAAAATGAAACCTTTTTTTCTCGTTTTTGCAGGCCCCTTAGCAGCCTCCCTCTCGTGGTCCCTGGAAAACCCCTGACTTAATAAAATCAAGTACACATCCACTCCCATGCATAACAGAACAAAAAATAAATTAAAAAATGACACAGACAGACAGAAATGAATTGAGAGAAGAACTATTGTTCAGGGATGGTGCTTTTATGACAGCTATAAATAATAACAAAAAAGTCAATTCTCCCCCACAACCCTGAAAAGGCTGAATGGTTACATTGGACATTGCTATTTAAATGCTACATAGAAAAGTAAATGCCATCATAAAGGTACTGATGACAGGAAAGTCGGAGGTTACCATGTTGTGATGAATGCCCCACAGTGAGATCCCATAGTCTGCTCTGACAGTTGAGCAAGTGGTCAACACAAGGGGATGGGGGAGCTTTGATGCTCTGATCTGTTAGGGGGGGAGGGGGTGTTGGGTGGTACAAACTGAGCTACTCTAGAGTTCCAGATCTAAGAAATTATGAAGTCTGGACTGAGAGAGAGAGAGAGAGAAAGCACCACAAGCTGCTTTGGGTGCACACAAAATCCCCAACACAGAACACACCCTGAGCACAGGCCAAAAAAGTGACTAATGAACAAACCCACAAATGGAGACAGACATTTAAGCATCCGGCATTGCCGATACAAGCTCAGCGAGCTTCGGAAATAAGGGGCATTCTGCAGAGTGGTTATGGGCAGGAACAAAAGACAGTGCACCCAAAATAAGCAAACTGAAAAACACAACACCCAAACACATCCACGTCTGTAAATAGCATTAGATTTTTTTAAAACTCCTGAAACAAGATGATAATTACATGGACTCAATGTACAATATATGTCAACTGTATGTAGAAAACAGCCGTATTGTTGATTAATTAAAAAAAATATATTATATATACACACACAGATACATACATACACATATACATACAATATATATATATGTGTGTGTGTGTGTATGTGTGTGTGTGTGTGTGTGTGTATATGCAAGTATTCTTTCTGTGCAGAGGTTAAACACTTGTTTGGTAGTAAAATGTGCACATTTACTCATTTACTCTTAAATATACTAGCTTGACTTACACTGCCTACTTGAGAACTTTCCTCTACAGAGACAAAATGAGTTTTGTCGAGGTGAGGCAGACCAAGAGAGCAAGAGACCTGGAGCCAGTTAGTCTCCACCTCCCTGTCCTCCCCTCATTATTCTAGTGGAATGCCTAGAGTTCTTGCTTCAGACAAAAAAATATAGAACTATTAGTATTAAACCTGCCTTATGGTGAAGAATAAGAAAAAAGGAAGAAAGAAAACGAGGTGAAACCCTGGACTGGTTGAAAATGGGCAAACTGGCCAGATTATACGTTTGGCGATAATTAAAGTACACCATATGTTCAATTAATGCCAAACGTGAAGCAACCACAAAACAATGTTTAGTCTACGATATGGATGCTAGGTAAAAGATTTAGCTTTCAGTAACTTTCCAGGGTCCCAATTCTTATCAGGGGGGGGTCTTTGGAAATAATAAACATGGATAAATTGGTCTGGAGCAGCTGATAAGGACGAGGGCTAATATCCAGGACACTGCACATTGAGGGAGCGTCTCTTTTTGTTAACGACTTTCAAGTTATTCATACAAAAAATAGAAATATTTTCTGTCCCGCCTCTGAAAAGAATGCTCGACATGCAAATTGAAATTGCAGAATTAAATGATCGCAAAAAACAAGGATCGATACTTCACATGAATCCTGAGTAACCGTGAAAAAATAGATCTATTTAAACGTAAAAAAGGAGAAACGTCCCTTCATTTGAATAACATTCCTGTCCCATTTGCTATGCTTTTAAAAACAGACGGACTTTACAGAGATTAAACGATTGGCAAGTCAGCGTTCCTGAAGAAGGGGGGAAAAACAATTAAATGAAAGAATGATAACTACCTTACAAACAACAAAGGCAAACGCAGGAAAGTGATCAACATGAATAAAAAGCATCCAAAACGATGCAGAAGTCAGGTCATTTTTCAGTCAAAAATGTCAGCATTTCCACTTGTCCTAGTGACTCTGTTCAGTAATACAGTGTTTTATGTCGCCAGCATGAATTGGGGACTGCACATACAGTGCAGCGTACATAGCCCATTTTCTGGACCACAAGAAAAATAAAAACAAACTCATATCTTTTTTTTATATATATATATATACATATATATATATATATATACATACATACATATACACACACACACACACACACACGTGTTTATGTATATATATATATATATATATATATATATATAAAAAAAGTTTAGACAGGCACATTTTGAGTTATGCTTCCTGACACTGAGCCTGACAAGGCATCAGTTGTAGTCTTTTTATGTTTTTGAACTGTTCGCTTTGGTAACGGGTGTCAATTATATCATTGTCTCTGTTTTTTTTTTCTTCAGAGTCTTTTCTCGTGTCCTATTTGACTTAAGTACCTACGGGAGAGATAAGAGCTCTATGCTGAAGGTAGAATCACAGCCAGGTAAGCATGGATGGCACGATTCTCCCCTGCCTGTTTTCTTCTCCGTCTTGTTTTATTCTCACAACACGATTCTGCATCTTCAAAGTTCTGTTCGCTCTCCGTTGATTCTCCATGGGGTGAAAGTGCATAGGAGTGGGGTTCCCACCAAAGGGTCCTCTCACAGTAGTAAGGCCTTTTTTAACACAATGTGAACTGCATTAGCTTCAGAGTGTCAGCACAGTGACGAATTTCAGCTTGGGGAGATCCGCTAGGGTCTTCCTCTGGGTGTCAATGTGTGTGTTTGTGACGGAGATCGAGGGGTCGTTCACCTCTGCTTAAGCCCCACAATGTCCTTCTCCTCTTGCTACTGCCTTTCCTCCTCTTCAGCCTCCTCTTGAATGACCTGAATGTCATCGGAGGAAGAGGTGGATGGAGGAAGGCTGGGGTTCTCCGATTGCTGCTGTTGTTGCTGCTGCTGCTGAGTCTCCAGCTCTTTGGCCTCCTCCTCTTCCTCGATGGTCTTCTTCCATATCTTATGGTTCTCTGTTAAGTGCTGCATGATGTTGCAGAACAACCGCCGTTGACCCTTCCTCCTCTCTGTAAGGAAAACACACAATTAGTGTGTGCAGCATCTAAGCTGATGTACTAACAAAAAGGGTTCTTGTTTTTACAGATTCTACAAGCGCCATATAACTTTTTTGAGTGGAGTTGATGAAAAAGTTCCTTTTTTAAAATAATGCATTACAATATTGCAACTAGCTAAAAAGTAACCAATTGCTTCTAGGGATGTGACGATATTCGAACAGAACAGAAAAAACATGGTACACAACTCATAGCTCATGGCCCAGCCCTGGCCCAATGTTGAGGTAGACCTCATTTTACCTTTTCTCAAAACAAGTTTTTCTTCCTTGGCACTATTTGATTAAATAGTAATTAGAGGTGTAACGGTACTCGTATTCCCGCAAATCTTCGGTACGTACCTTTTGTGTACATGACCCCAATTAACCACCAACAATTGCAATAAGGTCTGCGTTTTGTTACTTTTGAGGAGAAACAAAGTGTCGCCTTTCATATTCTGTCCATTTTATCAAAAAATTCAAACAATAAATGTTGTTTCAGTGCTCTTTAACATGGCGTGACAGTAGTTCAAGTAACTAATTACTTTTTGTATTACATTACGTTGATTTTGTGTTACTTGATCTCACCTGGGCTGGGTAGAAAAAGTAACCATTTGGCAAAAGTAAATCAGTTTGAGTGAGATAAGTAAATGTCTGTTAACATTTAGTCTAGAACTACAAAAACCATAATATTTACACAGCGTTCTGCACTTACTCCATGGGGACAAAAGAGCTGTCAGTCAAAAAAAATGGAAAAGCAAACTTGCATTACTTATTTGAAAAAGTAACTTGTTGGCACAAACTTGATTTTACACACGTAAATTCATCTGGCACGGTAAACAACCCTGAATTAAATTTGGAACTTAGCAGGCACATACAGGTTACAAGACATTCTGTTCTCTGGGTTAAACGGCAAACAATGTATGCAAGCCTTTGGCCCAACCTTTGCCAACACAATAGTTAGACAATAGACGCAGAAGGGCATTTATATGCTGAAAGACATCTGCAAAGAAAACTGACCCTGGATATTTACAAGTGACTGACAACTCTGGGACATTATAATGTTAATAATAGCCTAATATCATGGCTACATTTAAGATCTGTATTATAGCTGCTGATAAGATTTCCAAGTATACTGCACATAACAGTGACCAGGACTAGTAAATACCCTACCACCATATCTTTTTTTTATCTCAAATTTTTTATTTCTGCAATCTGTTTCATAATTCCTGTGACTTCTTTTTTTTACTGTGATATTACCTACCAAGTATACCATTATTTAGCATGTATTCCATTGTAAAGAGATCTCAGGGTTAACCCTCTCAGGGTGGGAGAGGGAGGTTGGGTGGTGTATTTTTATGGGTTGTCAGATACTTTGCTGTAAATGTATAAGTAATGTTTTACTAGTTACTTGTACTTGTAATGCACTACCCCCAACACTGCCTATAAGCACAAGTGTATAGTCATACTTGGTTCAAGATCCTCATCCAGCTCTTCATCTTCTGTTTCATTGTCTTCCGTCTCCTCTTCATCGTCTGAGCCTTCCTCGTCAATCCAGTACCCTGGCAGCAGGCCTGCAGCATCATAGGAGTTACAAAGAGGCCCGACGATATGCGTGATAAAAGACTCCTGCAGCTTTGCTAACTGTGGTGCTGAGCGGTCCATGAAAGGACTAATGGGTAATCCCAGAGTGGCTTCCTCATCACCCTATAAAGGGAGAAAAGCAAAAAAGCACAAATGTTGAACTCATGCTGCCGCAGTGAAAGTTGTGTACATTATCTAAAGTGAATAGGACATACCTGCTCATAAAACTCATTGACGATACCCTCTGTCCATTTGAGGTGAAGGCTGCGGTCTTTGGCTGGTCCATTGATATCTGCCAGCTTAATGCACACTTGGCAGACTAACAACCTGTCATTTTCATTAGTCCAGTCGATGCCTGGACTATTCACATCATTAACCTAAAAAAAATATATAAATATATATCTCAATCAGAGGATTAACCACAAGAAAGCACTATTTTTTTCTGCCGTAGGCAGGTAATTAAGATGCTTCATGTTTTTGAAGTCACTAAAGCTGCATTTATTTAATCAAAATACAGTAAAAAAAAATTAAATTGTGTTGTGAATAATGTTAAATATCACAGCATAAAATAATTGTTTTCATTTGAATATTTTAAATGTAATTTATTCTTGTGTTGCCATAGCTAAATTTTCAGTAGCCATCACTTCAGTCTTTAGTGTCACATGATCCTTCACAAATCATTAGTGCTCAAGAAACATTTCTTATTATAATCAATTCTGATTTTTTTTAAACATGTTAAACTAAAAAAATTTTACCATAAGAAAAAAATTCAGCGGGGATGCATTTAATTGGTTAAAAGGGACAGGAGAGACACTGAAACAAAATATTTCTATTTAAAGAAATGCTGTTCTTTCTATTCATCAAAATATATAGAAAAAAAAGCATCGTTTCCACAAAATATTAAAAAACAAACACTGTTTTCAAGAATGATAATAATAATAATAATAATAAGAAGAAGAAGAACTGCTATTTATAATTTAGCTCCCATAATAATTGTTGAGCTCAAGTCTGTTCAGCTTGATTTAGCCTGTTTTTCTATCTTAATGACCATAGTTACACTACTGACTACTAGAGGGTGTATGATGTATGGCAGCCAAAGCATTATTCCCAAAAATAAAATTACAATTGTTCTATCCATCCAACAAGTGTCCTGTTCTTATATGTGCAGTTTTACATTAAAAAATGTACTGTAGTTATTACAAGTATGCTTGTTTCATTCTACTAGCTGAGGCCTTTCCAATGACAGATGACTATCTGATCTGCATGATGATTTTACCCATAATTATGCTATTATGATTAAAAGTTGGTCTAATCACCTACATGCACTCTATATTTTTAACCCATACATATTTTGTGTCAAGTGAGTTAATTAGTTAGCTACTCCAGTTAAACAGTTTAAATTGCAAAACGTGAATTGTATTTATTTGTTCAATTGATTATTGATAACATATCAGTAGACTCCTACTACCGACCTTGGAATTAAACTCTGCTAGAAAATCAAAGTGCTTCTTCAGGTCTGTAGCAAGGATGGCCTCGATCACTAGGAACCGAAAACGCTTAAACTCAACATGGTCCAAGCTGCACAGGAAGTTGAACTCAGGCTGGGAAAGAAACAGGCTCCAGGCAGAGGCTGCGTGGTGGTTCTCCAAAACTGAACGGTCGTTATACAACACCGCCTGTGCAAGAGTGTGTGCGGAGAAATGGAAATGGGGAAAGAGAGAAGAGAGAAACATTGTATGCATGAGTCAAGAAGTTCCATGCTCTGATTACAAAATCATATGCATCTGATAAAAGATAGGTTGGCTTCACTACTTAACACAACAGTGTGAAAACTAGATAGATAGCCAAAACTGTGTTGCTATTGCCATTAGCTATTCAGAACGAAATTAACTACACAAAAGCAAAAGTTCTTCTTAACCCCTACCATATTTGGGGCTTGTTCTTTACTAACCTGAGGAGCATTAGTGGCTACGAGAAAGGCATTTGTGCGACCAGGGTGATCATAGTCATGCATAGCAGCTGCTACATATAACGCCATGAGTTCCAGCGCAGGGACATTCCAGGCCAGACAGCCATAACTGTCATCCAAAAACGAGGAGCTTTTGGACGTGGCATATGCCACCCTACCTGGGGAAATTCCACTGTCCGAATCTAATAAAAACAAAGAGTGACCATTTAAAACCAGTGATCAAACACTATTACACATCCATTCCAGGTGACAATCCATTCCAATATCCAGTATATTAGGTTATCCCAGAGTACACTTGCTTTGTTTTAAAAATGTGAATTAGCCGATAATTCATATTTTGAATGATTAAAAATGATCACGTGATTAGCCAATATCTTAAATGCTGTAAGCGAATTTCAACCGACATCAAAACATTATAATACACAGCAATAGAAAGTTATTTTGAAATATGCTTAAGATCATATTTAACAGTTTAAATTATTAGGGTTTTTAAAGATTACCTTTAAGTTTTAGACGACAGCAAAAGTAATGTAAAAACCATGGGAAATGAGCATGTACAATATTGGCTAAATGTATCCAATATAAACTGATACCTGATAAATAAATTAAATTCTATATAACCATATAAATATAACACTATACATAACATTTATGAAATGGGTTCAGCGAATGAAAAATAAAACGACTTGCCAAAACAGAAACAGGTCCGTTCAGATATGTTTTGAGAATTTTTATTTTAATGTTTTCTCTGCTGCTAATTCCTTAAAACCTAACTAATGAAATAAGAGAATGAAACACCGCCAAGAGACCGCAATAAAGCGGACTCTTTTGACGGCAAAATACTCTGAGACCATACTCCTCCATCTCTTTCCCAAAGATTTTGTAACTCTGTACTTGAGCCAGCTAGTGAAGTCACTGGTCTCAGTGTGATTCAACACCTCTGCTTGCCAGAGATGGCTGCTGCATGGAACAGCAGCAGAGTGAGTCAGAGTGAACTCCATTTGAGAAATTACAAGGGCCATCAGCAGACTTAAAATAAGCCTTGGACATGCTGAGCCAGCAGCCACCTCAGATCTCAAATCGCAACAGACAATCTTTTATCGGACAGCATTTGCGTTGCTGGCTGGAATAACGAAGACCGAGTAGCAGTGACGGCCTCTAATTTATTTCCGATGGATCAGGAGATATGCTAAATATAATTAGAGACACGACTGAGGATACAGATGCTCCAACCTGAATCTGTCCATCATGTACTCTATATTAAAGTTTTGTCCAGTACCTTTTCCAAGGGCACAATGATGGTAGACCATGAATCGGCCATTGTGGGACTTGAACCAACAACCTTTCAGATACTTATCCACTACACCCCCCCCTCTTCAGTAATACCCACATACCTCAAAGTTTCTTGATGGCAATAGTACAACAGAGTATAAGAGCACAGATGTACCTGTATCACTTCCAGTGACATGCTCATTATGGATCTGCTGAAAGCCTGGGATTGGCCGGGTGGTGAGATACCACACTGCATGAAGGACATCGGTGGCATGGACACGGTTGTGATCTGAGAGGAGAACAGGTAAAATAGCACATTAACGCATCGCTGGAATAAGTTCCAACCATTCTCAGTTTTACATGACACAAAAATCTGCACTGTCGTACAATTTGAGAAATACTGGAACAGTTCTAACCCAGTTTTCAAGTTTAACTTCAACAAGATTTTTTTTTATTCTCACAGGGGATATCACGATAGCCGTTCTCCAGAGCGCAAAAGTACGTCATAAATTCCCGCACAGGGATTTTGAAGATTTCGAACAGACCCGTGTCCTGGAACAAAGTGTACGCCACCTGAGAGAATGTAACAAACAGAACTTCATTAAGACGAGACAAGCAGTGAGCCATCAAGTCCCTGCAGATTCATGTTTATTGGCACGGAGTACTGAGAGAGACCACTAGCATTACATTCAGCTAAATCTATGAAATGCCATTCACATCAGATCAGACAATAAACGGGAATGGTTTTAATTAGCTAAAAGAGAACCATGTTATCCACTAAAGTAATGGGGGGGGGGGGAGGGGGTCTTCAAGAAATCAGGTGTTACATTAGCTTTAACATTTCAATATGATCTTTTAAAATTGGGCTTGACACTTAGTTACAAATAGAGTTGCAAAAGCACTAACATAGCTGAGAATCCTGCCCGTCTTCCCTCCCGTAACATCCATCAGGTCAAAGATCTGGAAGTTCCAGGTGTTGATCTTTTCCATGAGTGCTTCATGCTCCACCAGCATAGAGTCCAACCTGAAGTCCTCGTCTCCCTGCCAGAGATCAATCACAGTCAGCAGACAGACGGTAAAAGGTTTTGCCTTAATCTCAGCTTAATCTTACAGAAAAAGTCATGCCTGGCCACTTTTCCAGAGATAACAATGAAAATATTTTACAAAGTCAGTTAAATTTATGTTGTCCTCACACGTACTTACTGTAGACCCCTTTGGGCAGAACAATAAACTGAGCGTTGGAGGAGAGATCCACTCAAGAGCCACAGGCAGCCATAAATCCAGCAACCAAATAACAACGCAAAAGCATGGGAATGCAAATAAGCACACTACTTCTATAATCCACTAGGCTTGTTCAACAGCTGGTCACTTTAACAACTGGCAGATTGGCGTATAAAAGGAGAGGGAGAGTGGTGGAATCGAGATGAGGGCAGTTCAGGTTACACGAAAGAAAAGCTCTTCTCTTGCGGGGCTTTCTAAGGCAAAACAGCACTTCATAAATTATAATTACTTGTCCACAAGCAACGCTGGATCTTGATTTCAATTCCTGAGGTAATTCTTTAGACATTAATATAATGAAACCATGTGTGGATAAAGTGTAGTTCAGTATGTGCGCGCTCTACCTCGGGGTCCAATGAGTACTGCTCCGTACTGGAGGTCTGTTGCTCTTCCTCGGGCTGGCTATTTAGCTTTTCTCCCGATGTGCCTGGAGTCTTTTCCTCCTGAGACTCTGCCTCCATGCTTTCCTCTCGGATCAGGTTTTCCCCACCATAATCTACTCCTTCAGCTAAGAAAGCAAGCAAAAGCATAATTGAGTGTTAAAAGGATGGGTTCAGGAATGACTCTGTTTGTGATATAGCTTAATAACTTTACCTGAGCGTGTTCTTTGTATTTCATTGGCTGCTGGGTGATGGCCCTCACCCACCTCCACACTGGTCACAACTTTCATCATATGTCGGCCACAACTAAATAAAAAATTCAATTAATTATTTATCTTATAATGTACAGCTTAACTCCTAGGAAAAGGGTTTCTAAGAAGTTACAGTACCTGGTGCACAAGGGGGCCGAGACGGGGCCTCTATGCTGCTGCTGGAAATCAGGTGAGCTCAGAGTGTATCCCAGTGGTTTGTGCAGGTTGACACTGGGTTTAGTGAGGAAATCAGCGGTGTCTGGGAACTCCACCGGAGAGCGTGTGACCTGAGACGAGCCGGGAGCAGCAGGGGGACTGTGACTTGGGGAACTGACAGGACTCAGGATGGGAGAAGCACCTATATACATGAAAATCAAAATCTACTAAGTTATCCAAAAAAACAAAAACAAAAAAACAAAAACAAAAAAAATTAATTCAAACAAAAAGAATCAGATACACTCCTGCTATGATGAACAGATTTTCAATTCCAGAATTAAAATCATTTTGATATTTTTGTAATGGTTAAATGGGATAGTTCACCCGAAAATGAAAATTGTTATCATTAACTCAATATTGTTAATATTGAGTTTCTTTCTTCTGCAGAGTACAAAAGATGATGTTGGTAACCAGACAGTTGACGGAAGAAACTTTTTAGTTTTCCATAGTTTTTTTTTTACTACTATGGAAGTCAATGGGGTCCATCAACTGTCTGGTTACCAACATTCTTCAAAATATCTTCTTTTTAGTGCAACAGAAGAAAGAAACTCATACAGGTTTGGAAAACCATAAAAGGTGAGTAAATGATTGCAGAATTTTCCTTTTTGGGTGAACTATCCCTTTAAGCCAAGATGGTGTAATTGTACAGAGATTGCTAATAGCCTTTAAAGGTCTCATTAACATACTGAAACATACAGAAATTCCTGAAAAAGAAATGTATTATCATTGCTTGTCTGTCCAATTAAATAAGTGCAGTGTAATTAACATACTGTACAGGTAGCCATTTTGTTGTCCTGCAACAAGAAAACAAGTAGAAAGGTCCCCTTTAGACCCTCACGCATGTGTTTGGGTCATTATACAAATATATAAACCAAAAAAGGGATTTTTATAGTAATTTTTACTCATGGGTTATATCACATATTACAAGTTTTTAGACTGAATTATCTGTAGAATACATACATGTATAATATACATTATGATATAAACTTAAAAAAAGAACGTGAAGAAAAATATTAGATGTCTAAGAACTTGGCTCAAGTATATTAGATTTTTTTTTTTTTTACATCTATGAGGACATCCCATCTAAATCAGCCTGACTAATCTCTCTCCCTCTTTTTTTGTTGTAAAATAAAAGATGAAGGGAAGGTTATTTGACTCTTGATTGGTGCTGACCTGGTCTTCTGGGTACAGTGTGGCCGTAGGAGAGGGTGACGGAGGACGATCTCTGTTTAGGAATAGTCAGCAAGTTGCTGTTGGGCCCATTATAAACACAACTCTGGCTGTAAGGGAAGCAAAAGTATAAAAGTCACCTGTACTTAGGCCCAGCGCTAATTTTAGGAGAAATCGGTGCAATTAATTTGAACGATGCAAAATGTGTTCAAACAAAGGTGAGATAACTACACTTTCATTGAGAGCTGAAAGCACAATTACCTGATTTAATAAATATGCAAGGAGTCAGTGATTTCAATTCACTTTAAATTAAGTTTCTTATATGGAACTTATCTGACAAATTTCTTTTTAACACTGCCACCTTGAGGACAAGCAGTAAAATTACAGAAAGCACTTTGTCCGAATATCATCACGTAATAAATACAGTGTTTCCAAACCCTGTTCCTGGAGGCACAAGAACAGTATACATTTTCGATGTGTCCCTTAACTTCCCCCATATATTTCTGGTCTTGGGAGTCTCTACTAACAATCTGATGAGTTGAATCAGGCGTGTTTAATTAGGAAGAGTCGGAAAACCTGTAGTGTTGGTGTGCCTCCAGGAGCACGGTTGGGAAACACTGACATAATATCACATCTGGTGACTATTAATCCACAGATACAAATGCACTTGTGTTCCTGTCCTCATGCTCCCCAGAGAAGTACAGAAAGTGCTCTAAGGTCTGTAAAGAGTGCAGTCGTGAGGCCTGACCTGCTGAGCTCAGAGTGAGACCTCTTTCCATTGGTTCGTTCCCAGCGTGAGGAGGCAGACTCCAGCGGGGGCAGAGAAGAGGAGGCTGAACTTCGCCTCAGCTGAGCGGTAGGGAGACTGTTCCTGCTGCTCAGACCCTGAAACTACACAGTCATTTAGTAGGTATTCAATAAGCAGACGTGACATACAGTACATCTGTTACAGAGAAAATCCCTTTGGAGCTACCTAGGGCACAATGTAATGGCTCATGAATTACTACCTGCAGGGATCAAACCAGCAACCATCTTAATGTCACATGGTATCGGACACTTAGCCCGAGTTGAGGCAATATTTCAAAACACTCTGCTAAATTACTACAATAAAATAAAAAAAGTTTTGTATTTTAATTTATTTTAAATTAAAACTCATTCCTGTGAGGAGGGCAAAGCTGAATTTTCAGCCATTAATCCAGTCTTCAGTGTCAGGTGATTCTTCAGAAATAAAATAAAACCCCATGTGGAACCCATGTTTTTTCAGGATTCTTTAAAAATTACAAAGTTCAAAAGAACACCATTTATTTGAAATAGAAATCAATGTAACAATGTCACTTTTGACACATTTTTGGTGACCTTTATGAATAAAAGTATTACGTTTATATTATTAGAGACTTTTTCATTTAATGGTATTAGTCTATACTATATATTATATACACACATACATGCATATAATTGTGCATACTATTTTACCATATTTTTAGATTATCTCACTTAGACTAAAAGGACCATTTTAAATTCATTAACACTAAGACTATTAGGTTCAAATCTCATAATAAACATCCATTGTGATGCCTAAAAGCATTTAAAACCACTGATTTTACTTTTTAGTGTTTACATGGTAATTTATTTTGGCAAAACAGTACAGATTCTGACGTTTTTTGATCAGTTATTGGCCATAAAAACAGTGCATAGAAAAATACATTCAATAATACAATCATTATAATAAGGGGTAAGGGGCCAAGCACCAAAGTGTTCTTGTATTGTATATCTCTAAATATATAACCATTAGCCATTGAGTAGCTTAATAATAATATAGTAGCTACATTCTGTTATGGTCTACTTTTCCAAAAGTGTAGATTGACCTGATCTACTTCAAATTATAAGTAACTTGTAGCTTGGCAAGAAACAATTTCAAAAGTCTCTTGCCCACCACTGCTGCTCACCTACCTTGAGTGGCTTTCTCTCCCCTCTCTCTGAGGGATCTTCTATCTCAGCACAGGGGTAGAAGCCGGGGAAGGGTGTGAAGGGGTTGACCCGTGGCCGGCAGGAACCAGAGAAAGCTCCCATGAGGCTGCTGATGCTGCGCAGTGAGGAGAGTACGTTGGGTGAGAGAGAATGGTCCATCAGCAGGTCTGAGACCAGGTTCCTGGCCTCGTTTATCACGGACAGATCCACGCCATTCCCACTCACAGCACCCTAAGCACACACAGAGCACATGTTACAAAGTCCACATAATGCAAAATGATGACATTTTACCTCACACTTGTCTGTTTATGCGACTTACACTGCCTCCTTGTGGTCATTTAGAGGTACAGCGGGATTTCAAACATTGACATTTGGCAAAAATTGTTCCATATGGCCACTTATATTGCATTCAGGCTGCACATTTGATCAATTAAAGCATTTCCTGGGAATCAAACCCATGACACATGCATATCTAGCACTATGTTTTATTTAATCAAAAGGAATGCATCCCACTGCTCCAGACTTGCACGAGCAGTAACTGTAGCAAAGAATGACTCATTCCCAGAGCCATCCATTTGATAAATCTAGCCAAGTAGCAGAGACAGTTTTTGATGATAACCACTCAGAGGAAAAAAAGGAACCATTCATAATGATATTACAGGAAGAACTCTGGGTGTATCTATAAACTCAGCAAGTTTTAATCCATCTTCAGCCTTGTGCGTACATGCTGAGCTCATTTTATTGATTGTGTTTAATTCAGACCTACATAATTTTTTGGAAATGGGGGGAGGGGGGGTGGGTTCTGATAAAGTAATAAAGTAGAGTGGCGGCACTGCTGCGACCTGCGTGTGTGTGCGTGCTCACACACGTGTGTGGTAAAAGTGCACAGCGAGCACTTCCTCCAGGCTTTGACGTCATTTGGCAAGCTATATGTGTACCAGGATGAGGGTTATCCACTCGCAGGTCAGCCGCAGTAATGAGCGGTGGGAAGATGGAGGGGCTACAGGCCTCAAAATGCTAACAGGCTACAAACTGTCCTCAGATGGGTGATATAGGGGTCTTTCTGACAAAAAGAAAGTAGGAGTAGCTGCTGGTCTGCACACAGATTACACTTATTCCTTACAGTATTATTGATGAGATGCTATCGTCGTTTTTATTCATATTTTGAATTAGATTTTATGATTATATTTTCTGTTTTCATTGTAATTTCAATTGAAGTTATAGGAATTTTGGTGTACGTTTGTCGTTTTTATAGGCTTTTTTTTACTATTTTTTTACTATGTCCATCCAGTTTTTATTTTTTGTTTTTGTTATTTCAAGTAAGATTTTTTTTTTGCCTTTTAGTTTTTTCATTGCAATTAATTTAACACTTACCCTGCTGTACATAAAGTATTATAAAATAAAACTTGCACAACATCTGTTTATAAAATAATGTAATATGTAAATTAAATAATCAGCACAAAAATGCATATACACACACACACACACACACACGTATGTGTGCGTGCGTGCGGGCGGAAATACATAGAAGGTTAGTTAAAATCTGCAGCATTACTGACCTGATATTGTGGCTTGTACCATTGTTTCAGGTCCCAGTCCCACAGGATCATCTAAAAGGACAAAAAACAAAGTACATTTCATTCACAACTGCCATCCTGCTCAAAAACTATGGAAAGTTAAGACAAAGAAGCAGCTAAATTAGTTATTTTTATGTTGCTGAAGTGCCTTTTCTAGAAACACTTTTCTAAGTATTGGTTTGTACAACCGTTTGATGTGGGAGTGAAAATTGTCAACACCTGAACTTTTTTCTTTCTTTCTGTGAGCTGAAAGCTGCTAAACAAAAACCTTTCTGGCGCTTGCAAAAAAAAAGAAACAAAAAGAGAGAAAACCACTAACCACAACGAGACGTCAACAATAGCGCTCACAGATCTTATCTAGCCAAACTACGTCATTTGACTGCATTTCCACGTTATCTGTCTCACAGGCTCAGAGGAAAGTCACCCAACAGAAGCCAAGTCCCACAACACTATCACCGAGATAGGTCACAGACCCTTTCTGGTAACTTTTATAGTTACAGTGTTAAAAGAAGCAAAGGGGGGGGGGGGGGGGACACTAAACAGACATTTACTAATTTATATATTTTAGGTACTACTAAGTAATTTGTTTAAAATAAGTTTTTGTTTAAAAGCTCACTTTTAGAATATCAACTTATAGCAACAAATATCAACTTTTTTTGTAGTTCCACTTTATAGACCAGCAGAGTGACAAAATAATTTGTAAAAGGACATATCCCTTGCAGTTGTATAGCCTCATAATACTGAATGTATAATACTATTAAAAGACTTAGGAAAATGTTTAAGATTAAGGGTTTTATAATCCATTTATTTTTCACATTTTCCACACCAATGAGTCTGGTTCACTTCCGTTTAAAACAATAAAGAGAGATAAAATCCTTTCTTTCAGGGATACGGAAAACTTTTCAAAGTACATATTTTAAAGACCAAGCAAGGACAAATGAACAAAAGGTCAGCACTTTATTAAAACAGCCGCATGTCACAGAGTCTTAAAATACTCAGTCTAGCAGAGTTCGAGAGAGTTCTCGGCCAACACCGGCTCATGTGTGAGCGGTCGCCATGTTAAACTCAGAAAGTCGCTGTAACTGAATGGCAGTGCGGCGTTTGACCACACGAGGGAGTACTGGTAACATGTGAGAAGAGCCTGGTCTTCTCCACACATCTCAGAGGAGCAGACAAAGCAGAAGTCCCCCCACACCTGCGCTAGCCGTGTCATGTGTCACTTCCAGCAGCTCTGATCTTTAAAACCAGCACCAGTCTTATACACTCAAAGCTGACCAAAAGACATGACCACATACGAGGCTCAGAGAGCGACAGATGGAATTGATGGAAACGCTGACCTGTGAGACAACAAAGCTCAAAAAATGTAATAAACAAAAAATAAAATAAAACAAATGAATCCATATCAAAACGCAGATGAAGACTCGTTTGAGTTTAAATGACTCAGTCCCATCCCTGGATTGGGATTTGCTAATGATGTCAACACAGTACATGGCCTCTTGCTCTCAAATCAGATGTTTCACTGATCAGGCAGATGATCGTTGTTCGCTGTCAGCATCTGCTTAACACCATGACATTTAGTATGGCAAATAAGCACTGCCATGGCAACCTAACAGAGGCCAGCAAACAATAGCACAAACGTCATGGCAACCGGGATGGGGGGAGAAAGATGGAGGAGAGAGGTGTCTGACACCCTATCACAGTTTTGTGGGTCAAAAGTGACCACTTTCCATCAAAACAAACCTGAGCTCAAACCCTCTCAACGCCCCACAATATCACAAAGTTACTTATCAAATCTCTCTACTTTTGTTCTTTACGGTCTGTTGAGCTAGTAAACTTCACAGACGGAACAGAGATTACCAGAACAATAAAGGTGGGGTTGGTTTCATAAAACCAGTTTCCTTGAATTTGTTACAAAATTTGGATCCCGGTATGCCTGGTATTAAGATCTGTTTGGGTAATGTGAACCGCACTAAATGCAGAAGTAAATGGGATCCCAAAAGTTTTGTGAGGCAATCAATCAAACCACATTCACAAATGGTGATTAGACTACAAATGCATACATTTTCTGACTAATAAGTCTTGACATATTACAATTCAACAGTTTGAGCTCATACTTTGAAAAAGGAATTACCGTATTTATTCGAGTATAGCGCGCAAAATTTTCTACCAAAAAAATAAATCAAAGTTAGGGATGCGCGTTATGCACGAGGGCTGGGCTGGGCTGGGGTGGGGTTTGTTTTGACGGCCGGTCCTTTGAGGGCGCCGGCGAATTGTGAGTTCGCGCTGCGCATTTTACAGGCTGCAGCCTCTCACTGTACGCGAGGGCGAAGAAGAAAAAAAAAACGTCCCCTCGCCTCATCATTTCCTCGCCCACACGTTACGGAGAAGACAGGCATTTTTTGTTTTTAGTGAAGACGGGCATTCGAAATAAAATGGACGGCACAGAAGAAGACCTGCTGTGGAATTCAGACGCAGAAGAAACCGGAGAAACAGATGTTCCTGTCAACTGGGACACTGATGAAAAATTAACTCCAGAAGAATGGGAGCAACTCTTTATTGTCTCTGATGAGGAATCTGACGTTGAATGATTTTAAATAAATATTTTTACCGGTAATTCTATTTCGGTATTGTGTTCATTAGTTTATGTTGTCAATAAATATATGTTATATAAGTTATATATGTTATACAATAAATAAATATGTTTTTTATCATGGCGGCACGTGTTCAACAACGTTTTTTTGTCAATTACAATGCTTGGTGTGAAACTAAATTTTATACCGATTTTTAATCAAAAATTAGGGGTGCGTGTTATACACGTGTGCGCGATATACTCGAATAAATAAGGTATACTTTTAGTCAGCAAGGATGCATTAAATTGACCAAAACTGATAGCAAAGGCTTTAACATTGCTATAATTAAGAATTCATTTAAAATAAAATGTTCTACTTTCTATTCAAAGACATCAGTATTGTGGTTTCCACAAAATATTAAACATTATAATCAAAATATCTTGATAAGCAAAATCATCATATTACAATGATCACTTGAGACTAAAGCCTGCAGTAAAATGTATTCAAATAAAAAAAGAAAACTGTTGTTTTAAATTTGAATATTTCATCATTAAAAAAAAAAATTCTACAGTATTTGTGACGCAGTCGTGGTGAACAGACTTCAAAAACATTCCAAAAACTTTCCCAGACAATAGTGAAAGACTGCCTATACACCTGTCAATCAAAGACAGCAAAACAAGTTTTTTTTTTACCACACATGCACGCACAACTTCAAGAGACTAAAGACGGATGTAGAGGTGACAGATTATATGAAGCAATGCTATGGTTCACTTGATACAGATACTCATGATACAGTTCCACTTAAAACATGTTTGTTTGAAAAAGTTAATGCATTTGAGAGGAACACCATGCAGATTTTCATTCTACATTGTGACGTAGTCAGTGATGTTTGTAGTCATGAAATCCCCTTGAAATCTGATCACAAATGGTCACAGGAAACGCATTTAAAATGCATGTACAGTAACTACCAGATGTAAACACCAGTAAAAAGGTCTTATTTTGTCTTATCTTGACAACAAGTGAGTGTACAATCTTTTTTCCAAAATATTTTAAAAGGTGCAGTATGTTTTTTAATATTACTACAAAAATTTAATTTAATATTACTACAATTTATGAATCTCATAAATATAGTTTAATCTCATTAGGGTTCCACAATTTGACAACTTGACCTAGCCTTGATATGAAACAAAACTCAAATTATTAGATAAAATATTGTAACATTTTATTACAATATAAATTAACATATATTTTAATATACATTTCATTTTAATATATTTTAAAATGGCATGTATTCCTGTGATGACAAAACTGAAAAAAACAATGTTCAGTGTTTTATGATCCTTCAGAAAAAATTTCAATATGCTGCTCAAAATGTTTTCTTATTAGCAATGTTAAAAACACTTTGTTGTTTATTATTTTTGTGGAACCCGTGATACTTTTTTTTCAGGTTTCTGTGAAGAACAGAAAGTTCAAACAGCAAATTCAAAATTGAATTATTTTGTAACAAAATGTTACGGGTCACGTATGATCGATTTAATGCAGCCAAACATTTGAATAATACTGTAATCTTTTTTAAGCATTTAAAATGGCTTCCTGCACAGTTTCAGTCTTTTAACGAACCATACGAGTACATGTATAAATACACTCACTTAATAAGACCCACAAAAAGAGAGAGAGCTTCTTTTTTTCTTTTTCTTTTTTAGGACAGATAATTTACAGGTGCATTGCGGGGAAATATGTGTCATATATATATATATCACAAATATGCGGGGATATATTGTATTGATTCGCCTGCTCTTTTGGGGCTTCTGTTCAGCCAAACAAACTTTGTTTATATCGTTTTCCTGTAAAGCTGCTTTGAAACAATCTACATTGTAAAAAGCGCTATATAAATAAAGGTGACTTGACTTGACTTGACTCATATAGTATTTGCATTACAACACTGAAAAAGTTCACTCAAAGTAGATTCTAGTGCAGACATTCGCCTACATAAGGTCAGAGTGATCTTACTTTTTACATAAACCCAAAACTAACACAAACGATGTGGGATCTGTGCTGACAATGAGACTAAATAAAAACGAGCAATCAACAAGACTTCCTACTGCATTGTCATTATGAGCGTGAGACTGTATGTTTGTGTTTAAGAGAATCTCAGTTGAGTGGCTAAATAACAGCACACCATCTGAAAGCAAGAGACCAACCAGGGCTGGCCAAACAAAAACAGCATCATAAAAGCCAAAGAGCCAGTCAAGAGCTTCATCAACACACAACAGACCAGCCAGTGAACCAGAACAACAAACCAACCACTGATGAACACGTATCACCTTACATGCAGAGACAGTGTGGGAAAATACCAGTCTGTCTGTCATGATTTCTTGAAAATGAGAAATCTGGCCTGATATATAACATATGAAATAATAAGCATGTAGTTATTGATATCATGTTTGGCTGGTTTTGGATTACATTAAAATCCTATATGGTAGTATTAGTGTAACAATGACCCTACAAAAATTTTATTTCTATAGTATTTATTAATCTTAAATGTAGGTTTACACATAAATACATTTTTTATATTTTAAGTTGTATCAAGGTGATTTATTACCACCAAACATACTATTGTTTGTTGTTAATACATACATGAATCTAAATGTTAAGTGCACTTTTATTCAGGATGCATTAAACTGACCAATGTAAATGAATGTTCAGTGTATTCGTCAAAAAAATCATTTACAACAAAAAATGTTAAACTGCAAAAATGATCACAACACTGATCATTTCTCTAGCACCAAATCAGCATGTTAAAGTGATTTCTGAAGGATCATAAGACACAGAAGACTGGAGTAATGACCATCACAGTAATAAATTACATTTCGAAACATATTCAAATTAGTTTACAATATTACCGTTTTTACTGTATTTGTGAAAAAATAAATACAGCCTATCAAAATAAAAATAAAACAGATCACTTCTTGTGATCATCTTAAAATCCCAGAGGTACTAAGAAAATAATTTAGGCCATAAGGGTTCATAAAAACATTTGGAAAGCTCTGTTTTAGAATGCAAAAGAAAGCTTCAAAAAGGAGCACTAAAGATATCAGGACTAATACTTAGAACTTGTGCCACCAAAAATACCAAGTACAAAATGATGCGGTCCTTCCATATACAAGAATGAGGATTTACGGTTTTAGATTTAGGATAGCCCAATCGTAGATGGTAGTAAGTGTGTGTGTAGCAGAGATGACTGTGTCCCAGTCTGTGTTCCTGTGGGTGTCAGGGAGCTGACGTCAGTGCAGGCTAACGCCCCTCACGGCTCAGCTCGTCTGCAGCAGCTGTGAGTGTGGGAAAGTCTTGGCTACTCTGCAGTCAACTCTAGCCAGTCTCACAAAGACAAGGTCAATGGCCCTTTCTCAAGTCTCATCTGACCCCTAGAGACGATCACATTTCACACTGAACATTATGACTTTTCGGCTGCATTGATCTGAATTGCACATTCATGTTCTCTGGGAAAACTGTGCAATGTTTCAGGATGAAATCACATATTGCAGAATCAATTTTAATCATTTTTTAATTAGGAAAAACTACAAAAGCAAAAGATATTTTTTTCTACATTTAAAAAAAAAAAAAGTAGAAGTGAAAAAGCACCGCAAACCATGATAATCAATGAGTCCTCTTATATGGCAATCTGAAACATTTTTATTTTGTGCCAAACATAATTATCTGACAGAATCTCCCTCCTCGAGCTCGGGCACAACCCATCCTTAATGGCTCACAGTCCAGGTCATTGCAGAGTTATGCTGTCTTCTGGATAGTCAGTGACTTCACGCTGAGCAGTGATTATGTTTGGCTATCAGTCGCTGGTGTCAGGACTCTGATGGACAGGAGAAGAGGGTTATGTTGTCAGGAGGAGCTGGCAGGCCTGTGGAACATTCCCTTTGCAGAGGGGAAGGAGGAGATACCGCGCCGTCCTGTGCTTTTCACATCCAAACTCCTGAGAGTAGTTACAGATACAGACCAAACCGGTTACAAGCTTCCAACGTTCCACTTGGCCGAAAAGATATGATTGTGATTGCTTGATTACAGTCTTCCAGGAAATGATGCTAGTCATTATAAGATGCTCTAAAACAAAGACGCTGTAAATGGGTTGATGCATCAGCTGCAGTTTTATAAATTATTAAATGTGGTTATGGTGTGATAATGGAGAGTCGTTCCAAAGGGAGGGTTTGAAAGCATTTCCCCACAATGTCGTCATGGGTTGATCCTTTTGATGGCTTTTCTCTCCATAGGGAAGACAATTGTCTTCAAAATGGTTAATTGCAGTGTTTTGCAAAAATTGAAATCTCACAAGAACTCTTTTGATTAAGGTCTGGAACGCAGTTAAGCTCTAAGACAAGTTCCAGTTCATTGTGTGTGTTGTCTTAGTCTCAGTCTAAGCTCACTAGCATCTGGTTTAGCCATTGCCATTTGTTTTGGAATTATCATGTGTGTGTTGGTCTGTGCAGGTGGGGTTATGCAGTGGTCAGCCAGGGTATCTGATTCACTAGACTAGGATGAAGGCAATCCTGTCCTGTCAAGGGATATGCAAAACTATATATTTTCAAAGTTAGAAAATAATATTTTTCAAAAAGGAATATCTTGCCTTTTGGCATACCATCTTAAAAACACAGAAAATATTCAAATGAAAAATAAAAAATAGCTGATTTTAATCAAAAATACAGTAAAAACAGTAATATTGTGAAATATTGTTACAATTTAAAATATCTGTGAATCTTTAGCATCCATTAAGAAGCATTTTAGAAATATTGGAAACAGTTAAGTTGGAAACTGAAATATTGCATCAGATTAACAGAAAACATATGTTTGAAATATAAATGGGTTGTTACAACATCTTTACCTATGACCTTTGATTAATTTCATGTGTCCTTGATGAGTAAAAATATTAACTACATACACATATACATGTTTTCGTATGATATCAGCAGAGCTGAGTTGAGATCATACAAGCAGATGCTAATCGCAGGCCAGTAGCCACAGAAGTAGCTGTTGTCCCCCCTCGCCAACCAACCAACCAGATTGCAGGTCACACCAGAGTGGGTGCAATGAACAGGTGGGGTTATCAGGGCAGCCCTAGGGTTTGGCTGGCCTCTCTTTCGCCCTGCCTCTGCACACAGCTGGTTGTCCCTCTGCTGTCTTGGCACAGCTAAGAGCAAAGAGCATTAGCGTGACTGCTCTCTTTTTTGTCACTGCTTAAATAAAAATCTTGCTGTCTAAAGCTTGACTTGAAGAGCAGGGCATCCGGCATGCACACAAGTAATGACACACAAGGGAAAGAAAGCAACAGTTGATGATTGTTTGCATGTGTTGATGTGATCAAATATTCAAATAAATGAAGTGCATATGTGCATGCAGAGCCATGCAAATGAACTATCACGGCTGCTTTGGTTACAGCTAACCTCTCTGGGGTCACCTTCCTCAAACACAAAGAGATGCCGCGGAGGCAGGTCTGCTGAGCCCCAGTCGGTTCGGTTCACCATGCTCTTCGGTGCCTTGGCTTGACTCCTGTAATCAAGGTTGGCCTTGACTTATGTAATCAAATGTGGCACCTAAGAGAATGAAACCTGAGCTGGTTGGGCAATAAATCTGTGTCGAAAGTAGTGTGTCATTTGGAAGACCGGGTTCTGAACCTGCTGACAATGCGATCTCATGGTTTTTTCTATCCTGTAGCTCAACCAGAAGAACATTGGGGTTTACAACGCCAAGGTCATGGGTTCGATTCCCAGGGAAAGCAAGAACTGATTAGAATGTCAATGTGTTTCTTGAATGCAAATGTAAGTTGCTTTGGATAAAAGCGTCTGCCAAATGCATAAATGCAAATGTGATGTAATTCTCAGGATTCTTCTTCCAAAGTCCAGCACACAGAGGGTCAGTAGCGTCATCAGTATAGTGACTTATTGTTTTAAACTCGACCTGTGATTCTAATTAGACGTTACAACAAATAAAACTGACTAAACAATTAAAAACTAGCCTGAAGAAAACCGACAAATTAAAGTACATTGTGAAATAAAGCATAAATCCTTTTTGAAAGACTGTCTTTACCATAAGATTTGGTTTGAGTATATAAATTAGCATCATTAAATTTAAGTGTAAAAGCAGTGTTTCCTTTCAAATGTGAAGATATGTGAAAGAATGCACCATGAAGAATATAAACAGAAAATTGTAAAATGTGAATGCTACAATCTTTGAGAGTTGAAAAGCTATGGACTCATGCGAGACTAAACTCTGTTAAAGTGTCTCTCTTCACTCATTCTTCAGGTTTTGGCTCTTGGCCGCACGCCAGACCGAGAGGAGCTTGCATAATAACAAACACGTTTTTGCAGGAACAACAAAAATACCACAAGCTGAGGAAGGTCAACAATATTACGTCAATGATGAACTTTTTCCCACAATGGTATGCTTCAGGACTAAATGGCCCATCACTATTTGGCTTTGTTCAACTTTATACTAAATCAAAAAAAAAAGAAGTCGTCGGCATTTCACAAGTCAAAAAGAAACCGTACATCAACGTGCTTAGAAAGTACACGGGCTCAAAACAAAGTGTACAGACACGCTATGATCTATACAGAATCATCTGAAGAATTATCTCTGTATGTTTGACATCACTACTGTGATCTGTATACTGTTCAGTATGTTCTCAATATTTTGGAAGTCTCTAGAGCTCACAAAGGCTGCATTTATTTGTTAAAAATAAATTAATGTGATGGAAAAGCTGAATTTTCAGCATCATTTCTCTCTAGTGTCACTTGAGCCATTAGAAAAAAAAAGTCTAAATAAGCTGATTTGTTGGTCAAGAAACATTTCTTTACACTACTTAATATTTTTGTGGAAAGTGTGATGTATTTTTTCAGGATTCTTTGATGAAAAGAAAATTAAGAATACCAGCATTTATTTACTAAATATTTTTCTCTACTGTCACTTTGATCAAATGAATGCATCTTAATTTCTTTAAAAAAAGAATTTACTGATCCCAAACCTTTGAAAAGTAGTGTACGCCGCATACACAGTTTGCGTTTAAAACATACTGTAAGACACATAGATAAAATAGAGAAAATTACAAGTCACAACATTACCTTGGTGATATTAAAATCAGCGGAATTTTTCAACCATATTCAAATCCCTATAAACCACAAAAATGTTTGCAAGGCAAAAAGAAAAACACACGTAGGCCTACATGACAAGCCAATTCCATCAACTGGTCTTTAAGTCACTGGCCCAGGGTCATCCTTATTGATCCCTGAACAAACAAATAACCTTCAAAAAGTTGAAGCAGGGTTTGTTAAAGTCAGTTTTGAAAGCGTATCCAATCTAGTCTTGTTCCAGAGTGAGCACAGAGTTCTAGCAGGACTGTGAGACATATTGACGGACTCTCTCAAACTCCAGCTGATAGAACAGTGTGAAAACTTGAGCATGAAAGGTGAAGCAGCCTCATTCGACCAATTCAAACTCCTCCCTTGGCTTTCCATTTATTATTGTCTTTTGAAGACTTTCATTTCAAAACAGAATACTTCCAAACCACATGAAAAAACATTGGCATTTTAGGTTTATCATAAAAGCTCTTATTTTCAGTTTATTGCACCCAATATATTTATCAGCTTAGGACTAGCATATTACACCCATATGGCAAAATTAATGCAAGCCATCAGCGAACTTTTGAGATTAGATTATGTGAGAGTAGTTTGATCCAAAGTTAAAGCAAAGCACTCAATAAATCACACACCCATTAATAGTTTCAGGCAGGTGGCATTGCATGTGGGTTCAGCTTCATCTGCGCCCAGCTGTTCAACCCAGCACAAATAGGTCTAAATGACTATGGAACTCACTGGCTGTGTGCCCTACCATCATGAACACCCTCAACACTCCCTCTCAATGAAAAGTCTCTTGAGCTTTCAACAGTCCACCAATTTACACACCTTTAAAAAACAATGTAGCCGAATATATATAAAGTGGGACCCTGTTATGTCGACGGCCTAGGGGGTTGCAAAAAAGCGTAGAGATAACGGAGGATCGAGATAACCAAAAGCCAATATGGCGATTTGTTTGATGAAGCGATCGGCATGATATACAACTGTACATACACTATGTTTGCTAACAACAAATGACATACATGCACCAACTAACAGCAGAGGTTGTAACGGCTACTTTGCTTATGTTGGGAATATACCTTTAAGATGGCTTATATTGTTGTGTGCACGCTTTTCTGGTGTGAGCGCGCACGGGGAAGACAGCGCCTCCGTTAACGGGCGTCCGGGCGTAATTTACGTCCGAAAATCGCCAGCGTACGCCGAAATTTTAAGTTCAGGAAGTCCGCGGGACGTCCTGTTTAATGGTTTTACGCCAGATCACAGAGCGCTCGACGTACATGTGCATTGCAAAGTGACCAAATGCATTGTAAATCACCACATGCGCCGTAGACGTGTATGCTAAGCGACTCCATTGATAAGGACACAGCAGGTCACTTAATCTCTTTCGCCATACAACTCCTGTCAAGATGTACACTAGTGATGTAACTATGGTAATTCCCGCGAACTACTGAAACTCCGCCTACTGCGGGGATCGCGAAAGCCAACAGCGAGAGCTATGGCCATAAACTAATTGATAACTATGCACAAACGTGCGGGGATCGCGAAACTGTAAAGTTATCCGAAAGTTTTCGATCTTACGAGAACGTCTACGCTTCGAAGAAATGATAGACCAAGCAATAATAGTAATGGCCGGAGTTTATGCTAATTAACCTTGACATAGACCTATGTATCTTTTCTAGTATATTTTATATGTAACCGGCATAAAATTATTGTGCTTTACGACGTAGTAGTACTGTAACAGGGACTTCCAAAAATAATACCTGGGACTTCCAAAAATAATACCTGGGACTTCCAAAAACTAACATCTGGAAGTCTGGACTTCCAAAAAAAAAATCTTAGTGGAAGCGCTGGGAAGAGAGTGTTTTTGAGTGAGGAGAGAGATGGCCGCTCTACCGCTGACTGTTATATAGCATAATCTACTGTTTCTATTTTCCTTCTTTTATTTGTGATGTTTGTCAGAGTGTTTTCTTTTTCCTGGTTTGTACTTGCTCTCTTTACATGTTTGAGAAGAGTGTTCTGGTAGGAAACCCATTTATAAATCTTGTGTGACTAGTTGTGTGGCAGTCGTCAACCACTCTGACAGCCGTTACAAGATTTACCAGTATACGATAAAAAACCACCTTCGATTCTCGATGCAAAACTTTAATTATATTCTCCAACACTGCAAACACAATTTCGCTCACAGCGTAAACACGGTCACAACACACATAAACACATTCACTCATTACACAGTAATTTCGCTCTGACTCAGTATTGCACACGCGGTTACTATGGTTTCTTTACAAAGTCTAAAATGCTTTGTTGCTTTTTGCCTTTAACGGTCTGCTTGAAAACAAATGCCTCCATCACGTAACGATGTCGATGTCAATGTAATCTGGGAATTCCTGGACAGTGAAGGCGAACTCCTGTGCCTCCTCTTCAAGATAGTATCTGTAAGGCTTGATTTTTGCACCACTTCCTGAGTTCTTCTGCAGCTGCACGGCACTGTACCGCAAGAGTGACTGAACCGTTATTGGAGTGAGCGAATATACGGACTGATGCACGTGTAACGTGAACTCAGCACTATCATTAGTCACAGGGATAAAGACAACTGAAGTTAATTGCTTTTGTGCTCGAGATATCAGGGTTCGGCGACATAAAACAATCAACATAACCGATAAGAAAATGCTAAGACAAATAGGGAGTTTGGCGGTTCCATTTCAAAAACGTCGACATAATAGGGTTGGCGAGTTAACCGAGCTCGAGATAAGTGGGTTCCACTGTATATATTTGTATTATTTCTGGCATTTTATCTGGATGTTAATTGACTGTATTTTCTCTGTATTTTGGACAAAGATGATTTTAATACTTCACTTTCTTGACTAGACTACGTTTTCAGCAAACTTTCATGTGAAGCTGATATAAATAAAATAAAGGGCAAAATGAAAAAATAAATGGATAAATTAAAGAAAGATGGAAAAAAATTATATGCTCAACAATGATTAAAAATTATATCAAAAAACAAATTCCTTTGTAATAATGCACCAAGTATTGATATATTCTTCAACAAACCTTTGTTAGTCTGACATTGCCTGGATGTTAATCTATACTACTGCTGAATTGTCTTGAGATCAACGATATGATAAAAACTAACATTAATTAGACAGATAGCAATCAATAAAAATATGTAAATATGAAGATCATAAAATCTACTGAAAATATTCTTTAAAAAAAACATTCTGCCATTTTGAATACATTTTATTAGTCTGACTAATTGTTGAAAGGATTCAGCATTTTTTTCACATGAAGCCAATGTACAATACTGAGAACAATAAAACTGTTCAGAAATGTTGCAAAGCATAGAATTGACTCTAAAGTAGCCTTTGACTTCCCTGTTGTCACCAACAAGAACTAGTCATATATTTTATGAAAGTGACTTTGAAAGGAGGGGGCAATAAATAGTGTTTCCTGACAGACAGACATTTATGCAGTAATTGCCTTGTAAAAGAAGGCTGAACGAACACAGGCCACGGTTCCTTATAGCTTGATGGAACAGAAGACAAACACACATACACACAACAGTGCGTCTACGACAGCCTCGCACAAAATTGATCCCTCAGAGTTTCTCCAGATCTCCAGTGTTAACATTACACCCCATAACGTCTCCAAAACATCAACATACTGGATACAACACGTCAGGCCCTGGAATTTTTCGCTCCGTGGAGCACAGCTCATGCCAGACTGATTTGTGTCAAGTAAGGTCAAACACACAAACAACGCTGGCAGAGAGGAGTCCTCTCATGGGGAGGGGAAAGAGAGTCGGAGCACAACAGGAAGACTCTACCTGATATGGCCATGGCTGCCAGATAGGCCCAGGCTTGAGGCCTTGTAAGGGAACATCTGGCTTTATCTTGGAATCAGTGCGGACAGACGTCTCACATAAACACAGGCGCTCTGGAGCACTGCAGATCTCTAGTCACTAACAAGCCTGTGAACGGCGCCGAGCTTCCTTCTATTACAGAACCCAGAGAACTCACCTGTTGACAAGTGAATCATTTACAAACAAGTGGACGCTCCGGGCCACAGACTTCTTAACTGCTTATCAAAATGGTTTTATAAAGATGACTTCTTCCTGCTTAACTCTTTCATACATATCAATCATATCTAACGAACAAACTGTAAATCAGGGGTCTCAAAATCATGACCCAGGGGGGACCACTAATCTGGTGGTGCATTCCACTAACAGCCAGTTGAAAAGTTACAACACATTCAGTGCCAACAAAATGACAAGCAAGTCTTTTTTCATTTTGTATGTGGAAATACAAACAAACAAACCAGTAAGTAAATAAATAATTACTTATTGCATTAAAATATTGCTTTCTAGATCAATCCAGTAGCAGCTCCATTAGGATATCAGAAACATTTAGCTGGCTTTGATGTAACTGCAACAAGAAACATATAAAAATGCATCATAATCAAACAAAATACTGTTTCATTTGAAAAAGCACAATAAAGCAGCTGGACTAGCTATCAAATATAGAAACAGGCCTTCCAGTGTAGACGGGAGAGCTCTAGTTTTGTCATTTCGTGACAGATGGGCGTCGTCAAACTTTTTTGATGTATGTGAGCATGCAGGTGTTTGTTGTCCTAGGGTACAGTTTATATTTGTATTTAAGGCATGTAATAATCCATGCAGAAAAATTACAGCCTTCTGTAGTTCAAGCTACTGTTTAACCAACCTTTAAGAGAACTGAGGTATTCTTTAAACTGTTTCCCATTTAGACTTTCATATGCAAATTAAAATAATTTATCATTTTATTCCTAAAAACAAAGTAAAAATATTTTTCCCCCTGGTTTATTGATAACAAGGAATATCCAAAATTCACTCTGAAAAAAACCTAATGTCAACATAAAATTTTGATGATTAATTATATTTAGCGATACGGTAATCCCTCGCCACTTCAGTGTCCAAGTTTCGCGGCCTCAGTGCATCGCGGATTTAAAAAAAATATTTATTGAAAAATAAAAATTCAAAAATACCACCATATCGCCAGCTGTATTGCGAAAAGCAGCGTTGTTTTATCGTGATGCGGAAACTGTTTCCCAGGATGCCAGACAAAGAGAAACTCGCCAATGAAGCTTTGTACACACCCACGGGCACTCAAACAAGGCATGTGATTGGTTCCCAGCGCGAGATCGACGAATGAGAGCACAAGTGGATGTATCTGAATGGCTGATCCTACTTCGTGGATTTTCACCTATCGCGGGGGATTCCGGTCCACATTAACCGCAATAAACGAGGGATCACTGTATACCGGTAAACAACTTATGAATGACAGTAAATAGAGGTTCAAAGCAAAACTATACAGTGTTACAAAAGCAAGGCACAGGGCAGCAAGGCAGACAGGTGGTGGCATTAAGCACACAGGGGCTTGTTATATATATATATATATATATATATATATAAAATAAATAAATAAATATAAAAGAGCACTGGGCAGCAAGGAAAAGCTGTGATAGCTGAGAGGGGATCAGGGCAGGAATGGTCAGCCATCTCGTGTAAGGCAATAGTATATGGTGCCTACCGTTGTTTCACCATGGACCTAGCATACAGTTGGACCAAAAAAGTATGAGACAAGACTATAAGCTGAAATACCACGCTGCCATTCCTCAAACTCACTGGCACAGCCATGCTACCATGACCTCACACCTGACAAGCTGTGTACTCTGTCTGCTGTCAATCAACACAATCCAAAGTATTCTGGCCAAAACACTTTAGAATAATAAAATATCAGGCATAGTTTTTTTTCCCCTTCAAGGCATGCTTTGCGAAATGCCTGAAAAATGCCTACTTGTCGCCAAATGTGAGTGTAATGATTGGTTTTACGAGAAATATAAAATGGTCCTTGGTGATAGCAGTGTTGTTCTGGATCAAGAGTCCAAATCATGACAGGAGAGTGTGAAAGAGAAATTGTGCGTATGTGTAGGAACACTGTGTATGTCTGTGCGTATGAGAGAAACAAGGCCTGGAGTAATCAGAAGTCCAGCCATCACACCAAAGAAGACCTCTTCCACTTGCTGAAGTCCAACAGCAGTTGAACAGCTTAACTTGAAGGTCAAAAGACACAGCATATTGAAAGATGTCAAAAGATTAGTGTTTTAAAATGGTACTTTTTGTTACAAAAAAGTAATAAAAAGTAAATCAAAGTCAGAATGGTGTAACCAACATGCAGAAAGCTATTTTTATTGTTGTGACAAAAGTTTGGGTTCAGTAAGCCTTTTATAATTATTATTTTTTAAAGAATTTTATACTTTTAGTCAGTTAGGGTGTATTAAATTAATCAAAAATGACCGCAAATATACTTGTTACAAACAACATTTCAAATAAATAAATTCTCAAGACTGACAATAACAAAAAATATATATCTTGAGAACCATATTAGAATGACTTCAGAAGGATCATGGAACACTGAAGACGTTTCCATCAAATAAAAACTTCCATTGTGAGCATAAGATACTTTACAAAACATTACATTTACAATTATGCATTTGGCAGACACTTTCATCCAAAGGGACATTGCATTCTAGAAGCACATTGACATTGTAATCAGTTTTTGCTTTCCCTGGGATAGAACCCATGATCCATTGAGCTACAGGAAAGCATTAAGATTAAAATAACATAAATAAACAGTAGAGTATAGGACAATATATTTGATCATAAAAAAAGTATAAAATATAAAGATTACCAATTATTCTTATTTGTCACTGACCCATAACACAGCCGTCAGGCCACAATGTTGCCAGCGATTAACAATTTTACAAATACGCCCAACCTTATTCCCTTCTAGAGCAGCATGATAATGGATAAATTGAGAAGCACAACTTATTTTATTTATTCTTTTCAAACCGAGATCACAATTCTCCCATTATTCTGAACAGACAACTAAACAAAATAACATGTAATTTACTGGCAGTTCTGACAAAATGTTATTTGCTGCAATTCATTAATTTGAATCAATGATTCAACGACTCACTCAAAAAGACTATGTTCATTACTAGATGAATCAGATGAATAACTGGATCCTCCCCACCTCCTGGATTTTATTAATCAGTAATTTAACAGAATTTATGATTACCAAACACCTAAGTAAAAGTAAAGATCCAAATTCTTAATAAAATATCCAAAACACTACAGGGTCTAGCGGTGTGCGTCTCATGTCATCTAGTGTGAACATTATTTTTTTTTCATTGTGGTGACTCAGTGTTCAAATATCAGATAAAAACCCCATGAACCCAAACTGTTAAAGCTTGCACGCACAAACCACCATCATCAGAGCTCGGTCGGTAGAACACACTGTCTCTTCAGAGAAAGCACAATGCTTACAGGACTGACACTAGTTTGTTCAGTTATAAAAATAAAATAAAAAAGCAATGAAAACAATCAAAGGAGGAACTTCAAGATACATTTAATCACTGATACATTTAAACTATTAACTGTTATAACTACACTCTAAAACCTAACAAGGTACGATAACTCATTTCAAATCAGGAAACCGATTGCCTCAACTGATTGCCTCGATTAAAAACATTAACCCTACGACCGTTACCTACTTAGTAGACTATAGCACTCATAACCCTGGTTTCAAAGCCAGAATAAGGCCTTAGTTCTTTTAGGACATTTAAGTAACTTTTATAAACTTGCCTTCTCCAAAGGGACTTACAATTTGAGGAAAACAGAAAGTGATTCATTATAAAGATACAAAAGTACATAAAGAGTGCTTTCAAAACATTACACACTGATGCGTTCATCATACTGACACATTCATTACACATGCATGAATATCTATATTAACTGTATTAATTAAAACCATTAATTAAAATAAAAAAAACACATTAACTCTACTTTCTTACTAGATACAGTAATACCTTGCGATATAAGCATAATCCGTTCCAGAATCAAGGTCGTAACTCGAATTGCTTGTATCTAAAATATTTTTTTCCCATTAGAAATAACAGGAAAAAATTAATCTGTTCCGGCCCTCTAAAAAACTCCCTTATTAGTGCTAATAAAAATGGAAAAAATATATTTTTTTAATTGCTATAGAGACATACACACACACAAAAATGTAAGTATATAAGGATTCCTGTTATATAAAATAAAATGTGGTTTTAATTATGAGTTCTAACCTTCGAGACAGACGATACAGTAGCGGCTAATGGTGGCATGTGCGGAGGAGGAGGGAGGGATAATGCAAACACAATACGGAAGTGTAGTGTTTCTTCCCGTGTAGTGTATTGGATAGAACCTCATATTTATTATTATTGAACACGCATAACTCGTGCTGCTCTAGCTTAACACTCGTGAATCACTCTTCACCCCCAGTAACCTCCTGCTGTAAAACCCGGGTGGCCCTCTAGTGGAGATCATATGCAAATACCCCATAAATGAGGCGGCTTGAGCTGCTCAGAGTGCTCGAACACTTAGCATCAGCGTCTGTAAGCGTGCTCGTATCTCAATTCAAAAAATTCTGGAAGGCTTGCTCGTATCTCTGAATACTCATATGTCGGGACGCTCATATCTCAAGCTATCACTGTACCTGCTAGTTAGTCAGCTAGCTAGCTATGTAACAAGCTATAACACGTGGGTGGTAATCAGGGCTGAACGATTTTAAAATAACCTAATTGCGATTGCAATATTGGTAAAAAAAAACAACAATGTAATATGTAATTTTTTTAAGCTCTTTATCTTTTGTATTATTCAACAAAGACAAGCAACAAATCACTGTATAGTAGGAGTGATTCCACAATGATTTGTGATGTACTTTTTTCCCTATTAATCTTAATAAATAAATAAAAACATGTACCAGCAATAAACAACAAGTGCTGTAATTGTAATTCACTTCAACCATTACGAACTTTACGAAAGATAATTTACGAAAAGTTCAAGAGGTAGGTGGGTAGGTGGGTGGGTGAGAGAGAGAGAGAGAGAGAGAGAGTTGAATTGGAAGCAAGCAGAAAACAGGCGTTTCTGAAACTCATGCAGCATCATCGCACATATGTGGTTAAAAACTAAGCTCAGAATCATTGGAGAGAGAATATTTTCTCCAACTCATATTGTATTGCATGACCAACACAATATTAGATAGATTAAACTGCTCTTTCTTGTAGGCCAGGCCTATATGCATACTGTGCCAAGTTGATGCTTCCAATGCAGACTGCTTTCCTCTCGTGTGTCCAGGGTGTACAGCATTTTGGGGTTTATCCCCCTCCCTAAAAAAGTCATTTATCACATTGCGATATCGCAAATGTAATCATTTAGACTATCACCATGTGTCTATCAATGAGTGCAGTTACTACTGTTAAACTTGATGGTTAGATTTTACAGTGTATTTCTACTAGTTATAAATTGTAATAAAATTTTTAATTTAAATTATAATTGTATTACTGTTATATACTGTAAATATTGGAAGGGCTATTTTTCCTCAAACAAAACATGGAATGTTTGTATGCCAAAAAAAACCAATGGAATTGAGCTTTCCCTAAGCAAACATTTGTTGATGCAGTCTCAATATTAAAGGACAGTAAATAATCTTTTATTTGCCCATACAAAAACAAATTAACCATTATCATGCCTCAGTGTTGCTACTTCAACATGTGGTGTCAATTTTCACTAACCAAACAGCATCTTGAAAAGAGCATGGCATGTGAGGAATGCAAAAAGAATACTTTCCCCTTGATCCCAATGTTATCATGAAACAGACACTCCAATCACTTTTTAGAAAAAGAAAAACTGTGTACGGTCAACTAAGTTATAAACAGTGAGAACATTCCCAAAAATAATAAATGGGACCGGAGCGGCTCCTGCTGAAACGGTGACTAAATCATGTTCCTCAGTCCTCGTTCTAAAGTTGAGTATCAATTGAAAATCTGCCACATTTAGGTCTCCGAAACAACCACTGAAGGTTCTTTTGATTCTTTCAGACCAGATTAGTGTGTAATCTCATCTCAACAATCCCCTTAAACATAAACATGTGAGATCTTGTTCCGCTACACTCGGTTTTGAATCGCGTCAAACATGAACCACTTATTTGCGCAAACAATAAATGGCCCAATGAGATCCGGTGAGAAGCGTTGAAGTTTGGCGCAGAGGTCTCATAATCCAAATACAAAATTCTTGGTGATTTAAACTAGTTTAGCTTAATTTTTAAGCTAATTTTTGAACTAGTTTAAAGCCAGACGAAACCAGTGCTGATATTCACAACAACACTGACATAGATCAATAAATTCCACAAAATCACAAACATTTACTGTAGTAAAACTAACTGATAAACATGGTATTGTGGCTGAAATGTGGGATATTCATATTTTATTATGTTATTAATGAATTAATGTACTAAATATTAAAGTAGTAATGAAGTATAGGCCAAGTTACAGAAACATTTGTGAATTTGTATTTAGAATAAATGTGTCGATAGACAATATACCATAAAGCCATTCTTGATAGGCCTACCATAGAATCTTAAATATATTGTTAATTTTAAGTAAGAATATTTCAATTTAACAGATTTTTGTTAATGAAAATAAATGTATTAATTTACACGCACGCACACAAATAAATAAATAAAAGTAGTAGTGTCCACAACATCGAATCTGGTCCATTTTATAAAATTAAATTAAAAAGGTTTGGACACCCCTGCCTTGGGATTCTTGACTACTAATATTCTATATATTTTTCTACTGATAACGTGTTTATGAACAGTTCAATTGATAACATTTACTTTTTAAAGATTAAAAACTAATGTAAAAAAAAGTAAACAATCCATTAGATGATCCCATGATGAGAGGCCCTAAAAGGCGTTCTCACCTTCTGACAGACCCTATAAGGTTCTATGCTGAACATTTTCTTCTTCGACCAATTGTGGATTTTCATTCCCTACAGTCCATTTTTAAAATGCCTTAATGAAATTCAAACATCATATGAAATGGCCGTATGATCACATAAAAGTGTCTTAATTGCACTGTCTTAATGATTCATAAAGGTTCCTCTGCCTACGTGCAGCGAGGGTGTAACCGAGTACCGTCAAGCTAGCATCCGTGGCGCCCCTGAGCAGGTTTTACCTCAGCAGCCTGTCATCGAGGATACAGGTGCCCATCAGAGCACTGAGCTCCTTTTGTCCTGTGTGCCATGATGCTGAGAGCGAACATGATACGGGCCGCAACAGGGATCGTGATAGGGCTTTTGGTCACACATCCTTTCCTATGTGTACGCAGGGCTGTGTATGCTGTCATCGGGTTTCTGGGAGGTTGGGGATCAGATCTGTCTGTCAGGGAGCTTTAGCTCTGCCCCCGTGGCCAGTGATGCGAGCGCCTGACAGCGTGCAGCTGAGAAAGGCTTTGCCGTGCTCCTGTATCATCCCTGTTGCACGGCACTGTGGGAGCCCTGCAGCTGCTGCAGTCATTCTCCGGGCACGAGCAAAGCTGAGCATCATGCTCCATTTCCCAAGAGGCCGATCACTTTTAAAAGCACTTCAAAGAATGGGATAAAAAGTTTAAAAAGACATCAAGAAAATGGCCAGCAAAAAAAAAAAATGATATCATATACACAGACTCTTTTCTGTGTATTTTTTAAAAAATATAATACTACAAATCTCTTAGGCTCACCAAGGGAGCATTTAGATCATCATTAATACAATAAAAACAGTAATATTATTACATTTTAAAATAACACAACTATATAAAATAACTATTTTAATATATTTTGGATTAATTTATTCCTGTGATGGCAGAGCTATGATCAGAATCATCACTCTAGTCTTCAGTGTTACACGATCTTTCACAAATCACTCTAATATAATGATTTGGTGCTCAAGAACTATTTCTTATTTTTATCAAAAAATCTGTTACATAAATAGAATTGTCTTTACTGTCAATATAATGCATCCTTGCCGAATTAACATTAATTTATTTAAAAATAAATCTTACTGACCCCAAACTTTTGAACTGTGGTACATTTATGTAAACAAAATAAATGTGATATATACACATACTCAAACAGGTATGTAATTTGAATATGCATTTTTTGCTCTCTCTTCAAGTGTTGTTATATTTCTCTCTGACGACTTTTGAGGAAAAAGTACAATCAACAATCAAAGCTCACTTGCCTGTTTCTTAGAGGCCTCTATTCATTAACCTGGTGGGGAACTGTGTGTGCGTCATACGTGGCAGTTTGGGTGGGCCACGATTCTGATTTAATCTAGCGCAGTGCCACCATCACCACCGGAGTGTGTGTCTGTGCGAGAGCTCACTAAAGTAACGAGTCTTCTGTGCTAATGGCCACGTGATTCCCACAGACGCCTATCACACTCTTCATTAAGCCACATGCATGAGTGGCCTTCTTATCTCTCATGACAGCTCACGTCATTCATAACACACACGAGCAAGTACACAAAGCCCAAAAGAGACATACACACACCTCAGGGTTTAACAGACAGTACTTTTATGCCTCATTACTTACATTTGCGATGATGTTTTTCTACAGCCGTCTATAACTTGGAGGACATTTTTGCCATGTACCAATAAGAATGTCAATGTGTAACTATGTGGACAGACCCGAATTAAATTTCAAGTACAAGTAGTTGAAGTCGTTTTTAGAATTTTACCTTTATACATTATATTTTTCATGGCATATTTTTAAATGCATTTTTGCTAACAACACCTGCAGTGTAAAATTAAATAATCCGTAATATTAAACACAATCTAAAGTATAGCAGTCCTGGTTTAATGGTTTCAAAAACGTTTTACTCTAAACTCTGTACAACTGCAGAAAGGAAAAGTAAAATGGTAAAAAATGAAAGTAAAATGGCTTTTTTAAACCCGATAAAACACTGGAAACATCTGCCTTTAACCATTTCATCTGTTTAAAAGCAGGACTTCCTGACCTTCATAAACAAAGTCAAGAGATTTCAGGATGAGTCTCATGCAAGAGGGGGCAAGACGCCACCGCTGAAGTCAGGGCTTTTCTTTTGACACTAATGATTGACTTTTCCCCTCCTGTGCAATGCGACTGACGTCATCATAGAAAGCTCAAAACAGGGGATGGGGGGAGGGGGGTCGTTGGAAGGGCTACATTTTAGGACCATTACATTTTCACAGTGAAAACTTTTAATAGAAAAGGAAATGTTTGGAATATTTAGGTCAGTTCTTCCAGGAGTTCAGCTTTCTGCCGTGTAGTGAGTAACAGCGTTTCATAGTTTTGCCCTCTTTCAGTGGGGTTCGCTCTCAGCAGCTAAACACACAGACCTTCCTCTGTAGCCACCACTGACGTCAGCAGTCACCTAGCAACAGTCTTTTGATGTAAAAGCAGCAGTGCTGACACGGTTTTCAAATAAGAGAGAAAGAGAGAGAGAGAGAGAGACAGAAAGAGAAAAGAGAGAGAGTCAAAGAATGAAAGAAAAAGTTAAAAACAAAAGAAGAGGAAAAAGGATACTTGTGTTTCGAAGGCATAATGAACGCAAACATTTATGGAACTTTATTTTTTAATAATAAAGCTTTCCAAAATCTCTCAAATCAAGCTAATTTGATTTGGCTGATATTTTTTTCATCCCTAGACAGAATAATGTTCACATTGGGGAAATTAAAATAAAATGATGCCTCTCGTAAACGCACATTTAAAAAATAAATAAAATAAAAAGGGTTTAAAAAATAAATTAAATTTTATTTTATTTTTTAAATAAAGCTTTACATCATTTTGTTCTTGCTAAAAAGAAAATTTAAATACTTAATTTCAGTAATAAAAATGTATGAAACATATTCAATATTAAATAAATCTATGAATGATGAAATTTAAATTCTGAAGTGTAACAACTCTAATAATAAATACAAATCTGGCATGCCTTTCATTCTTGAGTAATATAAAATCAAACACCAAAAGCAAATCACGATCTTTAAGTAAATTTAACCCAGGTTTCCCGGACTCAACAAATCCCCCATGACATCTACATACGACCCACAATTCCCTCCTCCCCGTCAGATCCCCGCAGCCGGTCAAATGAACAAACAGCTTTTTCAAATGCAGGACACACATACGAGGATCAACAACCTCCTTGTGGACTTAAGAGCTACTAGGCCACCTTAAATGCTTGAGTGTCTGGGAACCTTATGGTGCAATAAACCTTTCCCGATAAGCCATGCAGAAAATCCCAGGGCCTACTTAAAACCAATGAGATGTGCCGATTGTGTGGCTAATATAAAGAGGGGAGGTGTGCCAGACGTCCCCTATTTTGACCCAAGGGTCTCCTAGTCCACTTTCAAGCCTGTCCACTAAGGGAAGCTGTGAACCTGTCACTTCAACACATCCAGGAAAAGCCACTTATCTCTTAACTGTTTCCATTAATGTCCCCACAACATGCAGACATGTATATAGTGAGCAAGAGCACGCACACACACACACACACACACGCAAAGTTGTGGTGAAAGAGAGAGCGAGGCTAGATAAGACGCTGGGGAAATGAGGAACAGCCAGAGTACAATTTGACAAGAGTTTGGGTTGGACAGCTTGTCCTCAAATATCCATCCTGTGCCAAATTAATAATATTTATTAATGTTAATCATGTCAATCACATATAATGTACTAAAAGAACCACTTCCGCACTTGTGAGAGAAGATGCAGCACATTCACACATATGGACAAGGCAGTAAGAAGGGGGGGGGGGGGGGTCTCTACTGCAAAAACTATGTACCGTAGTATCAAAAAAAAATGATACAAATAAAAATGTATTTTAAAAACTAAGTAACTGTGCTGGTAACCTAACAGTGGCACTTCAGCGCCTTAAGCAACCGCTGCTCAGCTCGGCTCAGCCAGCATGAAAAACTAAAGAGCTGCAAGCTAATTGCTGGCGATCATGACGCAAACGGTTTCCAAGGTAACCGAGTTTTGGAGTAGCCGCTCCAGCATTTCCTCATCTGTTTGCACTCACACCAGCAGGCTGACAATGCACTCGCTGCATCCTGTTTCAGTCTGCAGACAGAAACGGTGCTGATCTCTGTTAACCCCTTCCTCCTTAACCCAGCGATCTCCTGCACACTACAGTAATCATCACTCACGCTACAGGTGCTGTTAAGATCTTGTGAGGTGGACATCTGTGGAAAAAAAGAGGGGTCTTCACACAGAAACAGAGAGGAAAAGCTGGCTTTATGTTTCGCTTCTTTGTGTCTACCTTAAAATGCAACAGACAATTTGCGAACCGAGAGAGATGCAAAGAATGCAACTGAAAGCGTCAACCGTTGAAATATTTCAGCTTGGCACGGTTCCTGGCACAACAGAACACATTTATCTACTGCTCCCCTCAATAAAGAGCACATTTCACATTAAAACCAGCCAAACACATTATTAGATAATCAAACACGATTACATCGTGAATGTACTGTAAATCGAGCTGTAATTTTGTAATTGTTTAACAATATTAGTTTACATTTATTATAACAAAAAAAACAATTTCCTCTCAAAAAATCTGTAATTATTGTTCATTTAAACAATATTAACAATAAAAGAAAATAATAATATTTGCATTATTAAGAGTGAGGTCTAGTAAAGAGTGCAAACTCTTTTCCTCATTTTAAATTTGCAACACGCATAACTACCAAACTATACCTGCTGCAAAAGGATGCCAATTACTCCTCTGAAAAAACAGCAGCCTGAATATATAACTTAATCCCAACATGTGTTCATAGTTTTACATTTCCACATTTCAAGATTCTCCCCCTCTTTCCAACACACACATTCACAGAATGAGACTAAAAATTCACTTGCACTCCAATAATGGAAATAGATCACAGCGCTTTATCTCACACATAATAGGGCCAAGCCTCTCCATTTTCTTTTCACTTGTTTTAAAAAGCCATTCACATAGATTCACACCCTGTGCGGTTTCACATCATTTATGAATATGAACTACATTTTTAAACGTACTGCTATCATTGCATTTCAAACTATAATTTTCATTTAAAGAAAAAATATTAATATCGAAATGATCACACGTCTACAAGAACACACACCCAAACACACAGACCGGTTTATCGTGTCTCTGAGCTCTCGGTATGGACGGAGTGTTCTCTACTCTGATCATGCCGTTGAGGAGGCAGTCAGTAAATTGTACATGGCAATAAGTAAAACTTGGCCTTTTTTTCTGTAGACATACTCTCATACGTCACCACTTAGTGACGTCAATGTTATATCATTCCACATGGCATTAGTGCAGGAGAACGTGACAGCTAAGAGGAGCTCCACTCCACTGTTCCACACACACACATGCACCTTTTTTCTCTCTCTCTCTCTCTCTCTCTCTCTCTCTCTCTCACTCGCACACACACACACACACACACACACACACACTCCCTTTGCCTTATATTTAAGGCTTTACTTACAACTACATGGCTAGAAATGCTTTTTAATTAATGAGGAATTGTACTTTAAGTTATTTGCACTCAGCTGTTTGAAGTGTATTTACATTAAAGTCTATTAAAATTAGATAAATTATTACAAAAACTTTTTTAATTATATATATATTTTTTAAATTCAGTAATTAACAACAACAAAAAACAATACTACCGAGTGCTGACTGTACTTACAATAACTCAGCGCTTACTGTGTGACAACCTGTCATACTATTTTTAGTCCTCTGTATTATTACAGTAAATCACAGCAACAGCTGATGTTTCAAAAGTCTCAATAAGACAAAGAGTGTGGCACAACATCATTGTTGCACACACCATGGCAGAAGGTCACGCAGGGTTTATTCCTTAAATACACAAGCACGCGCACACACACACACACACTTCATATTGATAGGGGACTTCAAATGCTTCAACTTAATCCAAAATAAAATGTAGAGACTGATTCAAAGACTGACAGACTGATTTATTTACAGATAAACACACTAGCACCACATTCGGCAGAAGAGAACATTTCAATATATTAAACTTAACAAATAATGGGGGAAGCATTAACTTTGCCAAAGAAAGTATAAGATTTGTGCGCAACAAGGCCTTTATACCTAATGAAAATATGCACTTATGCAATTGCTCTTATTTTTATGTAGCTTACATAAACCAGCGTTCGAATGTTTTTTACTGTGAATCTCTGCACGCACTTTCACCTCACTAACACCTCAGTGGCGGCAAAATGCAAATCCCTCTCATCAAATCCAATGAATTATAAATTGTCAGTCTGGCTGTTCTTTCATAAATATATAATATGGAGCGCTTTCCAAATGTGCCACATGCATTGCAGGGGATTCCCGGCCCAGGACATCACTAACATTCAGGCATCTCATTTGCAAAAGTGATCTATTCATTTCCAACTGAAGGAAATGATTGTGAGCACACATGGCCTCTCTCTGGCATTTACATTCACATTTCACCCACACACAATTATAGGCCATTCACATGTCACATCTTACAGCAATTCACAGTGCTCAATTTTAAATAATCATTGTGACAAAATGTAAATATAATGTGACTATATATATATATATATTATACACATATACATACACAGACAAAATTACAATTAATTTTTTTTATGTTTTTGAAATAAATAAATTATTTGATAAAAAATACTATAACAGTACTATGAAAAATTACATTTTAAAATAACTTACATTCTAATATGTAATTTGTCACATTAGAAATCATTCTAATTTGACATAAATTACATATTAGAATGTAAGTTAAATCATTCTAATGTGCTGATCAATTACCATTTCTGTTAAATATTAATAATGGTGCTTATTATTGTGGTAAAAATGTGGTAAATGTGGTTTATGGACTATTTGATGAATTGAGAGTTAACAGCATTTATTTGAAATAGAAATTATATCATATTATAAATATCTTTACTGTCACTTTAATAAATTTTATGCATAATTGTTGAATAAGAGAGTTCATTTCTTTTTTTAAAGACCTATAGTTTATCATGGATTCCACAAAAATTAAGCATTAAACTTGTTTTTAAATTCTTGAGCAGCAACATTTTTGAATCATTATTTTGCAAAGAAGAAAACAATGCAATGGTTTGGTCTGTATTCCTATATTTTTAATTAAAAAATATTCCAATAAAAACAGCAGCACTCACCACAGTGCACTATAATGAAAACACTGTCACAATCAGCAGTAAGCTGTTAAACAAACTGTATTTCATTAAATAAACACTGGTCAGTTTTTTTGTGGAGTATGAAAGATAGGGGCTCTTACGACAGCATTTTGACCTGACTTCACTGTCACAGCATTACTTGTGTGTCTAAACCTTCTGGGGCCTCATTTATTGTTGATGTGTTGAAAAAGATTAGCCGAAACCTTGCCTAAACACAATATATTAAACCTCATAGAAGCTAGGAAGACTGAAAATAGCTATGAGCCAAGTAGTGATTGTGCTCATTCTTTTTGCTTTCGTGAGGTCACGAACATCACAAAATACCCCAAACTCTCTATAAACCCATATGGCAAAACACCCCAGGGACAAATAACAACTGCCAACTTCACAGCTTCCATATCAACACGAGCCACTAATAGCAAATGACCAAACGGCATTCCAGTCTCAAGCTATCTGAATCACTCTGATAGCAACAAAAACAAAATTACAGAAATGTGACTCCTAAAAAATAAACAAAAAGCAATCATCATCCTTGGTTGTTTATTTAAGATGGAATATTAATATGAATAGGAAATTAACATATTACCAATGTTTTATAATGATACAATTATAGCAATGGTGGTCTTATTTAATACTCTCTATCGGCGGTATCAGTTAAACGACTTTCAAACGATAAGCGCCGTTTATAATTTTGCAAGGCATTAAATATACCAATTAGATTTCATATCTGAATAGTTTTACATAGCCTGATCCATAGTCAAGCAGTTTAGATGGATACTGTCAACCACTAAATGAGATATACAGTGATAATAACAACTAACAAACTAAATAACTACGTTAATTAGTTACAAATACACTTGCACAACGGTCCAAACTAATTCAACTAAAAGCACCCTTGCTCAGCTGATTAAGACAGGAACTACAGCAAGAACATTCACATTAGGCAGTCCATTTACTACCCTTTGTTGTTGCCCGTTACTTCTACGTAAGAATAACGGACAAAATACAGGCATTGTCGCAAAATAAACCCTGACAGGGTGATCAGGACCCCAAAGTAGAGGGGTCTCGTATCACCCTGAAGGGGTTTTTAGTGATAACGGGTGATTGTACATTATCCCACTTATTATTTGGCCACTTAACAAATAAATAAATATAATAACTTGAAATAATGATTAAATATTTATATCATATAACTCGTAAATTATGTTCCATTAACAATCAGCCTAGCTAGAATACAAACGCTAAGACAATATCCATTCTCCACACTGACAACATTATGTTTGATTGGCTGAATATTTACTTGTGGTCTCTTTTGGGACTATATACTTTTGTCAGGGGATATCAAATATACATGTATTAGAAATATAAGTAATATGCAGTAATGGCTTTGTGAGACACAACATGGCACCAACAGGCTTAAGTTGACCGCAAATGAGTCCGCAAATTGAAGAAACGTGAAAGCATTTTACCATAGGCAACAGTGAAATATTCAATTTAGCTGCTCTGTGTCATAATTGACCAATAAGAATCAAGTATTCCCTAGGCAACCAGTGATACAATTTTTTTTTTAGGACTAAACGGACATTCACACAAAGAACGATAGCTTTAAAACTAACTATAACGACAACTATATTAGCGACCAGCAGATAATGTTGTTCGGTACTTACCTGTGTGAAGTGAGAAAAGACAGACTGAGCACCAGTGACGCCTCTCATGATGGTGTTAGCATAACGTTAATCTGGGTACACGCATACCAACAACGTCCCGTTTCAAGGCTGCAAATGCAATGGTTCTTATGCTGACTGCTGAATTTTTATTAACTGTATTGCACATAACTGACCATTGCTCTTTACAATGCGATTAAACAGATGACGCTACTCGGCTGGCTGGTCAGGTTTAGTTTCTGTGTGGAATTTGATCATTTCTTTCATTACTCTAATTAGCTCTACTATCATCATGCCTTTCATCAGATAACTTAAGCCAGGTTTACACTGTACGATTTTGGCCATGATTTGGCTGTCTGAGACAAATTTTGTGAATCCTAAATAATTATTTGGGTCTTAGAAATAAAATTGGGTCTTTTGGAAGATCGTTGGTTTGATGTTTACCGACAGTACCAAATTATTAATTTACAGACTTAATAACCATTGCAATTCAATATTTCTTCTGATGAAATTCTGTCAGTGTCAGAAGATATGACGCACAGTCCTGTAGTGTGACCTCCCCTACGACTACCAAACTAAAAAACCAATAGGACCACCAAATCTGATGATTAGTGAGACAACAAACCACCACATGCGCCACACATTGTCTTTGTTTTCTTTTTAAGAGAAGCCATGATCAAAATGAACACTATTTTTTTTCTTTGCTAGCTACCAATTCCCGCATGTAAATGCAGCTCACGTCACTGAACAGGTCACAGATTGATGATGAAAAACTCTGGACGAGCATTTTTGTGCGTGTTCGTTTTTAACGCATCTCGACCTCCATAAAGTTGAGATCCCACGATGTAAGAAAAAGATCCGCTTCTTTTGTCAATATCTTCAATGCATCCATTTGAACACAAACACATGCAATGAATAATATATCTTAAAACTAATTTTGAGTCTACTTTGAAACATGTCTACTGCACTTTTTGCAACTTATTAGCATTCATATTTTAGTACTGACTTGCATTTCAAGCTGCATTCTTAGGTGTTAACTGATCAAATAGAAGATGTTTCTTAAGTAAAAGTTTAAAAATGAGAACCTCTGGGAGATTATGTATTGGAGCATCCGGAGGCACCAGTAGAACCACAGGTGTGGGAGGAGATCCCCCAGGACATCATCCACCATCTCATCAGGAGCATGCCCAGACTTTGTCGTGAGTGCATACAGGTATGTGGGGGCTGTACACACTACGGACTTAAATTATGAGTTGTTGTGATGAACTTCAGGCAAGTTGGATCCGCTGTAGCTTCCAACCCACAGTTGTCTTGATGATTTTTCCATTGACTGTTTTCACAAAAAAAATTCTTAACGAATTACAGACTGTATATAAACTATATATTCATCGAGATCCAATTCGTGATTAGTGTCCCCTCAATATTTTTATTTACATATATATTTTTTTATTCACACGTTTTTATTCACTGTAACATCTCAAAATTAGTTTTAAGATATATTATTCATTGAATGTGGTTGTGTTCAAATGGATGCATTGAAGATATCGGCAAAAGAAGCTGAACTTTCTCACATTGTGGGATCCCAGTTGTTATTAATGTCAGACTTTATGAAGATCAAGACGTGTTGAAAACTGACACACACAAGAATATATATATTTATACACACACACATAATGAGAAGAGAGTTGTAGTTTTGCATTTGTCATCGAGTCATAGCCGATATTACCTTAAATAGCCTGTCCTTAGCACTTTGTTTTTAGTGACATGAGATTTTGGCCAAATGACAAAAAAACTAAGCGCCAACATAGCTACAGTACATTTTATAACCTGCAAGTTGATGAAAATGTGACGTGATGCACTTAATGCCTCAGATGTGGTCATCCTAAAGACGAACAAAACACATTATATAAAAAAATTAGAGTTTAATTTTGGTAAAATGTTATTAATATAATGTATATGTATATATGTGTGTGTGTGTGCGTGTGTCAGACGCTTGCATGTGTCATTATATTAATAACATTTTACCAAAATCAATTAATTTCTGAAAAGTAGCTTTTATAGTGGTACTAGATTTTCACCTGACAGCGATGACATGCTTCTTAAAGATTCAGTACTGTCTAATTAATCAACACTTCAAGAGTTCTTTTGGCCTGAAGGAAAAAAAAACAACAACAAAAAAAACCACTGAATATAACAGATCCTTTTTCTCCTAAAAAACAACCACAACTTTAGTTTTGAAGTAGTCATATTTTTTTACTGATGACGATTCCAGCTTGTCAGAAGTGAGCACACACGCAGAAAACCATGCTTGTTGTTGACTGGTATCATAACTTAAACGGATATATAACTTAACGGATCATAACTTGAACTTTTTCATTAAATATCAACTATAAAATGTAGGATAATGTCTAAATACAATAGATTAAACGTCACACATTGCGTTAAGCTAAACTTCAACTACAACACAAAAAGGAATGAGGCATAGTTTGCTGCTCGGCTCCCAACAGCCTGGCTACCACATTTAGTGGTCCATCTTAAAAGCGCCAAAATCCTACCATGGGTTCTAATCACAGCTCAGCCTGTGACGAACACTGGGCTGAAAATGCAATGAGTCACAGGTGGCTTGAAGAGAGGACTGGAACCGTTTCTCACTCTGTGCATGAGGAAAAAGTCATGTGGCCATACGTGAGACACAGCACTGACCGGAACAACCGAGAAAGAAAGAATTTACAGAATCACGACACTGTCATGGGAGAAATCCCACAAAGAAAGGTCGATTAATATACACTTTTTTTGTGTAGCAATGAATTTAACAGTGGAACATGAAGCAGGATAAACCCGTTTACTTTACTGCACAACTAATAATGACTGCTAATAACCTTACACTCTCACAAGTATGCATAAGGAAGATATCAAAAAGGAATTTTTAAATGCATAAAGAACTAAATATAAACAGTAATTTGCCAGACCGTATGTATATAATTTCTAAAAGTTTAACATTAATAATTAATAACAAACTAATATAGCAATAAAGTACATTTGAATTAATAAAATAAATCTTCACAATGTCCGTCTAAGTGGGCTTATGTGCGAGCATTAACAGAGGGAAAGCCAGAGAGAATCAGACTGAGAGACTGGTTTCTCAATGTCACATTGTGACTCAAACCGAGAAAAGGTTGCAGAAAAACAACCATTTAAAATTCGCTGTAGAACAACTACAATAAAAAAAGTTTAAAAAAAATGGCATGCACGTCTGTGTTCAATGTGCAGCTTCGAAATGCACTTCTCCAGCTCCCTTTTTATTAGATGAGGGTTTCAAATTAAGCACAGTAGGACATGCACATTTTTACCAATATCATTATTAATTGTTATGTGTATTCTAACAAGGTGTTATTTAAACAAAAAGGCCATTTTTAATAAATTTGTTATTATATTAGTGATGGCACATTGAACAAGCACAAACAACAGACAAGTTAAATTTAAATACTGTCGGATTGAAACTAGAACAAAATGGAGTGGAAATATAGGCAAACTTAGCAAGATCCATTCACTCTCATCATAGCTGTTATTTTGTTTCCAGGTGTCCTGACAGATCCCATGTGAGACAGAACTGATGCTACTGCTCAGTAAGAACAGGTGCTTACAGGTCAAAATAAAGTGCAAAACTGGTCATACTGAAACCTCAATTCATGAGCATGACTGGAACAGTGCCCTCATTCAAAGCACACTCAAAATCACTTGAAGCACAAAGTGAATATATGAATAGCTTTATGTGTAAGCAAGTAGAGAAAGGACTAAACTCTTTAGAATTAGTGTGGAAAACATGCATATATTTACTTGAATTACTTTAATATTTTTTGTTTTTATAATGCACTGAAATACTGCCTTCAAGCATGTCCAGAAACAAGTCCGGATGACTAAATGAAAACCCAGCACAATGTTACAGTATATTTACTTAGCCACACAGGTCTGACGACCTTGAATTTAGTGTTTAAACATGACCCTGTACCCTTGGACGGGGCTGACTTTTTGGGCAATGTGGGCTTGATGTTTTAAAAAATAATAATCAAACAGCTGCAAGCACCATATCCTACTTAATGAACTAACAAAGTTTCCATATTTATAGATCATAAAGATAAACTGCATGCGTCTAAAAAAGCTAAATAAACCGCATGCTGATTTTCCATTATGTCACACACACACACATAACATAAGCCAAATACTTTTGTTAAAACTTTTCACTTCACACTAGAACGCAAAAGAGGAGTCAGTCAATGGCAAACTTTTAAAACTCTATATGCTCTATTTATGGCACAGACTCTGGGACAAGCAATGCCCCACTTTTCATGTGTTTGAATCAATGATTAATAGTGGGTTTTTTTTCATTCTTCACTTCAGTACGAACACAACATTCTTACCAGTATTATAAGAATGCTGTAAATTGGATAGGATCTTCCGGATCAAAAGTAAATGCTTTCCAGCGCTACTGAGAAGAATATGACTCAAACAAAAACACTTTCATTAAATGTGTTTTTGTAACTTGTTCAAAAGGGATCAAAATATTTTAACATGGTTCATATTTTAAATAAAACACCCTGCATTGAACTGCTGGATCAACAAAACTTCACATTACTAACTAGGCCTAAAAACAATTTTGACCCATTTGAAACATCTGAAAAAGTACATTGTGCTCACTTTATAATAGTGAACAATATTAAACTTTAATGTTAAAGCAAAACATTTAAAAAAAAAATTAAAACCTAAATAAATGTGGGACTAGGCAACAGGTGACTGACACGACATTAAGCCCTGGCCTAACAAGTGTATAGCCTCCAAAACACCAATACCATAACATACATTTGTTGCTCAAACTGAACATGTATATATCAGTTTGTGATTGTGTAGAACAGGATGTGTGATGGAGTATCAGGAGGTTTAGGAGTGTAATTGTACGGCCAGTGTATTATGAGCATGACCATGAACAACTTTTAAAGGTGTGATGTGTGTTGTTGTAGTGTATATCAGGAGTACTGATGGTGGTAGTGTACATATATCAACTGGTTTACCGGGAAAGTGTTTGCTGGTTAACAGCCCCTACCTGTTCTCTCGATATACAGGGCAGGGAAGGTCTGCGGGGCATCTTACAACTGCCATAATAACTGCTGGACGTCTCTCCCAAAGAGACACAGCTGGATCTTCTCCTGGGTCTGATGACGGGAACTTTTTCCTCCGTGTTGGGAATCCTACCGGCCGTTTCCCTCGGTGGGTAATAGTGATCGAAACAGAGCGCCAGCAGAGTGCCGGAGACCCCCGCCATGCACGCCAGCACCGGCCTGAGGGACGGAGACAGGCAGCCGAGGCTGGTGAAGGACAGCAGCCACACCAGGCTGGCGAAGACCAAGATCAGGACGCTGTGCCTGAGTTTGAGAGTGGGGATGAGGGTGAGCAGACCCACGCAGCCCAGCACAAACAGCAACCTGCCCATCATTTGCATCTGGTGGTGCTCCTCTCCCCACTGCAACAAGCGCAAGACCATCAAATCCCCCAAGTAGCATGATGCTGGTAAGGACAAAAGCCAACATCTGCTGCTCTCCCTCTTCGTCCGCCTCAGGTAGAGGGTCAGAAAGAAATAGGCGCAACCGATGCTGAATAAAGGACTGATGGACTGTGAGAAATCAAAGAGGAAAGTCCGCAGATCCGAGACGCCGTGTTCACTCTGAAAGCTCCTAGAAATGAAACAGGAGAGCGCCAGAACTGCCAGCGCTCCCACGTAGAGAGCCGAGCCGCGGAATAGTTTGGACTTGAGGATATCCTCATTGCAAAACCTGCAGACGTTGAATAAAAAGCCCCTCGGATGGTCTTGTTTTAACGGAGTGACGCAGCTCTTCACATAGCCGTTCCTGAAGCTCTCCGCGCTGTTTGCATTGCCAACAACACCATCGTGCTGTCTGATTTTACTGTGCAAAACCTCTCCGTCTTCCCGCACAGCCATGTTGTCCTCCTTCGGTGCTCTTTAAACTTTCATTCCTCCGAAATAAATCCTCCGCGAGTCAACGTTTCACTACATGACGGCAAACGCGCTCCATGGTCACTCAAACGTGCTCAGGCATTTTGGCCAGGAGGAAAAGAGGCTGAAATGTTGTTGTTTTTTAGCAGACTCGAGCTCTATGTCGCCGTCTAGGTGCGACAATTTGTAACAATGACTGGAGCGCGAGACAGACGCGCGCGCTCTCTGCGCCGAAGCCAAACGGCTCGCACCTTCAATTTCTCTCTGTATTTTTCATTTCTAGTCAGATGTACTACCGTTATTGCAATATTTAAACAATTGTATATACGGCTAAAATGTCTGTAAATGTAGAAAGTTTCCTATCTCAAGACCTAAAACGCGGGAGATGTGTATGTGTATGCATGCATGCCTGTGGAAGTGAGTGTGTCCTATAATTTTAGAGTCGTGTGCATGTGTATATTCATTGTCTTTATTGTGTGTTTATACTTATGATTCTAGCATATGATTAAGCTAAGCCAGCATTTAGTTATGTAAATAGTGTTGAGCTCTCTGTCATTCACGTTTTCTGCCGTTCTTGAGCCAACAGGCCCTTATAGTTTCAGTGCATAAGCGCCACAAGAGGTCACTAACATGGACATTTCATGTTACAGCTGATTTGTCCATTTTTCTTACTAAAGTGGTTCCAGAATCTCAACGCAGGAACCCCCTAAATTCTGTTTCACACTGCAGAATACATCATTATACATTATGCTAATTTTGGTTGAGTCATTTATTTATTTGTTGCTATGTCCTCTATAAAAGCAACTAAATCAAGCAACTCTAATAACACCAAAGATCACATAACAAAGAATGGCAGCATTTTACAATAAGGTTTCATTTTTAAACATTAGTTTTCTGGCCTATTTCTTTCAGTTTTAGTTTGAGCTATTTTAGGCTACATTAAGTCATGGCCCAATGGTTAGTGAGTCTGACTGGTAAACCAAAGCCGCTGGTTTTATTCTCAGTATCTGCAGAATGTGACTGAGGTGCCCATGAGCAAGGCACCTGACCCCAAAATCGCTTCCGGTCAAAATAAAATGTCTGCCCACTGCCTGGGTGTGTTATGGTTACGGTGTGTGTTCACTACTCACTGCTCCTAATGTGTGTGAACTAGCTTGGATGGGTTAAATGCAAAGAACTTGGCCTTCACATGTCACTTAAACGGTATAGGCCTACTTCTACATAATTTGATAAAATATTAATTTCAGCATTAACTAATAGATATTTTTTAATCAAAATTAGTTAATACATGTGAACTGACATAGTTGTAATTTTATTAAATAGCATTAACAAATGAATAAATGTTAAAAATGCATTGTATTGTTTTTGTAAAGTTTTGGCCAAATAATGTTTTAAATACATATTTTATATGTCTTTGTTCTTGCTAATGGATCAGTCCACAAAGCTCCTGCAGTATGTTCATGAATGTGTTAGAACGTTATATGTACATTACTCTATCCCCTTTAGGCATTATTTTTTTAGTTAGGACAAACAATTATAGCAACATTCTTTGATAATACCAAAGCTTTTATTTAACTTGCAAGAATCGTAAGATTATAAGATTAAAGAATAGAAATCTGAATGGGGGTGAGAAACATAAATGGCTCATGATCCCTTTGTCTTTGTTCAGTCAACCTCTTTTCCATTTCCTAAATAAATGCTGTAAAAAAGGGAAAGTCCCTCCGATACCAATGCTAGAGGTAAAAAGAAGCTCTGTTTGTGAAAAGAGTCTTTCACTTAAAGCGTGTGCACAAAGAACGGTTTGTTTAATGATCTTAAAATGACTCACGTTGGTAAAAAGATCCTGATAAAGGAGTTTATGAAAAAGTAATATATTTATTCCATATTGATGAGCAAGAACAATTCATGCATTTGGCTGGAAAATTGGTTTGAAATTGTGGTTCTCGCATTATGGTTCAATTATGATTTCAAAAGATGGAGACTAATGCTGGTTCCATAATGCATTGAAATTGACCTCATTTGCTTCACTTCTGTGCTGCAATCCCCATAGCTATATCATAAGAGCTTTTCCATGATTCCAACTGCATAAGTGAAGTGATTGAGACAAGTCAATAAAACCACCAGTGATTCTCATGTGCGGATCTAATGTATCTGCCAAGTTTTTACGGTAGAAAGCAATTCAACGTGAGGGTATGACGTGATATTTAGACACAAATGAATGCACTCTAAAAAAAGCCTGTAAAATAGGTTTCAGAGTGCTTTGTTGAAATGAAGGGATTTTCCCGTATTCACATATTGTTTTCCCCGTATTTTAAATTAGGCCAACGTATTGTATTGTGCTGCATTTTTAAACGAAATGTCTGTAAATTGGCAGAAAATTGTGAGTACCTTTTCTGTTGTTTTTATCTCTCTTACAGTGTGAAGCAATATGATAAATAGTAGGCTATATATAAATTGTATTCTACAATAATCTTTCATTTATTTTTAGCATTCAATATATCCATATTATATCCATTTGCTCAAAACATGTTGCATTGTAAATGTAAATGGGCATATAGCCTAACAGTTAATTGTTCCAATATTATTGCAATTGTTATAAACAATGATAGAATATATACATTTAAATCGAATAATAAATATAATAGAGAGCTAAAAATGCTACTGAAGAATAGGTAATCAACAGGCCTGTCTTTTGGCCAAGAGACTGAAAAAATAATTAATTTATTTATAAATGTATTTTCTAGTAGCCAATAGTTTTCCATATCTGTATATATATATATATATATATATATATATATATATGTATATATATATATAGTGTCACTGAGAAACTATTATTGTTTGTATTAATATTTGGAATTAATATTTTTTGTTTTTATATTATATATATTTTGTTGTATTCCATTTCATAATTTTAGTTAAAGTTTAAAAAAAAAATTTTTTATTGTTGTTGTCTATATAGTTTTTTTTTGCCTATTTCTGACAAGTTTAGTTTGAGCTATTTTAGGCTACAACAAGTTAAACTAAAAGGAAATGTATTATTATATAAAAAGAGCTGTATTATTTCTTTTTATACTTTATTTTATTTCAGTTAACGTTTATTTTTATTTACAATAGCTAATGAAACCATTTGTATTAGTTAAATATAGGCTAATAACCCCCAGATCAGTGAACACAAAAATATTATACTATTGAATCCTTTCGCATCAAATTGTTGTTGTTTTTTTTAACCTTTATTTAGGTTTTATTTTTTTCCTTCCACATCTTGACAACATAATACAAATTAATGAACCAGTACGACATGACCTCAAAAAGACACACACGTACACACTCACAGTTACGAACACAATCGCGCTCCAACAAACTTTCGCGTTTGCGTAACCGTGTAGTTGGACCCTCCTGAGTCGCTGTAGTATTGATGTGGCCAAGTCAGTGAGGTTCCACGTCACTCGGAAGGATCGGAATCTCTCCAGACACGGATGCGCATACAGAAGAAGAGAAAGACCTGAGACCTGTTTGAAAGGTAATGAATGAACAGTTTATCAAGAAAGTACATTCATTCTAAACAACTGTGTTGTTATCTTAAGCCACAGACACCGATCACCAGTTGTTTGTGTTCGTTTTTATCACACTGTTAGCGCGCTAGTGCTAGCTGCTGCCACTGCATCGATTGATCACGTAATCTGTAAAATGACTGTGCAATTATATATGTGTTATTAGACAGCAGCGATTATATTTAGACGTTTCGAGTTTATAATACGGGCTCAACATGATACAAATCCATCTTTTGTCACGGCTGGCTCAGAGTTTCAAAACTAGCTGCTAATATGGTGAATCAGTTCGGTCGCAGACCGTGAGACTTATGCCAGGATCAAGACTGTTGTTAACTGTATAGATGGGCTATACGGACAACATTGATTCATTGAATAGTTTGAGTCGTTGCACGTATACCGTGTAAAAGGGTGTTTTTTAAAGTGTAAGATACCTAATTATGCAAATGCACCCATTACTTGTTGTATTGTTTCTAATTACAAAAAGTTGTACATAAAACGATGCATACTTACATGAGGTGACTTCTAGAAAAACGGGTTTTATTCCATATAATGCCTTGAAGGACCACCAAGTTGACATCACATGATTTGCTGTGGCATGCAGTTGAGTTACTAATTTTGCTTTAGATGTTTATTTCTATAACACTTCATATATATGAATGTATACATTTTTAAGAATTCTATAGAATTGTCACATTTCTCGCATCATTAGCAGATAGATGCATTACATTTCAAAGCCTTTTTTGTTTGTTTATGGTATTAAATGACTTTTGTAACCTTTTTTGGACACGTTTTGTAACCTTTGTTTTAGGAAACCTCATAGGCATTCTGTCTGATTGGAGTCTCGTGAAGAGAAGAAGAGCTGACAACATGACAGCCGCGGAGAATGTGTGTTACACCCTCATCAATGTCACCAATGACTCTGAGCCACCATCAGAAGTCAGCTTAAAAACTGATCTAGGTAATATACACGTGTAGTTATATGTTGTGTAAGGGTTCAACCAAAAGAAAAAAATGTATGTGATTAATTACTCGCCCTCATGTAGATATTTTTCATTAAATCTGAGAGCTTTCTGTCCCTCCGTTGACAGCTATGCAACTACCACTTTGACTCTTCAAAAAGTTCATAAATGGATCGTAAAACTAATCCATATGAAATGAGTGGTTTAGTCCAATATTTCTGAAGAGACTTGATCGCTTTATATGATGAACGGATTGAAATTAGGCTTTTATTCAACTCGCACATCAGTTGTGGTAAATGGAATCTCAAGCATGTTCACTTGACGTGCGAGAACCAATGGGATTCATTCCCTGAACTCTTTAAATTTATATTCATGCACACTTCAGTTTGGGGTCGGTTAGATTTTTAGATGTTTTTGAGAACAGTCTCTTTTGCTCACATGTATTTGATTAAAAGTACAGTAAAAACAATGATATTACCAAATTTTATTATAATGTAAAACTAATGGTGTTCTATTTTATACATTTTAAATTGTAATTTATTAATTTGGTTCCGTTATTAGTGTCATCCGATCCATCAGAAATCATTCTAATATGCTTTGATTAATAGAAAGTACAAAAGAACCGAGTTTATTTTTAAACAAAAATCTTTTAGAACTATGTAAAAGTCTTGACTTTCATTATTGATCAGTTTAATGGAAATGCATCATTGCTGAATGAAAGTGTTAATCTTAAGGTGGTAAATGTGGGGGTTAAAATGCACAGTAACAGTTATCCTTGTTTATTTTTGTCAAAACAGAAAAGGGAGAAATCAAAGCCAAGACGGAGGCTTTGAAGAAGGTCATCATCATGATCCTGAATGGAGAGAAACTCCCAGGCCTGTTAATGACCATCATCCGGTTTGTGCTGCCTCTGCAGGACCACACAATCAAGAAACTACTACTTGTATTTTGGGAGATTGTTCCCAAAACTACTCCGGATGGCAAACTTCTTCAGGAGATGATATTGGTCTGTGATGCCTACAGGAAGGTAGGCATGAAATATGGTGCTTTTATGTGTACCGTATTTTCCCCCATATCTTGCTGGCGCAGGCAATCCGCTCCTTCATGAGGGTATATTGTATCCATATCTTGGTCTAAAAATGACATCTGTGTTCTGCATCTTTAGGATCTTCAGCATCCCAATGAGTTCATCCGTGGATCCACCCTGCGCTTCCTGTGCAAGCTGAAGGAATCTGAGCTGCTGGAGCCCCTAATGCCAGCGATTCGTGCCTGTTTGGAGCACCGTCACAGCTACGTACGGCGCAATGCAGTCCTGGCCATCTACACTATCTACAGGTGTGTTGATGGATCTTTTGTGTACCATAATCAAAGGCCGTTTTCATACTTCATGTATTATTATTTTTTTAGGAACTTTGAGCATTTGATCCCAGATGCTCCTGAGCTGATTCATGATTTTCTTGTAAATGAGAAAGATGCCAGCTGCAAGAGAAATGCATTTATGATGCTGATTCATGCTGATCAGGTACACAGTCTGAAAAAGTTTTTTTGTTTTTTGTTACAAGAATTAATCTCATGAAGCTAAGTAGCTTTTCTTTGAATACTTTTTTGCAGGATAGAGCTCTGGACTACCTTAGCACATGTATTGATCAGGTGCATACTTTCGGAGACATTCTACAGCTCGTCATTGTGGAACTAATTTATAAGGTGAGTTGTCTATTCCTATCTTAAAGTAATTCTTATTTAACCCACAGAGACCCAGTGAAGCAGAACTGCAATGCAAGTATACATTAATTAAATGTTGAACTTTTCTATAAATATGGGGTAAAACAACTCCTAAAAGTAGCTGAAATGTATCACAACTAGGGATGTGCGAGTGTAGGGACTACACGAGAAAAAAAAAAAAACACGAGATTTTATTGTTCAGATGACGTTTTAATCTTTGCATGTAACCCTCTGACGCGCGATCACACGTGGGATTAGAACGCTCCGTGCGTCTCATGATCAATTGCTAAATTCAAACGCGGTTGCGACGGACGCGCTCAGTGTTTGTCATATATCACAGCGATTTAGTTTTCAACCACTTACCTTTATTTTAGGTTTCAGACGTTTTAAAAACGCATAAGTACTGGCAAAAAAATTTAATGTATAGTTTGAAAATCAGTCCGTTCAATAATAAACTGACATGGTTTTTTATTCATATCAGATACACATTGCATAGGTAACTATAAACTTCTCCCACTTCGCTGGACACTTACTGTCATGTATTTCGAGAGAAGGGACTGAATTTACGTGTTGTAAATCTAACAGATTAGATTCTCTGAACTGCAGCGCCCGTCACGCATTAAAGATCAGCTGACATGGTTATTATAAAGGCTTTTAAGCGACAAAACGCATTCACTTCCACATATTTGAGAATTGGAATATCAGGTAATTGATATTTCACAAGTGTGTGAATATTTTGAATAAATAAGCAAAACTAAATAAATGATATACGTCTGTCATCCGAGCAGAAATACATTTTTAATCTAAATAAATCTTTACCGCAGATCTCCCATGCATTTTGTTTATATCAGTCACGGCGGGTTTAATAATGACCACTGAAAGACGAGCGTGGTGTGGGAGTATATTAAAGTAGGAGGAGAAAGAAAATTAATATTAATCACAGACACGGAAATGTTTGGAGAGACGAGCCGAAACAGCCAAATCTTCGTGTCATTTACTACAACTGTCCGTCACCGTGATCACGTTCAGCTTAAAGAAAGATATATATACTTTTTTATTTTTTACCTGTTTATTGAACTCATTCTCACGGGTTTCACCATGGAAACCGACACACACACCTCTCGCTACTTAAAGCTGCAGTTTTGAGACTACAGAAGGAAAAGTGCGCCGCAGAAAAGTGCCGGCATTATGACTTTCTAACGGCATTACTTTTAGACTAGTTGGTTACAAAATTTCCGTTTAAACGACTAACAAATTAGTCGAAAAGCACATCCCTAATCACAACAGTTGCATATGAACAGATGAACTGTTAATAAGTGACTATAGGCATAAGTAAAAGTCCAGTGACAAACACAATTAAGGCGTTCTATACAATTTTTGTCATATTCCACATTTACTTCCACTGTGGCTCTTGAATCATAAATATGAAGGTCAATATCAAGTCTTAATTTTCTTGTCGTCATTAACAACAACAACAACAGTTATTCCTCATGCTTAAACAAATGCTGAGCTCTTTGGCAATACAGTTTAGCTTCTAGGACACATTCTCAATGTGTCTATGTTATATCTCTACATATGTTTAGGTCTGCCATGCCAACCCCTCAGAGAGAGCTCGTTTCATCCGTTGTATATACAACCTGCTGCAGTCATCCAGTCCTGCTGTAAAATATGAAGCAGCTGGAACTCTGGTTACTCTGTCCAGCGCTCCCACTGCCATCAAGGTACAGCGTCTAACACCAGGGTTGTTCCCATATATACTTTTTTCTACATGGTGATCAATAGAAGTGGAATGAAAGTTTGAATGTTCTCTGTGTTTTAGGCTGCTGCTCAGTGCTATATTGATCTGATCATTAAAGAGAGCGACAACAATGTGAAACTCATTGTTCTGGACCGGCTGATTGAGCTGAAAGAACACCCCACACATGAGCGTGTGCTGCAGGTGCACATGAGTTCATCTCCTCATTTGAAGCCTTTCGTTCCACAAATAAAACCTGTAAGTTTGGTGTTTTGTTCTACTCGTAGGACCTTGTGATGGATATTCTGAGGGTTTTGACCACTCCTGATCTCGAGGTCCGCAAGAAGACCCTGCAGCTGGCCTTGGACCTGGTGTCATCCCGCAATGTAGAGGAGGTGTGTATGACAACATGCCTTTTAAAGGTCCAAAAATGAATGTTGCCATAATTTATTCATGTTGTTTCAAACCTGTGTGACTTAAGTGGAACACAATAGGAGAAACTTTGAAGAATGTATTGGCCTCTCTTTTCCATGTAATGAAGTCTTTGAACGGGGACTGTAAAAGGCCAAAAAGAACTGTAATAGCACTATAAAGTGTAGACATAAAGGGTGGTCACACTACACAAATACGAGTTTTGCATTTAGCTGCTTTCTAGAAGTTTGGTTTGTATCACAGGAAGATTTGACCAATAGAATGAAAAGTCATGACTTGACATCTTGGCTCAATTAAATGAAAACAAACTTTAAAGCTGCATGTTTGCAGCATTGCAGGCAAATGGAATAGTTTGCATATTTTCACATTTTGTATTTATTATTTGACAAAAAAAAGAAAGAAAAAACTGTTTACTATTAGCACTTTAGTCTGATTTTGGCACATGGCATTCTGGATCATCCTGGTCTTATTTCTTTATATAATAAGAGCAAATGGATTTACCGTATTTTCCCGCATATAACCCGCAGACGCAGATAATCCGCACCCTCATATAGCCCGTGGGTTTTGGTGTTTTGTGTAAAAAAATCGTTGCCATAACCCGCACCCAAAGATTTATGAACTTTATTTGTGTAAGTTCACATTTCGAATTTTGAATGTTGCTCGCATGACGTCAATTATCCATAACTGTTCAGGCTCGGTACACAGTGTTTGTGCGTGAAATTCAAACAATAAGAAAACAAACACGAGTCAGAATCAGAACCAAAAGAAAAAGCAGTCTCTCCCGCTGTGCAGCAGCACGGAGAGATGATGTCTTCTTGCATGATTGACAGGTCAGACAGTCTATCTGTGCCAGCTGTCAGAGTGATCGTACAAGCGCCAGAGAGAACAATCCTCGCAAGAAAGAAAATACCGCAAAAAAAACCTTATGTCCTTAGGGACATAACAGATATATTGAAATATTATTATGTGTGATATAGCCCGCACCCTTATATAATCCGCACCACCTCGCGGGGTTTGTAAAATCTGGTATAACCCGCGGGTTATATGCAGAAAAATACGATACTCATTAAATGGGGAAATAAAGATCAAGATGATGCAATGTACAAAATTAAAGTCTTTCGTACAATGATGAATAATTACTATTGCCAACTAATTTCACCGTCCCATTCTAGTGAAGTGCCTTAATTGTTATTTTTTTGCAGCTTGTTATAGTACTAAAGAAAGAAGTCATCAAAACCAACAATGTGACCGAGCATGAAGACACCGACAAGTACAGGCAGCTGCTTGTTCGCACTCTCCACTCCTGTAGCGTGCGCTTCCCTGACATGGCTGCCAATGTCATCCCTGTGGTACGTCTACTGGCTGAATACTTGGGTTGCTTTTATATAGTTAAACCATTTTAAAACATTCTTTCACTAACAAAGAAATTGATGTTACATCCTTCAGTAGATCAGTGGACCCTTTAACAGTTACTGTTGATACATCTAGCCCTTTTCTCATCTTTCATCTTAATTTCACTACTTATGTTTTGTGTGACCACAGCTGATGGAGTTCCTGAGTGACACTAATGAGGCAGCCGCAGCTGATGTGCTGGAGTTTGTGCGTGAGGCGATTCAGAGGTTTGACAACCTTAGACCTCTCATCATTGAGAAGATGCTGGAGGTTTTCCACGCTATCAAGACGGTCAAGTAAGAGAGGCTTTTAACTGCTTCCTTACAAGTTTGATAACTCCAATTAAATAAATCCTATAACTAAATTAAATGTTGTATTATTCTAGACCGCTTAATAGTACTTTGTCCTGTTTAGTCTTATAAAAGGGATTGTGATGCATTGCAGTGATTTTTAACAAAGGACTTTTATGTTGCAGGATTTACAGAGGAGCTTTGTGGATTTTGGGTGAATATTGCAGCACTAAAGAGGACATCCAGAGTGTCATGACAGAAGTCCGCAGATCTATGGGAGAGGTTTGTAGTCTATCAGTTTGAATTGCTTTGTCATATACGGGGCTTATCATTAATGCATGTCTGGAACGCACACTAAAATGAATTTGGACAACTGAAATTCTCTGAACTGAATTCCTTGAGTCGAATGAAATTGAGTGCAATGCTAAATGAAAGTTATGAAATAAGGACAGAAATGTTATTGTATAAAATTATTTTAATATTCAATATATAGGGTTTACACGGTCCTGAAAATATTTCTGAATTTAAAAAAATATGATTTCCAGGTCTTGGATATTTCCAATAGGTTTGTAAAGTTTTATAGGTATAAATACAAGAAACTTTTGAACTATTTATTTTGATAGAAACTATTTTTGTGATTGTTCTAAAATTGTTTTTAACCCTGAATATAACTATAATTCTACTTCTACTATATTCATGTAATAGTTACATATGAAATGATGCAGTTGTCCAAACAAACAACAGTAGTAAATGGTACAGTGCACAATATGCATATCCAGTAATCCCTCGCCACTTCGCGGTTCAAGTTTCACGGTCTCAGTGCATCGCGAATTTTTCATAGAAAAATTAAAATAAAAAAATACTGCCGTATTGCGGAAAGCAGCGTTGCTTCATCGTGATGCGAGATAAATGGTTTCCCAGGATGCCAGACTAAGAGAAACTCTCTCAGAGGCTTTCTACACACCCACGGGCACTCAGACGAGGCACATGATTGGTTCCCGGCACGAGATCGACGAATGAGAGCACGAGTGGAGTGGGAGCCTCTTCGCCTCTCTCAGAAGAAAATGTTGACGATCCAGCGCCGATATCTGATGATGAGGCGCTTCGCGAACTGATTTAAAGGCATCATTATACCAGTGCAGTAACACCATCATCATCATCATCATCACATTCATCGAACCGCACAGATCTGTCATTGTCGTCATTACTGGAGTCAAGTCTCAAGATACTACTGTCATTGAGGAGTGTAGAACATGGTAAAACGTATTGTATGAGAGAGAGAGAGAGGGTAAATGTGTAATATTAAGGTTTTGTAATTAAATATATTTAATTAAAATATATTTAAAGTATAAATATACATATTTTAAACAGTCTGGTACCTGCACAAACATGCTCGTAAACCAAAATGCTCGTACACCAAAACAAATTTCCCCATAAGAATGCACTAAAAATCAATTAATTCGTTCCACATGACCACAAATGCCCATTTTAAATATTTTTTTGGTTTTACCCTATTAATTGCAGTTAAAATTGTAACCATTAAGATCTCATATAAATAATAATTAATAATTGACAATTAAACTCTAAAAATACTTGACAATTTACTGTAATGCAGTTCAGGTTTGAGCAGCTTGCATTGAGGAGAGAGAGGAGGGGGGAGCGGGGAAAGCAAGGATGAAAGCAAATGAGTGAATTTATTATAATAGTGCAGAAAACAAACGAAGTGATAATCCAGAGTTAAAGTCATGGAACATGGGAGCCGTGAACGAACAAATTCACGGGAGCCGCGAACGAACAAACCCGCGGGAGCCGCGAGAGAACGTATTTGCGGGAGCCGCGATCGAATGAACCCGCGGGAGCCGCGAAAGCGGGGAGATAGGCAGATGATATGAGATTCAGGTGTTCAGTGACCACACACACAGTTCCGGTCCCCATTAACCACGATAAACGAGGGATCACTGCAAAACTGAGATACTCTTCAAAGAGTTTGCTATAAAATCTTTTATTGATGCCACTATTGCTTTCAGTTTCAGTCTCAAACATTGAATGTTTTGAATTGTCTTCTTTCTTCGTATTCAGATCCCAATTGTGGAGAATGAATTGAAGAAGGAGTCTGGAGAGATGAAACCTGAGGAGGAGGTGACTGCAACTCCAGCTCCTAAGTTGGTGACAGAAATGGGCACATATGTCACTCAGAGTGCCCTGAGCACCAGCAGGCCATCCAAGAAAGAAGAGGACAGGTTATTGTCTCTCTTTACTGGTACATTATGGAGACTGTTCTCCGTATTACTTCTCTAAAATATCCCTTTATTCTGTAGGCCTCCTTTAAGGGGTTTCCTGATGGATGGAGACTTTTACGTTGCTGCATCATTGGCCACCACCCTCACCAAAGTGGCCCTGCGCTATGTTGCTCTTGCTGAGGACAAAAAAAGGCAAAATGTAAATTCATTTTAAAACTCCTCTTTCTAAGAACATGGACTAAACTGTCAATTTAATTATTCATCTATCTATTTGTGGTTGGTTAAATGTTATTTTGCTGTTTTTAGTCATTTGTGGCAGAGGCCATGCTGTTCATGGCCACTGTGCTCCATCTGGGAAAGTCGTCTCTACCCAAGAAGCCCATTACCGATGATGACGTGGACCGGATCTCGCTGTGCCTCAAAGTCCTGTCCGAATGCTCGCCCCTCATGAACGATATCTTTAACAAGGAGTGCCGCAGATCCCTGTCCCATATGCTCGCTGTCAGACTGGAGGAGGAGAAACTGTCTCAGAAGGTAATCATGTCTCCTCCATTGCTTTCTCTTAGTAACTGAGCTCAGAAACATATATGGACTTGTTGGATAATGCCTTACAGATTTAAAAGCTCATCATTTGTGACCATGATATTTAATTATGTTGTTGCTCTTGTTTTATCAGAAAGAGTCTGAGAAGCGTAACGTGACCGTTCAGGCGGATGATCCGATTTCCTTCATGCAGCTGACCGCTAAGAGCGAGATGGCATCCAAAGAAGACCAATTTCAACTCAGCCTGCTCGCCGCGATGGGCAATACTCAGAGGAAAGAAGCCGCAGACCCTCTGGCCTCTAAACTTAATAAGGTCTTTGGAGGATTTTATCTGTATTTGTTTAAATCTGTACAAGGCATATTTTCATGATGGTGACTAGTTGCTCAAGGCCAAATATGATTAGAAAGGTTGTCTGTAGGTTGTCGTCTTTTACCACCAGAGGGCATGTTTGTTCAGCTGGTGGAAATTCTAACACTAAAGTGTCACAGGAGTCTTAATGTTCCACCCATTTACAGCATCTCACAATATAATAGTTCCTTCTGATTAAAACAATGTTTTTTTGTTTTGTTCAGCAAAGCATTTGTGTTGCTGGTTTTGGTCTTTTTCATCACCAATAAAATAATAGCTTTTATAATTTTAGTGCTTATGTTCAGCAGTTAGATTACCATGAATAGTGGTTCTCATCCTTTTTGACTCCAAAACCACAACAATATTTAAAAGCCCCCTCCCCATATAGGCTAATAGCTTTCCTCTGGTACATAAGGTGTAAGTTTTGTTTTTGATGCTTATTTTAAGTTTACAAAAACAAGGGAGGTAGTGTAAGGTGAGGTAGATTATTTTTATCGTGTTTTAAAGCATTTTAAGTTCTCTTGAGGCCCCCTATTGTGCCCCGTGAGTGAAAACCATGTCCTAGACTGAACCATCTTGTGTTTTCTTCCAGGTCACCCAATTGACTGGTTTCTCAGATCCAGTGTATGCAGAAGCTTATGTCCACGTCAATCAGTATGACATCGTCCTGGATGTGTTGGTTGTTAATCAGACTAGTGACACCCTACAGAACTGTACATTGGAGCTGGCAACACTTGGTACAAGTTGTTCCTTTCGCTCATAAAAATAAGCCTGTTTTTGGTGCATGTTTAACTAAACCTATTCCTCAAATTCCAGGTGATCTTAAATTGGTCGAGAAACCATCTCCTCTCACTTTGGCTCCTCATGATTTTGCCAACATCAAAGCTAATGTAAAAGTTGCATCCACAGAGAATGGCATCATATTTGGAAACATAGGTTTGTAGACTATGTCAATATCCTTATTTAAACGTGATCTTTTGTTGTTGACGTAGGACCTGGAATCACTTCAATAATCAAAAATGCATGTTTTGCAGTATATGATGTGTCAGGAGCAGCCAGTGACAGGAATTGCGTAGTCCTCAGTGACATTCACATTGATATCATGGATTACATCCAGTCAGCCTCCTGCACAGACGCTGAGTTCAGACAGATGTGGGCTGAATTTGAGTGGGAAAATAAGGCAAGTCTGGGGGACTGGTGCATTATTTGTGGATAAAAGCTACTTTAATCTCCGTTCTGTTTACGGGCATGTCTGGAATTTGTTCTGTTTTGTTTCTACACAGGTTACCGTCAACACCAACATCACAGATCTGAACGAGTATCTCCAACACATTCTTAGGTCCACCAACATGAAGTGCTTGACCCCAGAGAAGGTACAATACTCACTCTGAGAACAGTCAACACTGTGTTAGGCAGATTACAGTTTCCAAATTACTTGACAATTTTACTTAATAGCATAATCTGTTACATTTATACATTTAAGATGTCAACTTTGAATAGGCTAATCTTCTACCATACTGATATAAAGTTACAAAGAGAGAATTAAGTATTCCATGTTTTATCAACAACTGTAAGTGCATTAAGTATTACATCAGGGTTTCCCAAATTGGGGTTTGTGATGGATCTGCAGGGGTTCGTAAGTTTAATGAAATCCTATTAAGTAATAGGTTAACTTCATTAAGTAATAACTGTTAACTTCATTATTTTAGTTGCTGTTATTATTATTGACTTTAATTTTATTGGTCACCTAACTTACAATCTCATGGGATACTTCAAGTAGTTTAGCTGACAAAAAAATAGTGGAATCTTGCATTGCATGTAAATGTGAATTTGTTAATTTAAAAAAAAAAAAAATTGAAAGTCAAAAGCCTTCCAAAGAGAATAATACATGGTTAAATGACTCATTGAATAGTAATTCAAATAATGAATGTTTGTTAGGAGCTGATTACAAATCCAATGTTAAGAAAGCACTTCTTAAGAGTGAAATGATATGTGTAAATCCAGTTTTCAGTGATGGGCTCGTGACTAGTGGCTGTTCTGTGTGTGAAATTCCACTAACTAGAAGACCTTCTGAACGTATATAAGCAGTAGGCTTTTTTAGAAAGGAAATTTTAAAACCAAAAAATTATGAATAATTTACTTCCATCATGAGAATAATATGTAATCACTAAAAAAGTAATGTTGTCTTATTACAAATATTTATTTTTGCAATATGATTACGTAATTCAGATTATATGTAATCAGTTGCTACCCAGCATCTCTTTGACTTTGATACATTTACATTAATATCTTGTTTTTCTTTTTTAATTTAGGCCCTGTCCGGCATCTGTGGCTTCATGGCAGCCAATTTGTATGCTCGCTCTATATTTGGAGAGGATGCCCTTGCAAACGTTAGCATCGAAAAGCCAATCCACATGGGACCTGATGCCCCAGTCAATGGACATATTCGCATTCGAGCCAAAAGCCAGGTGATATTTGTTTTACTCTTTGCACCCTTTTAATTGAAAGGGATTGGGAACTTTGCAGTAAATACTAAATGCTGGATTAGCATTTATGTGCCTATAGATGTGGATAATGTTTTAGAATTTCAGTAATTAATTTAGTAACTTTTATAACTTCTTCTTTTTTCTCCCCCCTCAATCTGCCTTTGTATACAGAGTCAAATGGTCTCATTTTACAACCTTTTTTGCTGCTGGCGTGACTACATTTTGTTAGAAGTCGCACTGGTGCCACACCACGTTCCCCAACTGATAAGAGCTGCTTTTTCTGTTGCATATGAGAAACATCAAACAAAAATTAAACAAATCAACACTACGTGTTTGAGCTGCACGAAACCTTTATCTGTTCGGATCAATAATAGGCGCGAGCCACTTGCATGCCGATCTTGAGTATGCGACAGCATTACTACAGAGCTCTGGGATATCCAGTGTGAAAGCGCTAATATTTTCTTCAAAATTAATAACGTGACTGCAAGATCTAGTGAGAAGCATTTAAATTCAGTGCAGAATTCTTTTATAAACCACAGATATTAGATTAAACTGCGCTGATGTGGAAACCAGGAGAAACATTGCACCATGAACTATCAAGTTACGGAAGGCTTTTTAATCCACAAGTCACCAAAATTCACAATGGATTTAATGTAGCTACACTTACTGTAACCATGGTATTGTGGCAGTAGTTGTTAAATATTTTTAAACATTATTCATCTCTAGGTTTGTGCAACATTTTGAGGGTGAAATTCAAGGGCTTTGAAGTGCTCAACTTCAAAGCTGTACATTTTATTTTTAGTGATGATTTGTAAAACTAAAAGTTTAAAGATATTGGAAAACACTTTGCACTTTGATCTATATAAATGACTGGATTGCTCATTGCCGCCTAGATGGTGAATCCACTGGAAGTGTTTGAGTTGCCATCTTATGGTTCCCTACCAACAGGCGTCATTACCAACAGATAAAACGATGATCTAAAATCAACCGATTTGCAGCATAAGACGCACATAAATTGTTGTAAAGATAAATGTTTGTACATTATAGATATGATTCGGGCATAAGCAATATAAAGTAATCGTTAAGATGGGTGTGTCTACTGCACACTGCTAACACAAGTAACCAAACTAATTCAAAACTGATTTCTTTATGCAACCATTTGTACAGGAAATTTTAAGCATGAAAATATATCTGGGATTATTAGCAGAAATGTCATTGAATATACATTAAATATTACAATACAGACAATCCCTTATTACTAAATTGCACTACACTATATTAAAAAGGCTTACCATGAATCGATTTGCTCAGAGCGACTATAAATTCTTGAAAATAAAGTCCATACACAGTCAGCATCATGTCTCTGAATAACTTGTGAAGCGTGTATATTATTTCCTGATGTCTTTTTGTTGACCAACATCCACTTCAGACTCTTGGAGATCTTGGAAACCATTAAAAAGCCACAGGTCAGCTTTAATGCCTTACCAATCGTAAATCTGTATTCATAAATTGATGTATTATTGTAATATAAATGCTGTGGTGTCTCGTCTGATATTTGCTACTATAATGAAGATAAACATCATAATGTAGGGGAAATTCACAACTTTAAAACAATAATCATTTTAAATGTTAAGGACAATTGCGTTTTAAGAATCTACAGGGACACTTCAGATGTAAAAACGCTGACTCATTAGATTTCTGATTAAAATCAGATGATGTCCTATTCAGTAACGGTGTGAGGGAATACTGGAAATACTAATATGGCGGCTTCACTTTTTATGACATCATGAGCAATCCAGTCATTTCTATAGATAAGTACTTATTAGCCATTTCCACTCTCTACTATATAGAAAAAAGTAGGAATTCACAAAGTCCCATGGAAAACAAGAGCGCTCCCTTTATAATCTCTGACGCTGTCAGTCAGTTCAGTATTATACTGTAGACCAACAATGGTACTTTTATCTGTATTACTTAGTGGCACCGGTGCTACTGCTCTCAAGTGTTAGTCTGGAGCCCTGCTTTGTATAGCCACTTATATGTGATGTTTCATTGCATTATTGCTAACTCCTCTTTGTGTATTTATTTTTTCAATAGGGCATGGCTTTGAGTCTGGGTGACAAGATCAACCTCTCTCAGAAGAAGACTTCCTCGTAAATTTCAGAGAATGAGGCAAAGGGCGAGATTCAACTAAAAAGCGCTATAGTTATTCCTATGTGTTGTCCTTTTTTCGCTATCGCTTGTTTGTGTTTCTCCAGACTGCCGTTCACATGCAGTGCTTTGTGGCCAAGCTCTAAAGCTCTTCAATCCCATAAAATATGTCTAAAGGGGATTATTTTGACATTTTCTACCAACATGATTCTTAACTGCTCTAAAAGGGATTGACGCTGTTAATCTATAATCATGTTTCAATAAACATTGCACACCATATACCATTAAAGTGTTTTTATTCTCTTGTTAAATTAAGAGTTACATGAATTGGGTCATTTGTAAGTAGTCAAGAACAGTACTGCCCTCCAACTACAGTTGACACAACAAAGGATGTGTTTTAAAAGAAAATCTTTGGAATCTTGAGAATTTTGTTATGGTTTCCTTTTTCTTAGATGACTTTGACTCATAAGGCTTGTGGTCAGTCATAACTTGTCTATGTCTACGTAGTGCATAATATTATTAAGGACGAAGGTGTCAAGGTCGTGGCTTTCCCCTTAGTAGATTTAGCCACACAAAGAGCCACATAATTGTTTTTTACTCACCAAGCTTGCATTTATTTAATTAAAAATACTGTAAAATAGTCATATTGTGAAATAATATAATTTAAAAATAACCTTTTTCTATTTGAATAGATTTTAAAAACGTAATTTATTACTGTGATGGCAAAGCTGAATTTTCAGTTTCATTACGCCAGTCTTCAGTGACATGATCCTTCAGAAATCAATCTAATTATTTCTGATTTGGTGCTCAAGAAACATTTCTTATAATCAACGTAGTATGGAGCCTCTAAAGAACATGATGATGGGAAAAATATGAGATGGGAGAAAGAAATTCTGAGGAGATTTTCCCTGAAGGAGGAAACTAACAAGTTTCGTCAGAACAATTAACAAATTGGAATCTTGCTTAAGACTTCAGTTACCGCAAGTGTAAACTAAATGAGCCAATGCACACAAGTTTGTGAGATGTGCATCTTGCACCTGGCCTCGCAAAGCGGGTATATAAGGAAGAGCATATACAAGCGTACATTCAGGTTTGCACTTCAGAGATGAAATGCTCGACCAGGCTGCTCCACAGCAGTGGAGCAATTGTCGAGATGGGATATAACATGCAATATAATAGGGGTTTGACAATAGTAACCTAGACATAAAAACGACTGACAAATTTGGATCCCTGCCAAAGTTACACTATTGTTAACCCTTCCGGCTCTCTGCATAAACCACCTGGTCTCCCTACACCTAATGGGGTTGAAGATGGTACAGGGTTTTACACAAAAAAGGTCAATCACTGCTGTACCTTCTGATCTATACAGTAAGACTATTGAATTACACTCAGAAAGCAGTGCTGTGGAGGGTATCCTGCCTGTAGGAAGGTATGTGGGAATTAAACATTTGTACTGGCCAACCAGTACAAATGTGGCAGTGGGCAGGTTTTCTGGGCCTGTACGGGAAGAGAGACGTTCCCGCCTTCCACGAGTCTCCCACTGCCTTGTGGGTATCCTCGGGAGAGGAAAAGGCTAAGGAGTAAACCTGAAAAAATCCGGAGTGGTGTCCTAAGGCGGTTGAAATGACTATTGTCATCTTTCCGGCAACTCCTGCAGCCAAACTGGTGCCAAATGTAGTGCTGCACTCCTTCGGACCCCACTAGTAAGGCAGAGAGGGAGATTCTGGTGATTGGGCATCCCAGGGTCTCCATAAGCTTCGCCCAGGCATTGTGCCCCGGAGAGGTCACTCTGGTGCTGCTATGCAGCAGAAACAACATGGGAGGCAGCAGTTACGAGTTATAAGCCTCACCTGATTGGCGTAAGGATCGGGCGCTACGGGTTGCCTCCGACGGTGGGAGAGGTCATTGCACCTCACTGATCAGCTACCGCCCGCCCCAAACTGGGCAGCCCCCGGTCAATTGGGTGCTGATCCGCCACTGTCTGCCTGCTTCAATGGGTGCTTGGAGCATAGATCATCATCGACAAGCAGACAGCAATTACCGCACCAGGCAAAAAACAAAAGAAAAAGAAACCCTCAGTCTTACGACTGGCCACCTGGAACGTTAGAACTATGAGTCCAGGACTTTCCGACGATCTGCAACAGATCAACGACTGCAGGAAGACCGCAGTCGTCGACTCTGAGTTGAGGCGACTCAACATTGACATAGCGGCACTGCAAGAGACCAGGCTAGCTGCAGATGGAATGCTGCGGGAAAGCGATTATACCTTCTTCTGGCAGGGCAGATCCATCGAGGAACCTCGTCTGCACGGCGTCGGTTTTGCAGTGAAGAACAGCCTGCTACCCATGATAGTCTCTCCTACCGGCGGCTCAGAGCGCATCCTTTCTCTCTGCCTGTCGACCTCCTCTGGCATGGTCAACATCATTAGCACTTATGCACCAACTTTATGCTCTCCACAGGAAATGAAAGATCAGTTCTACGAGGATCTGGATAACATCATCAACAAGATCCCAGAGACCGAGCATATCATCTTGCTAGGCGACTTCAACGCCCGAGTTGGCGCAGAACACAGCTCATGGCCAGACTGCTTAGGTCACTTTGGTGTTGGCAAAATGAACGAAAACGGACAGAGGCTGCTGGAGCTTTGCTCCTTTCGCAAGCTGTGTATCACCAACACGTTCTTCAACACAAAGCCCCAACACAAGGTCTCCTGGCGGCATCCAAGATCCGGACACTGGCACCAACTGGACATGATCATCACCAGAAGAGCTGTGCTTAACAGTGTGCTCGTCACACGTAGTTACCAGAGCGCCGACTGCGACACAGACCATTCCTTGGTGTGCAGCAAACTGAGACTACTACCAAAGAAGATCCACCACACCAAGCAGAAAGGCCGCCCTCGTATCAATATCGCGCGAGCGTCAAACCCTGAGTCACGCACAAAACTTGTCGCCCAGTTACAAGATGCCCTGGAAGGCAACACAGCCCTAACACTAGAAGAGAAATGGCAGCGGATACGAAATGCAGTCTACAACACCGCCATCCAAGTCTGGGGAAAGAAAGAAAGAAAAAATCAGGACTGGTTTGAAACTCACCAGGCAGAAATGGAACCTGCCACCACAGCCAAAAGAGAAGCCCTGATTGCCTATAAAAATGATCCATCTGCAAGGAACCTCGCAGCTCTAAGAACAGCCAGAAACAACACTCAGAGGATTGCAAGACGATGTGCAAATGACTACTGGCAGAACCTGTGTCAGACAATCCAGACCTGCGCTGACAGAGGTAACATACATGGCATGTACGAAGGAATAAAGAAAGCTTTCGGCCCCACCATCAGCAAGATCGCTCCACTCAAGTCCAGGGACGGTGAAGTCATCAGTGACCGTGACAAGCAGATGGAGAGGTGGGCCGAACACTACCAAGACCTCTACTCTACAGAGACCATTGTCACCGAAAAAGCTGTCAACAACATCCCACCCATGCCTGTCATGGAAGAGCTAGACTTACCCCCATCAGTGGAAGAGCTTAGCAAAGCCATCGACTCGCTGGCGCATGGGAAAGCACCAGGCTCAGACGGCATTCCAGCAGAGGTGATTCAGTGCGGAAAGCCAGCTCTACTTAACCACCTTCATGAGCTACTCTGCCAGTGTTGGATGGAAGGGACGGTTCCCCAAGACATGCGAGATGCGAACATCGTCACGCTGTACAAGAACAAAGGCGACCGCAGCGACTGTAACAACTACAGAGGAATATCCCTACTCAGCATCATCGGCAAGGCCTTCGCCAAGGTGGTACTAAAGAGACTACAAGCACTTGCTGAGAGAGTCTATCCAGAATCCCAGTGTGGTTTCAGAGCAGAGAGATCTACCACAGACATGATATTCTCCTTAAGACAACTACAGGAGAAAAGCAGAGAGCAACAACAGCCCCTATACATTGCCTTTATTGATCTTACCAAGGCGTTTGACCTAGTGAGCAGGAAGGGCCTCTTCACGCTCCTTGAAAGGATTGGGTGCCCCCCAAAGTTGCTCAGCATAGTTACGTCCTTCCACAAAGACATGCAGGGCACAGTAAACTTTGATGGTTCATCCTCTGCACCTTTCCCTATTCGCAGCGGTGTAAAGCAAGGCTGCGTTCTCGCCCCGACACTCTTTGGAATCTTCTTTTCCCTCGTATTGTCGTACGCGTTCCGAGAATCTGATGATGGAGTCTACCTACAAACCAGATCAGACTGCAAACTCTTCAATCTGGCACGCCTCCGAGCGAAGACCAAAGTGCGCCGCATCCTGATCCAGGAAATGCTCTTTGCTGACGATGCCGCCCTCGTTTCTCACACACAGTCAGGGCTCCAGAGGCAAATCGACCGCATGGCACATGCATGCAGAGAATTCGGCCTGACCATCAGTCTAAAGAAGACAGAGATCATGGGGCAGGACGTCAGCGAAACTCCCATCATCAACATCGGGGACCACACGCTGCAGGTGGTAGAGCAGTTCACCTATCTGGGCTCAACTGTTACAAGCATCCTCTCGCTGGACCCTGAGCTCAACAAACGCATAGGAAAAGCTGCTGCTGCCATGTCCAAGCTGACAAAGAGAGTGTGGGAAAATAACAAGCTGACCACAGTCACCAAGGTTGCAGTGTACAGAGCCTGCGTTCTGAGCACACTGCTCTACGGCAGCGAGTCCTGGACCACCTACTCACGACAAGAGCACCGCCTGAACAGCTTCCATCTGCGGTGCCTGAGGAGGATCCTGGGCATTACATGGCAAGACAGAGTGACCAACGCAGAGGTTCTTGACAGAGTAAAGCTGCCCAGCATGTTCACCCTCCTCTCACAACGCCGCCTACGATGGCTAGGACATGTCCATCGCATGAAGGATGGTCGCATCCCCAAAGACATGTTCTACGGAGAACTGGCTACAGGTTCCCGGCCAAAAGGACGTCCCACACTGCGCTACAAAGACGTCTGTAAGCGTGACCTGAAATCGGCTGACATCAGCGTCGGCAAGTGGGAAGAGGTTGCTGCAGACCGCGACGCATGGCGAAGCATAGTACGTGCTGGTCTCAACACTGCTGAGGGAAAGAGACTCAAACTGTGGTCGGACAGGAGAGAATGTAGGAAAGTGAAAACTATGACATACCAGCCGCAGTCATCAGACTTTCAGTGTAGGAAGTGTGCTAAAGACTGCCATTCACGGATCGGCCTGTTTAGCCACAGCCGACGCTGTTCACCATCAGATTGACCTAAACCGGGCACATCCATTGTCTATCTAGACAGACGGAGCCAAGAAGAACTGGCCAACCAGGAAGTGCTACATATGGGAGGTCTCTGGCAGACTCAGCCTAGTTAGGGTGAAGTCGATACCGAGCAGAGACTGCCGAGGGTCTCTGTCAGGGAAAGACAGGTTTGTCAGTTGGGAAGCGATATCGTGGAAGAATACACATGGGATTGCTGTATGATAACAGCACATATCATAATATGATACGGCACCTAGCCTAGCACAGGGTATAACCACTGGGTGTACCTACGAGTGTCAGGCCTGGTGTTGGACATCTCCACTACATCAGAGTACTGTAGGGTGCAGGAGGAACTCCAACCTCTTAACGGAAGCACCGTTTTAAAAGATTTCAAGCTCCACTGACTACAGCAGTTTGATCGACGCTAGATTGCAAGGCCACTAGCACCAAGGAGAGGTCCCAAGAGGGTACAAGCTGAGGGCATGGATGATTTAACCTTCTCGCTCCCCTCAGGAACCTGAGCAGCTCATGTTCAGCCACAGATTTACCATCTACTGCATCACGATGTGCGGTAATAGTGGCAACAAACACTTTCAGGGTGGAGGGAAGTGGAGGACACTTCTTGCAGAAAGGCAGACACGGCACTGACTGGCCATCTCTGGGGGTCTACTTGGTGAGAAGAGCACCACTCGGTGAACAGTTTCCACGTAAAGGTATAGGCATGCCTCATAGAGGACGTTCTCACTGAAGTGGTGGTGTCTACCATCTCCTGGTGTAGATGACCTAAGTCCTCCACATCCATCCGAATACCACACATGGAGGTTGTGTGCCAGTGCATCCATGCCGAGGGTCCCCTCGGTCAGGGAGTAAAACAACTTGAAGTGGGATGGAAAACAGATCTACCTTTGCAACTCTGAACCTTCTCTGCATCACCTGGACTGCCTGAGGATGGAGTTTCCATTCTCCCAGAAGTGTAGGCTGTCGTGAGAGCTTGCCAACTGCACGATTGAGTTCGCCTTGAACATGAATGGCATGAAGTGACCACAGATATTTCTGACTCCAAAGGAGGAGATGGAGGGCGAGCTGCGACATGGAACTGGAGTGTAGATCACCTTGAGAAATGATCTACGCAGTGGCCAAAGTGATTGTAGTGCAGACCAGTACGTACTTGACTTCTTGCAGCGGTCTGAAGCAGCCCAATGCAATAGTGCCATACTGCTATGAACTCTAGGCAGTCGATATGTCAATGTAGTCAGGGTCCAGTCCAAATACCCAACTGTATGCCCGTTGTATGTGGCACCCCAGGCGATGTTGGAAGTCTGTTTAGACAACAACATGCCTGGACACTTGATCTAGGGGAATTACTGTACGTAGAAATTATTTGCCATGCCCATCTCAGAACTCTGTCCAGAATCCATTGCTGTAGCAGCCTGATATGAAGCAATATGTGCTGTGTTGCTGGGGCTGTGGATGCAATATGCCCCAGGAAGCTCTTAAAAATTTTCAGTTGGGCCGCCATCCTGACCTTGAGCGAGTTCAGGCAGTTCAGCACTGACTGAGCATGTTCAGTCAGGTTGATCACTGCAATTGTGGGGATTGATGTATTTAAAAATGTGTTAATGCATTAGCATTTTGAATGGGGCTTGTGAAGGGCCTGATTCAGAACACGCAGATCTAGCACTGGTAACCCACCGCCTTTCTTAGGTAAGAACCTTTGTAAGAACCTGCCTTCATTTTGGCTGGAAGCGCTGGCTTTATCATCAGGTCACCCTGTCTATTCACCGAAATAGCCCTGTGCATAGCAGAGGAACTAGTCCAGGACATAGAAGACGGGACTCCAACTCTTTGGAGGTATTGAAGTCTCCACCGCTGCACCATGATTGTCATAGTCCTGCAGCGTGCCTGACTAATCAACAAATAAGCTTCCTCAACAAGCTTTAAGCCCAGATATTTGTGGCAGCATTCGTTACTGTCAGCCAGGGCCAGGTAGTGACCACATCTAGAAACACATGGGTGGAATGACATTTTTAAAAAGATGCAGTGTCACATCTGTTTGCTCTTTTAGGGAAATAGGATATTTTCAAGTGCTGAGGCACACAGGGGAATTGGTCTCAGCACAGATTTCAGGTACTGTACAGACTGCAGTGTGCAAATATCTATTTTAGAATGCTGTTGGAACAGCAGGAAATGTAAAAACACTAGTCAAAGATTTTCTCCAAACTTGTTCTGGTAGAGCAGAGCAACAACCCCTCAGCTCAAAAGTGAAAGCAGTATGTGCAATTGCACGTGCTCTTCCTTATAAACCCGTTTCGCGGGGTGGGGTGCGTGAGCAGCCCAACAACATTTTGAGCAGATGAATATGTAGTCACCTGGTCACCAGTCATTGTCTGTTAAAGTGCAGGAGAAGCAGTTTTTGAAATTAATGATATATTAGATCTAAGAAGCTTCCAGGTTCATGCAGAGTGGGAGAGATGAGTGTGAAAATAGCTGATGTGACTGTATGTAAGTTAGTCCTGCATTTAATTACAGCATGCTTTTTTAAGAAGGAACATTTCTCAATGATATTAATGAAGTTTTATGAGTTCCCAAATTATATATATATATATATATATATATATATATATATATATATATATACACTGTATATAAATAAATAATAGCCAATTAAAATTAGGTAATAAAGTTTTAAACAAGCACTATTAATAAAGAGGTTAAGCTCGTACTGCACTCTCACAATTTATTTCCACATAATATCTAATGCAGATCGTTTCAAATTTTGTGCAACATCTAAACACATAACTGTTATTCCATCTTAGCACAACACATAATTAAAGCACTCAAGACTCTCCATCTAGCAGTAACAAAAAGCTGGAGCTTGATTGGTTTCTTATCTTAACATGTCAGCTCTTTTGCTGAAAATGAAATTTCAGAATTAGACTTTGATCTTTCTTGTTTGTCAGCTCCTCTTGCTCTCGTGAGACACATTTGAAGGTTTTCTTGTAGCTCAAAAAGTAGAGTGTGGCACTTGCAGCGCCAAGATAATGCGTTCAACTCCCTGGGAAAGCAGAACTGAGCTAACACAGGCTCAGCACCTCCTACTTCCACTCGCTACTAAAAATGTAAACACACACCTACCAGAAAACTTCGATTGATCAATGAACGACGACTCGTGGTTCCATCACAGAGAGACAAAAAAATCACTATCAAGAACATTTTCTTTCACCGTTCCTTGCTGTCTCAATCTCCCTGCCTTCACCCGGAATGCAGAATCCTTGTCAATATTCAAAAGATAGCTGAAAACTCATTTCTTCTGTGAGCACCTAACATACACACACACCACCACCTCCACCACATTTAATTAAAAAGAAAATTATTCCTTGCCTTCACCTTCCTTTTAGTCCCTCTATTCTCCAGGCTTACCGTATACTACTTCAAACAATGTTTGAAACTTTCTATTGTAAGCACTCACATATATAAAAAAAATATATAAAAAAACTGCTTTATAGATGAAATGAGGTAATTTAATAATCGTTTATCTTTACAATGGAAACTGAATCCACACTGAACTGACTTCAGCAGAACAACATGCTTGAACAACAGCCGAAGTAAATAGTTTTCCTGTTATTAAAGCTAGCTGCTTTGAAACAATCCGTATTGTACAAAGCACTGTATTAATAAAGGTGACTTGACTTGACTTCAATATCTGCTGACAATTCAGCTTTGACATTATGGGAATAATTCACTGTTTAAAATATATTCAAAAAGAAAACAGTTATTTTAAATAGTAATACTATTTCCGTAATACCATGTTCGTGATCAAATAAATGGAACCTTGTTAAGTGTAAGAGACTTTCTGACAAGTCATTTCTAGCAAAAGCTGTTGAGGTGAACATCTTTCATCATTCTTTACAGAGATTTTATGTGCTGCAAACTCACAATAAAGGCAGAAAAAATTAAAATCTCTGGTACACTGTATAAAGGTTGTTCAGAAGTACTGTTGATAAGACCAACTTTCTTGGATGAAGCTGGAAAAATAATAATTTTAAATAAAAAGATGTTTTATATAACATGTACACTGGTTATCTTTTCCCCCAGGACTGTGGGAGGTGGAAAGAACTCTTATTGTTGCTTTGCTCAGTGGGACCATGTGAATCTTGGAGTTCTGGATTACGAGTTAATTGAAATTCCTCTGGGGCGGGAGAAGGAGTCTAAAGGGAAATGATTAATTTTGCTTCTCAAATAATATCTTTACAACAGTTTGTGTCAAAGCAACTGCTAAAGAGTATGCAAACCATTGTGTGTGAGGGAAAAAAGCGTATGCATATTATCATGACATTAATTTACATTTATTTTTACATGCTCCTCGAGATTCATATTATTTAAATAATTTCTTATTATTATCCCCCCCCCCCCCACATATACATTTGATTTTGTGCAAAAATATCTTAATATGTCAAAATATCAAGGAAAATCATACCTTTAACAATGCCATTCATGAAGTTCAGTACCCTAGGATTTACATTTCACACAGCTTATGCTTCCTCATGTTGTAAAAAAAAACCCCTGTTGCTTCAGATTGGGGATTTTTTGTATGTGTTTCTAAGTAGGGTCTACTGTTCTGCAGCCGTGGAAATAAACAGCTCCATTACAGACCCTGCACATAAAAGTGGGTGGAAAAGGAACTTAAATCTTATATTTATCACACGCACAGGCGCTCTGTTGCTGGTTGTCCTCTTCAGATTTACATAGAGAGATGAAATAATTTAAATAAGTTTCTTGCAAGTTTCCCTCAATGTAAATGTAAAAATGCATTAGAAGAGTAAGGGAAAATAAAAATATTTAGAAGAGTAAGTGATGTGGAAACTTATAGCACATAGTAAAAGAGTAAATGTATAGTGATATATCATCTATCATTCATTTTCAACATCAGAAGGATAATTGAAAAACCAAACAGTGACAGAGCAGGTTCTTAGCCCTTTTGATTCCATATCCCCCCCAAAAATATTTGAAGACCCCCACGTAGGCTTAGCCATTTTTATGTAATATATTAGAATTGTTTTAAAAAAATACAATGGGGAATATAGTACTATGAAAGCAATTGGTTTGTCTCAACTGTTTAGCTACCGAAATTTTTCAAAATATCTTATTTTGTGTTAATACAGGGCAACTTGATTGTGAGTACATTTTTGGGTGAACTCCCTTCAGGTCTCCAAGCTTTGGCTTCAGACGGCTACTTTGCAGGCTGTCATTCAGCAATGAATGACCAGAAGATAGACAATATATTCATAAGATATAGGTTTATCATTGGCAGACGTAGTACACAATTTTATATACTTAGTAACTGCGATAGATCAATAATGTATCCACATGAGTCACAAACCAACAGATACCGGCGGGAATGGCAGTGGGCGCCCCCTAGCGTCTGCTGCGTGTAGCGGTTGAACTGATTAGCCCTATCTTCCCCTCATCTTGCAGCACAGGCAGTCAGTGCCTGGTAGCGATTTAGACGAGGGCGTATTGAGGCAGCAGTGAATGCGTTTCCCACAGACTGTGGTCGTACTTTTCTCATCTCCTACGGATTACCACTGAGTTCACACATCGCCTAAACGCCGTATCGCATTTTTCCGCTGCAATTCTCCATCTGAAGGCCTGTCACATAGTAAAGTGGCTCGGTGTGCGTGTGTTTAGACAGCGGAGCGAGAGCAGCAGTGTGTCCCCGATGGCTGGCTGGAAGGACGGCTCAGTGCAGGAGAAATATCGCCTGGTGGTCGTCGGAGGTGGTGGCGTCGGAAAATCAGCATTAACTATCCAATTTATCCAGGTAAGCGGAGAGATGGCGGAATGTTATGAGATTTTCGGCCCTTTAAAAACCCTCTCTCTCTCTCTCAATGTGTATGTGTGTGTGATTAGCAGCTATGGGTGGATCTTGCTCACAGAAATGGGGACCCCATTAGCGGAAAGGGGGTTCAGGAATCCAAGCTAGGCCTGCGTCACTTTAACTTTTCGCTTATATTCAAAACAATTATTGCCGAAACGTAAGCATGAGCGTATATATCTGGAGAGATGCAAGAGTTAATGTTTGTAGTGAGGGTTAAAACTCTGTAGCGAAAGTGCTGTATGTAGTTCATAGACATGAGAAACACTTTCGTAAACTGTTGCATTTTATGATGAATTACAAACTTATTGAACATGGTACGCGATTGAATTTCTTGACTTGTTTGTTTGACCTTGCAAAGGCAATATAGTAAGTAGAGTAATATTTAAAGACTGCATAACAAAGTTATGCAACAGTATGTAAAACAATATTGACACAAGTCCCCCTTCTTTTTGATAGTTGACCAAGTACCTTAGAAATGGACCATGTTTCCCCCAGAATACATTTGTTACTGTAGTTATTGTATCTTTTGTCATATCTGTAGTAATGGAAATACCATTTCAAGTGTAAGAAGACTAAAATGGTCATTTTAGTTGTTTATGACAGGGGTGGTTAATGCCAAATCATTGCAGTGAAAGTGAAACAAATCCTGCCATCATTTACACATTAAAATTGATGTACCATTTGTTTTTGATATGTTCTCAGACCATTAATCGGTACTTCTGATAGAAATATATTAAACTTAAATCAAGCATGTGTGTGTGTACAGCATTTGTGTTCTTAATAGAAGGAAGAAGTGTTTTATTTAATTTATTTAATGATGCTTATGCTTTCTTTGTACAATTATGTCATATTAACTCCATTGTTAAAATAGTGAAGAAATTCTTTGGGATTTTTAAAAATATTTTCCTAAAGTTTAAGTATGTCTTGTTGGTATCTAGGAACATCAAAACAAAGAAACACTATAATTGCTGAATCATAAGCTGTGAACACTGTTTGTTTTTTGTTTGGCTGGGGTGATAGATGAGCTGAAAATCAGTTTGAAAGCATCCAGTGGTCTCAGTTCACCCATTCATTCATTCATTCATTCATTCATTCATTCATTCATTCATTCATTCATTCATCCATTCATTAAATTGAATACCAAACTTGTCAATATTTATAATAAATAATATCTGCCCCATATTATGTGATATGCAAGGAGAAAAAAACCCATGCATTCTGTAGGAAAGTCATTTTTCTTTATTCATAATTCCTTGATACATAAACTTGTATTATGTTCAGTTTTATAGTCTGTTTTGTCCCAGTATTCATCTCTCATAGGATTTCTTACAGACTTTTAGAAAGACATTTATAACATCTACGAATACAGCAAATTACAGGTTAACAGTGTGTTAAATAACTTGGTGAGACTCACATCATGTCAACGAGCAATTTTGGCCGTAATTCAAGAAAGTGTGGTTATATGCCCAAGGGGTGGGAATTTGGCAATTTGTTTTTCTGATGAGCGTTTAATAGGAAATCAGATTTAATTTTCGTTTAGGTGTAAATTCAGGCCTAACTATTTTATCTTGGCTTGGTAAATATTTACCATTTAACCCAATAGTAAATATTTTAATACATAGTCTCCTCCCTTCTAGCCTTCTATATAGCGTTCTTTGTCCACGTTTTTGCAAGAATCATCAAAAGAAAAAATAATATGCTCAATCACTTTATGCCCTTGTGATTTTTTACTAATGCTTAACTGCTGCGAATAGTGCCACATTTGAGCTTAATAATCAACATTTGTTAGCATCATGATCTGTTAATAGCAAACATAAAACACCTGTAGATAGTAATGAAAATCAGACTACAATTATACATTAACCAAACAAACAAACTTCTACATGCAGGAAGGAAATCAGCTGTTTTTAAGTGTGGGATATAAGAAGATTGTGTGGCATTTCAGAGGGGCTCAATATGTGAAAGCAAATGTATTCCAACGAAAACAAAGGAGACCTCTTCCTTTTAGAGAATTTCTAGAAGTCTTTGCTAGTGAGAAAGCACAGACCAGTTTTCTGACTCAAGACTTTCCCATTCAGGTGTGTGTTACTGAGGGAGGTTTCATCTGAGTCATGTTGTGTTAAAGACTATGGCATGGAGAAGTTGGAATCCAGCCTCTGACAGAGGAAGTCCCTCCACTCCTGCATGTATATGGGAAACTATGCGCTTGCATCCTGATTCACAACACTTTACGGCAGTATGTTAGGTGCATGCATGACTTTCTTTCTTAGTTATTCTATCTTGCTGCCAAAAGTAGTGCATTCACTTTTCTTGAGTGCTACACATTTGTAAGTCATAGGCTAGAGAGTGGCACAATGACTTCACTACAAAAACAGACTGGTTGATCTCAAACTAGCGTCATGACATGGGTCATGAGCAGAGGCAGTCAGGCATGTGACTCAGACCAAAATGGATTGGTTTACGTCATTGTGATGCAATCCAAGTTGTGCAGTACATAGCATTTAATAGAGTTTCATACTGATGTTATTTATTAGCAGATCACATTTTATTTTGTTTTATTATAATTTCATGATCCCTTGTCATGGATATTAATTTAATGATAGTTTAATAATATTTCTCAGTGAGGTCTCATTTGCTAACGTTTTTAATGTATTAGTAAAAATGAACTAACAATGAGCAAAATGTTTTACAGCATTTACTGATTTTTGATAATGTTAATTAATAAAAATGCTGTTGTTCCTTGTTTGTTCATGTTAGTTCGCAGTGCATTAAGTAATGCTAACAGATGCAAAAAAGTTGATTAAATGCCTAGAAGTATTGTTCATTGTTAGTTTGTGTTAACTAATGTTCAAAAATAGAACCTTATTGTGAAGTGTTACCTAATATTTGATTATTATTAATAATAAAAGTTTAAAAAACTGAATTGATCTAAAAACAGAAATAGTTCTTAACATTATAATATTATATATTTCTTTGTCACTTTTGATCAATTTAATTAATTCTTGAATAGCAGTATTATTATTTATTTTTTACTTTTAAAAGTAGAGAATTAATTAGTAACATGTACATCTGCTGGTCAAGATGAAAAAAGTAGGGTAAATGTAGTTTATAATGTAATTTTACATCCACAATAATATAATTGTTTTTGCCTCCTAGATGGTTTTAGTGCTCAGCTGAGCTTCTTGTGAGTACGCCTCTGTTTCTCATTAGCAAAAGTGTGAAAGTGAAATTGTTGTAGGCCTCTCTGACCTTTTTATCGCTTCAGACGGTCTCAGAGTACACTAAGTGTAGCATGGCGCTGTCGAAGGCGCGATCACATGTTAGCTAATATTAGCTCTTATCACTGGCTCTCTCATTTCTGGGAGAACGGACTCCCTGCAGCACCGTTTCCTTACGACTCCAGCATGGTCAGCATGGTTATGTATGTGAGTGTTTTAGATTCAAACAATGCCTATACTATAGAGGAAGCAGGAACAACAACATCCAAATCAGAGGCTCATGGTAGACAAATTTGATTGCTAATATGTAAGGTCATTATGGAGAAATGCTGTGCGGAGCTGTAATTGAATAAGAGTAAAAGATAGTGAGGCAGGTCTTTACTGAGCTTATTGAGGTTGTGGTGGTGATATACTACCGTTCAGAGGTTTGGGGTCAGTAAGTTGTTGTTTTGAAAGAAATTAATAATTTCAGACACATTTAAATGATTAAAAGTGTCAGTATAGTCTTAAGTTATCAAAAGTGACTGTGAAGACTTTTCCACAAAAATATTCATATGGAGCAAGACTCATGTTTAAGACGGCTTTCTCTGTGTCTTTTGTTATTTCTCTGGTGTGTTCGCAACATCAAAGTAATTCGATTTTGTCTTATCCTAGAGGGGAAACTCTGAGTTTGAAATTACATTCTGCACACATAGTTAAATCAACACTATATTCATTCCGTCCACATGCGTATCGTACCAGAAGGCTTGCTAAAACATTCGGTATGAATACGTGTACAGTTATACCCCGAAAAATAAATGTTTCTTGAGCACCAAATGATTTCTAAAGGATCGTGTGAAACTGAAAATTGGAGTAATGGCTGCTAAAAATTAAGCTTAGCCATTATAGGAATAAAATGCATTATATTAAAAAATATTAAAATAGAAAACTGCAATTGAAATCTTTCACAATTTTGTTTTTGATACAATAAATGCAACCTTGGTGACTCATTTCCTTTAAAAATATTTAAAAAATTGTACCGACCTTAAACGTGCTAGTGCAAGTGCGTGTTGGTCTGAGGAATGTTAACTGTTTGGACTCTTTGATATTCAATGCTATCTTTGAAACTATTAATAAAGCTGTTCTTTTAGATTTAGAATTTGATGCTGTGAATTAAAAGAATAGTCTCATAAATACATGTTATGTTGTTGCAAACCAGTAGAGACTCTTTCTTCCAAAGTCCAAAAAAGATGATAGAACAGCACCATACATTTTATATCTTCTGAAGCAGACATCTTTATGTGATGAACGGACTGAAATTTAAATTATTTTCTGAAAATCTTCAAAACCCATTTTTGCGTTTATGAGAGAAGCTGTGATTGTGAATGAATCGGATTGTATAATCCACAAACCAGGTCTAAATTATTTTTTTCACAATTTTGACTAATGCAAGTTCAGACTTGCTGACTCATTGCTTCTGTCTCAGTGGTTATCACCCCACTGGAGGGAAAGATTTTCAGTGAAATAAGGACCTAAATGCTCATGGAAATGATTAATTTATTTTTGTTTTGTTTTGAACTTTTCCTTTAAACAAATCACTACATTTACACAATATGTTTGACAGTACTAAGTGTAAAGAACTGTGTGCTTATAGGAGACTGTATGTTTGAATGAAGCAGCTAAAAAGGGATTTTATATGGTGGTCTTCCTGTAGACTCACCTGGTGGTTTCTCACACTGCTGTACTGATAAACATACTACAATTTTCTCTAAGCTTATGTGCCTTAAAATCAGCTCTTATTCTTCCTGAGGACCTCTTAACTTTCCCATAATGTCTCTACTTTTAAAAGTAAAAAATAAAAAATAAATACTGTTATTTAAGAATTAATTAACCAAAAACCATAAAATTCTGTTTTTTAAACTTTGTTCATCAATGAATCTTCAAAAAATGATCATGATTGTAACAAAAATTATAATAAGAAATCTTAAAGGCCAAGTCTGCATATTAGATTGATTTGTGAAAGATCATGTGACACGATGATTGGAGTAATGCTGCTGAACATTTGTCTTTGCCATCCCAGAAATAAATCACATTTTAAAATATATCTATGCAATGGTTTATAGTTTTATAGTAATACCTTGAGATATGAGCATAATCCGTTCCAGGGCAGAGCTCGTAACTCGAATTGTTCATATCTTGATAAGATATTCGTTTTCCCATAATAAATAATAGAAAACGAATTAATCCGTTCCAAATCCGTAACAACAGAAAAAAAATGTTTTTTATTGGTATAGACACACACAATTATAATACATGTATACAGTATAAGGATTCATGTGGTTTTAATTATACGTTTTTACAGACAGTAGCGGCATGTGCGGAGGAGGGAGGAGGGAGGAAGGGGGTTGGTACGGAGACACTTGATTCTGTATTGTAACTTACACGAACACTACGTAACTTACGTAAACTTAAATTAACATAACTGAACTGACCTTACGGTTTTTTGTTTTGTTTTTTGCTTTTCTATTTTATATTATTGTTTTGCTTTTTTCGATTTGTATTCTTTTCTTCATTTTTCTTACCTTTTTTCACCTGACTACCCTCACTTTCACTTCGTCGTCAAAAAGCGCCGAAGCACGACCAGTAGACAATTTGTCAGGGTGTTTATTTTCAATGAAATCAGAAACCTTCTGCCACAGCCATCACTTCCTTAATTTCACTTGTAGAAATGTTTTCCTCCGGTTCACCCTCCTCCTCCTCGCCACTACTGAGCTCTTGCAGGAAGATTTATGTTCTTGATAACATCCTTCTGCTTTAGGATGGTACATATCGTGAATGTACTGTGATCACACATGCGTATGGTCATCATGCGTTTCTTCTTCTCACTACCATCCTTACCACTCACTTTCATAGAACTCATCGCTATTATGAAGAATAATGCACAAAATGGAGAGATGATCACCTACTCGCGGACGATGCTTACAGAAGTCAACGAACACATGAAGTGAGCGTGCGTCGACGTGGGCATCAGTACACGTGCTCTTATATCAAATATTTACTCATATCTAGAAGCAAAAATCTCATATCTTGTTATACTCGTATGTGGGACGCTCGTATCTCGAGGTATTACTGTATTTTTGGCCGATCTCAGTTTCGACATTTCCCGAAATGTCCTTTGTGTGGAAATATTACAAAGTCTGTAAACAAGTCAAGACATTAACAGGCCAGAGATGGGAAACGCTGAGGATGCAAAAAGGAGAGAAAATACTGTACCAGCCACAGCAAGATCAGTGTTTGCGATGCTCGATATATAGGAAGAAAAATATAAATATTGAATCAGGGGTGGGGGTTTAATTAGCTTTTGAACAGAACAGAAATTTGCTATCAAAAGCTTCACTGATGTGGCAGGTCATTTTACACTAAATGCTCTTAGGTCAACAAAATCTTGTCTAAACATTCATATTATGTTTGTAACGTTATATTATGGAGCATATACAGTAATCCCTCGCCACTTCGAGCTTCAAGTTTCGCGGCCTCAGTGCATCGCGGATTTTTCAAAAAATAAAAATTTAAAAATATCGCCATATCAGCGGCCGTATTGCAGAAAGCAGCGTTGTTTTATCATGATGCGCGAGAGAAACGGTTTCCCAGGATGCCAGAGAAAGAGAGAAACTCTCTCAGAGGCTTTGTACACACCCACGGGCATGGAACCCGGCGCGATATTGACGAATGAGAGCACTAGTGGATGTATCCCGTGAGCTGATTGGCTGATCCTACTTCGTGGATTTTCATGGGGGGTTCCGGTCCACATTAACTGCGATAAACGAGGGATTACTGTAAATGTTAATATGTAGTTAAATACATTGCCTATACAAATACATGTTGAAATAATATGCCTAACATATAACAATAGCAATATAGTCTGGGAAAAGCCAAATTAGTTGTGCATGTAAAAATAGAATGTCTATTAATGTAACTATATGTAGTAAACAAAACCATGCATCTGCACCATTCATTCACACAGATACTCGCATAACATGCAGGATTGATGTACAAACTGTCTTTTTGCGGATTACAGACACTAGTCACTATCCTTCACAATCCTCGGTTGGATGCATTGCTCTTCGAAATGAAACTGAAACCCACTCTTCTTCTGTGGTAAATTATTCCAGGATTATTCCTGACTGCATCCCAAGCCAACATAAAGTACATGAATCTGATTAAACTTGATGCGTTTAGCTGAATTGATGTGGGCTTTGACACTGTTTGCATGGATATTAGTAATGATTGCAGGACCTGAAGTGGGTGTGTCAAATAAGGGAGACAAAAGGTGCAGTGCTGGGGGTCCTCCAGTGCACTAGCTAAATAAGGTTACGGTAGTCGTATGCGTACGTTGTCATTTAGCAGAACAATTTGAAAAATGTAATTGTTAGTTTGTAATGGGCCTGTTTTTGTTTGTCTTGTTAACACGTTATAGCACATTTTGGAAATTGGTCATCATCTTGGTGATGTTCTTTCTATTTTACCCATATCATTTCTCATCTAGTGTGTCACACTAATGGTATGACATTTTGTGGGTTGTTGGTGGCCGGTCATTTGTTTATATTTGGGTTATTACAGAAACATTGTAACAAGATACCCCTTATGGACTTGATTTGGATAATCTAGGTTAAATGGATAGTTTGCCTAAAATGAAAATTCAGGCATTTTTTTTTCAGCCTTATGACGTTCTAAACCTCTATGGCTTCCTTTATTTAGTGAAACTTAAAAAATATATATTGGTAACCAAACAGTTTAGTTTTCCATTAACTTCCATTGTATACATAAAAAAGTAAATGGTAAACTTTTTAGTTACCAACATTCTTTAAAATATATTCCTTTATGTTCCATAGAAGAAAAAAAAAGGAACGACACGAGGCTGACTAAATAATAATAGAGTTTTCCGAATCTCTTAAGCAGACAAAGATTGCTTCACTTTCTTTATTATTCATTCCTGCTTTTTGTTTATTTTGTTATTAGCTGAAACAAGGCTTTAAATGGTGCTCTTGCGAAATTACTTCTTTTTAAAAAGCATACAATAATTTTTTTCCATAAGATTGTTAATTTCCTCCTGCTTGAAGCGTGAAAAAAAAACAACATTTAAAATAATTGTTTTCTTGTGATGGAAGAGCTGAATTTTCATTACTCCAGTCTTCAGTGTCACATGATCCTTCAGAAATCAATCCAATATGCTGGTTAGGTGCCCAATAAACAATTCTCATTATTATCAAAATGACAAAGTGTTGAAAATAGTGCTGAAAACTACCGGTAGCCATGTGCAGTATTTTGTGTGATGTACTTGAGGTCTGATTCGCGTTAGGACAGCATGCCGTCTCACAATGGTTACACAGTCAGACAAGCACATGCTCATTTGCATCCTTTTTTGCATCCTTTTGCAGATGTAAGTTGTAATATTACCTTTATTTTGTATATCTGAGTAATCTCCTATAGGATGCGTTTGGTTGAATTTATTAACCCTATAAAATCACTTTAAAGAGCGCATCTAGAGTTACACATTCTTGCTTGCATGTAACTTAGTTCGAGTTCGCTTTTTTCACCTTTTGTGCAGATGCAAGTTATAGTGTTATGTTTAATATCTAGGATATTTAATGAATCTCATATGTGTCATATTGACTGGGCTTCAGTTTACTGATGCTCATTCCATTCAGCTTCGCCTCACGTAAATATTTATTTTTTGAAAAAATTGATGCAGTGTTAATGTTCTAGTCATATTTTAATTGTATAATTTTCTTTATCGCCATGACACCATGCCCCCACTTCAGTACTCGGTTCCAGTACTCGGTTTTGAGACCCATCAGTATGAAAAAGAAAAATCGACAAAAATGCCCATCCCTAGTGAAAATCATGATACACTTGACATTTCTGGACTTCAAAAGAGCAGCATTTACTTAAATTGTATTTAAAAAAAAAAATTGGAACAATGTCTTTACTTTCACTTTTGATCAATTGCATTTGTCTATCTGTTTTTAATTATATTTGACATAATAACAGGCACACAGACTGGTGTTTGAGAACTGGAACACAGCATTCACAAGTGAAATGAATTAAATGGATTTAAGGGGGGAATACAGTGGAATAAAATTAAATACAGTGGAATACGGTTATGTTGACTGCCTCGGGGGTTGCAAAAAAGCATCAAGATAACCGATGATCGAGAACCAACAGCCAATATGGCGATTTATTTGATGAAGCGATCGGTATGCTATAAAAATGTACATACACTGTATATGTTTGCTAACAACAAAATGAATATATACACCAACTAACAGCAGAGATTTACCAGTATACAATAAAAAACAACTTTGATTCTCGATACAAACCTTTAATTATATTCTCCAACATTGCAAACACAATTTCGCTCACAGCGTAAACAGTCATAACATATTTGTGAGGTCATCACGCTGTACTAGATTGCACACTTTCTTGTGTTCTTCCTGTCTAATGTGTTCACTCAACAAATTCGGTTTCGTCCCATCTTTTAACAACTGGGCTCGCTGAGCAGAGCGCGTCAGAACAAAGTATTTCACTTCAGAGAGTGCTGCGCGGCGCTGAGAGAGAAGCGTCACTGACAGAGTGACGTGCAACACAAACTCAGCGCATGCGCAGTGAACTAGGTACACTCATGAGACACGAGATAACCATGTGAAGTGCCGAATTTGTCCCTTTTTTGTGCTCGAGATATTAGTGTTGGCGACATTAAGGAATCAACATTACCGAAAAGAAAATGCTAAGACAAATATGCAGTTTGGCGGTTCCACTTAAAAAACGTTGTCATAAATAGGATTGGCGAGTTAACCGTGAGTCGAGATAAGTGAACTCCACTGTACTAAAAATATATGCCGACTTTAAGCAATAGTACTAGGCTTGGCAATATGGCAAAAAAATGAATAAAAAAAGTTTTATTTTCAGAATGATTGACTGATTCACATTTCGTTTTCTTATTTATTTATTCTTATGTCTAACTAGTCAACTTAAAAGCATAACTACATTATTATTCAAATAACATTCTCTTTATTAACCATCTGGTTAAAAAAAAGTTCTGTTCCAAGTGCACACCAATAAAATGCTTAATAAAAAATACGAACACAAAGTAGTTTTTGTATTCCATGCACTATTTTTCCTATCGTTTTTATCTTTGGCAGACATGGTTTGTCTGTCTTGTCACTCATGTCTTGCGTCTTTTGCAGCATCTCACCCAAGAAACGGTATTCTAAAAACACGGCGGTCAAGTTATCGCAGTAGTTTCTGAGTAAACAGCCGCTTAAGACAAGCAATGTGTTCTACATTCATAGAGCGAGCGGTTCATTCATCATGTGGTTGGATCATTTACCTCTGTGTTATCATTGCTTTATTGTCAACATGTCTAATTGTAATGTTTGCTAACATTTTAATTTAAAACTGCGATTTCTCGATTTAAAAATAATAAAATCATGACAAAACTTTACATTCGAATTAATCGAAAAAAATCTGAAAAAACGCCCAGCCCTAAATGGCACCTTGAACAGACTAGAGTCAGAAACTACAGAGGCATTTGCTTTATTTTAATCGCGAAAGAGGCCCTGAAGCCTCACCATGAACTTCCCATCGGTTTCCTTCCAGAAATCCATTGATTCAAACTAGCACATTAGGCAGATGCTGTAAGCATAAACTTCTTAAAGGGGTTACGCTACGTCCCATCTGTAGCTTATCCACTGCTGTGCTGACTTATCTGGTTCTGTAATAAAGCACAGCGACAGGCCAATTCATCGCAGTGCCTCAGGAGGCTACACCTCATCATAAGAAATGGAGCACATGGCGTACCTCATTTACTTGCCCGTCTATTGTAGGTTACACATGCCCGGCTCATCTAATAATACACCTCTTGGATGTTTTTCAGCCCTCATTTAAATGAAGTCACTCTGTTCCGATTTGCCTTGCTACTGAAAACATACCTCTGCACTGGTTAGAGTAGCAGTTTGCAGTAGTGGTAAGTTTTGGTGACATGTGTTTTGAGTATGTGTGTGTTTGAAGGAGAAGGGGGAGGGTATGTAGGTTGTGTTTGTCTGATGTTTGTTGAGTGGCGCCCACACACATCTCTCGCTCGCATACTGCCTCTTTCGTTAACTTCTGTGGCTTTTATGTGGCTCTCGTTCTTCTGAGGTATCCTGTTTACTTGTGCTAACTGCTGGATGAACATCTATTGACTGAATCATAACTCACACCTTGTCTGCTTTACGCTGCTCTGAAAATGATCTACTCTAGAAGAAAAAACATTTCCATTGCGTAACACGCATATAATCTGTGGCATGTTTGTATGTATGAGTAGATTTTGAATTTAAACAACGGTTTTCTTGGAATCTTGCAAGTTTGTTTTTTCACAAAGAGACTATCAAGTTTGTATTTGTATTACACTAATCGTTTATTAGGTTTAAATGAGGGGAATAAAATAAGATGTGTCATGTCGAGCAGTCTGCACAATTCTGCTGATTATATTCACAAGTTTGATATATCTGATTTAATATCTGCTTATTGATATATCTAAAATTCAATAATCAAAAGTCTCAAGTTTTTTTTAATCAGAGTTAAAATTTATGTCTACAGACATACTTGCCTTACTTCTAAGTAAGACAATACGTTTATTCGAAATTTTACAATTATAGCATGATATGCTGATTAATTCATCTAATCAGTAACAAATATTTAACATAACAGTGTTTGCAGAGAAAATGCTTGATTGATTTGCTGTGAGTAACAGACAAAAAATAACTTTACGAGTCAATATGTTGTTTGTTTTATTAATGAATCATTGAATATATGTCCACAGCAATTCATTTTGCAGTGAAGTTTGTCGTAAATGTCCAAGGTGAATGTGTTGACAGGATGTGTTCTTGCTTCTGGTCTGCACAACTTTTTTACGTCATGTATCTCTGTTATTTTTTTCATTGCCAGAATCTCTTTTTTCATAGACACTGTCACGAGTTAGAAGTAAATATATATACATACACTGGACATCCGATAATGTAATGCAACAAGAAATGGGTATACATATATTTATATTTATTTATCTACTACTGGAAAAAATCCGTAAGATTTGTTTTTATTTAAAGAAATTAATACTTTTGATGAAATTCATCTGTTTATATAGGATACATTTTTTACAAAAGGTTTCTGTCAAATAAATAATAGTCTTTTGAAAATCACAGTTTACACAGAATTATTGAGCAGAACAACCATTTCAACAATATAATAATAATAAAAAGAAATGATTTACTGCAAATAAGCATATTGGAATGATTTCTGAAGGGTCATGTTACACTGAAAACTGGAGTAAGTTTCTTATTAAAATATATTAAAATAGAAAACGGTAATCTTAAATTGTATTAATATTTCATAATATTGCTTTTCCCCCTGTATTTTTAATCAAATAAATGAGGCACAAGAAACATAAAAAAATCGTACCAACCCCAAAATATTGATAATAATCTTGTGTGTATAAATAGTGTATATTTAGTGTATATGTTATACTAAATTAATGTTTAAAGACACATGATCAAAATATATATTCTATTTTTGCAAGCTGGTTGAAAAGTGATTTGATTTCTGAAGCTGGGTGGATAACAATGCAAGTCTTTATTGTGGCAGTAAGTGTGGAATAGTTGCACACAGGAGGAACGTTGTGAAAGTGTTGACCTGACATCACACCCCCAGACGATTGCAGTTGCTCAGACCCCCACTCTCTTTCAGTCTTTTTTTCATTGTGCTGTGGAGCAATGTTTAAGTCTTTTGGCATTGTCTGCCCTGATGATTTTCCACACAGGCACGTGCCACAGGGTCAGTGGCTTTATAGTGGGCTTTGATGAAGTTACAGTTCAGCTGCTTTTTAAGTCACTGAGCTCATGGCGCCTTCCCCCGGAAGTCTGGCTAGTGAATCGGCCCCCCCTTCCCTGCATTCCTCATGTGCCCTCAGCATGCATACATACCTCACCCTGCCCCCCGGCTGGTCTAGCCCAGTATGAGCCACACACTCCTCTCAGCCCTAGCCCAACATGCACAACCATCACCTTCAGCTGACCATTACAGACCATCATCTGAACTTTATAAATGCATTCTATTGTTCAGATAAATAATTCATCCATTATTTTTTTTATACATAACAAACAGGTAACACTTTATTTAAGGTGACTTAGTTACATGTTACTTCATTTGCTTACTATAGTAAAAGATTCATAAGTATCTAAACCTAACCATAAACCTTACCTAATCATTATAAGTAGATGTAAAATAATCTTAAAATAAAGTGTAACCAAAAACATTGATCATAACTCTGTATTCTGCTGAAACTACAGACTTCTTAATTGTGACGAATGGCAGACTCCAATCATTTCCTCTGTGTACGCCATGCCCCTTTTTTATAATTGACTACAAGATTGCATGTTAGCCGTTAGCCATGGTTTCCTGAAATTCATTCACACTGTCAGAGTAGACAGGAACTGAGGATTTCAGAAATCCAAGCTCAGTGATTCTAATAATCCATTTCCTGTGACCAGCCAAAGGCCATTGTAGAGCAATAAAAGAGGACCTTTCATAATACATTTTGTATAATCATTTAATATAATAAGTATTTGTGTAATCAGTTCTGCTGCCTAATTAAAGCGCACATTATCCAGTTTACAATGTCATCCATGTCCAACTGATCACTGCACTGCAAGAGCTTTTGCCAGTCTGCTGAATCTTGGGGTCCAGTCCACGGGTGCAACACAGTTGTCAGCCAGCGAGACAGGTTCAGTTTAGATTGTGCAGCTGTTGCATAGAGAGCAGGGGGCTGGAGAGCTCCTTAACAGGTGATAGACGTGTGTCTCAGCCTGCTTCATGACCCAAAGATCATGTGGCCCACTAAAACCACTTGGCCTCGGAGGACAGATGTCAAGTGGGTCTGACAAACATTTGGCATAACCAACCAAAGCTTTTGATATTTTTGTTTTGCAGGACTTGACCCCAGATTGAACTCGTATATCTCTGGTTGCCAACAAAATATTCTTTCAGGTGTAAAAATGGTTATGAATTGTACTGCTCTCTCCTGTCAAATTTGAGGGCTCATGAGGACAGTTGGTGAGTAGTGCCATTAGCTCTTATTTATTAGCAGCATTCTGGTGCTTTAATAGCAGTTCTGTTCTCTCTGCGTTGGAAAAACGCTGGCCTAAAACGGTAATGGTGCTGTATTTCTGTCAGGCTGCCAAGCAAAGATCTCATTCTGTTAGTCTTTCTGGAACAACACACAAGCCTCTCTCTAACTTCCAAAATATTGTAATATTACGTAGCCAGAAAGCTGTGTGAAGGTTTTTTGATCAGAAAATTCCTCTTTTGTCCTTAGAGAGCCATGGTGGCAGTGGAATTCTGATTGTGGGTGGTTAACGTCGAGCAACCATAAAAGAAGGCTGTTTGATTAGACAGGGATCGAGAGGGTAACTGCTCTCGGACCTCTTGTACTGCTGATAGTCATTTTTGACACGGCTGACTCGTTCCACATTCCAGGCATTTAATGACTGCAGTATGCTAACACATGACTTCATCCAACTCTGTGTCATGTACTTCCTGGAATCTGAAGCGGTCCGGTAATTAATGCTGCTGGCCAAGGCAAGTATCACTATTAGTTTTGCTCATACTTAAGAGGTGAGAAACTCTTGACCCAAAGGATTAGATTTTGGCATGCAACTCATCCCACACTTTTTGTACTGCAGGAGTAAATGAACACGAACACCTTTACTTTCTTCTTCAGAACACAAAAAGAGAAAATTTGGTGAATATCTGGTTGGGTGAATTCAATAAAATGAAAGTTCTTTGATGGAAAAACAATGCAATGTTCAAGAACTTTTATGGTGAAGTAGGCATACCTACCATTACTCTCCTTTGCACTTTCACAAGCCCACGTATTCATGTTAGATACAGATATGCGGCAGTATTCATTAACCGAAAAGAAAATTCACTTTATACACTTTACACGTTATACATCATTGTTTTTTAAGAGGGATTTCTTAATACTTCTTTTTCAAGAGCGATACTGAATATCTGCTAATACTGATGCCACTCTAATACTAGTGCTGCTTTCTTTATCAGTTTAAAATATCGGACACTATCTTCTGCCAAAAGGTGGGAATTCATTTGGCATGAAAGTGCACTGGGTACTCGATTACCATCTAGTGCACATAATTGTACACTTGTTATTCTGGTGCATTATGAGATTAAATGAGTCCACTCAATAATCTCCACTGTGGTTTTGGACAACGCTACAAATGGCTGTTCCCTTAAATAGTGCACTATATAAGGCTATAGGAGGCAATTTTGGAAAGAATTTCAGCTATAGAGACAAAGCCAGTAATTAACCACCTAGCAACAACAAAATAAACTTTGCCAACTCATAGCAGCACGTTAAAGGCCCTTTTTACACCTGTTATTAAGATGCCTTTTGGTCGATCGGATCACAATGCGACGCTAAATAAAGGTGTAAATGGGGTCTAAAACATTTTGAGCTTGTGGACTTTCAGCAGAAAGGTAGGTAGTCGAAAATGCAGTCGGCCGGACACTCATGTGGTCAATTTTTTTTAACAACTTAATGCGTAAGCTTTATGGGAAGCGTGCTAGCCAGACAGGATTTAAAGTTTGTCTGCTGAAGACCCAAGTTTGGTTTGAATACGAAAAACATACCGAGCACAATGTTCTCTCACCATTCTTGATTTCTAACATGCACTCAGAATGAAATTGAAAGCTGATGCACTTCGTATTTTTTTTACGTCATCTCCGGTTGCGTTCATATATAACAAGCCATACAATTACTCTCCCGTAAGCCCTTCTCTTGAACAAATTAGGACTGAAATGGTTAAAAGTGGACAAAATGACAGGTGTAAACATATGTTTATACAGATGTCTCCCACACCTACTTGTGATCTGAAAAATACCAAATGTAAACTGGGCCAATGGCTTAGTTAAAGTAGTAGCAACCACTTAGCAATGCACTCGCAACCAGCCACTACACCTTACGAGTTAAGCATGGCTCACATTAAGAAATCTACTTTCTATGTGTGAACCTTTCTCAGTATCGTTTACTTGTGAGGAGGAACTTGAAACTGAAGACCAATGTATGGGATACTATGTTGCTTTAAAAGGCATTAAGACATCACATGGAAATTAGTAGATGTATTAGATCATGCATAGGGTATTTTTACTGGATTAGTGGTGTCACCAAGTTACATATGCTGAATGAGGTCAATGATGGCTAGTTAATTTTAAACATGACTGTTTCTTGGCCAGTCAAGCATGCAACTGAAGTGTACTCAACGTTAGCTTGTTATGCCACTAAAAAGAGAATACCTTAGTCCCAGTATTCAGGGACTGATGGCAACCGGAAAAACTAAAAGTAAGTTTGGCCGTGGCGATAGCCTAGAAACATAGGTGGCTAAACCCCGGTGCTGGAACTCACATTAAGGCTGAGAGTGTTTGTGCTTGATGAGTGATACTGTGCTTCTGCTCATTTTGGTGTGATTTAACAGCAAGCCCACTATGCAGGTGACAAGGAAATGTGTTACACAACTGGAAACCAGTTCCTCAAATTGTGGTAATAAATAGGCCATGACGTAGAGTGGTCAACCATTGATTAAAAGCCAGTTGCATAAAAAGAGCTCTTTGAGTGTGTTGAGTGGGGCGGTTGCTAGTCTTGTGTCTTTTAGGACCCCCCGGAGAGTTCAAACAGAGCGTTTAGACCACGCTGTTCTTTTGCCGCATGATTGAAGCCTTGAAACTATTGGTCAGCTCTCTCAGTCTCTCTCTTCTTTTAAACTCTGCAGGGATGCTCCTCTTGTTGGCAAGGCCATCAACAGGCTCCATTGAACTAGTTCAGGTTTATGAAGCTCCTCTTCAAAAACACAAGTTCACAGGTGTCCATACTACACACACAGTATTGGTTTCGATTGTCCAATGTCTGTTTATGTGCTTTTGTGTGACTTTAATGTTTTTACTTTATAACAGGGCATCTGTAGATTCCTTCACCCACAGATGGAGATTTTCATGCCTGCCCAGCTGCTCTGAGGAGGTTCCAGGGGTTTTAGATGATTTGCTCAGACCACTGCTGCGAATGATCAATGACACTGTTAGAATCCTCGATTGCATACGGAAATAAAGAGTCATGTGTCGTCAGGTGGTTCAGCTTTCAGCCTCCAGCTGCAGTTCATGTGATGAAAAAAGGATGGAAATTGATTTACTCGTCTGAAACACATAATGTCAATTGAAAGTTTGCTGTGTCCCTCAGTTTTCGGATGAGTGTCAGCATAATTGATTTGTTACAGAAGATGCAAGCAGTGAGAATTCTGTTCCTGAATTTGAATTGATGTACCAAACGGGATGCAGATTTGAAGTACAAATTTGATCCAGTTCATTATCTGATACACATGATGTCAACAGGAAGTTTACTGTCCCTCAGGTTTCGGATGAGCATAAACCCAATTGATTAGTTACAATAGATGTGAGCAGTGAGAATGAAATACTTGAATTCAAAGTAAATTTCAATTGAGGTAGCTAACAGGATTAAGTTCATGCAACTGTTATTTTTATCCAGCAAACAAAGCCAATGTTCAACTGTTTTTTTTTTCAAAATTTAAGACACAAAGTTTAAAAATAGCTTAAAAAGCAGTCTTTTTACAACATCACTCATGTTTCTTCCACCGTCATTCATGACTCCTCTCCTGTGGCCTCATGGGATAGTATGGTGACCATCAGATGTACACTTCAAAGTCTTGGCGGAAGTAGTAGATCATCCGGGTGCTTTTTGTGTGCTGTTTTGCATAACACATACTAGGAGAGTAGGCATGTTCGGACACAGGGCACTGTTGATATTGTGAATTCCTCTTTGGGATCTTTATTCAAATTCCAATTCAATCAAGTTTCAACACAATTTGTCCGATTTGATCGTTACACTAAATCATTATTTAGAACATTTACCAGAAACAGTGCAATCCCCTGTGTTCTTTCAACAATTACTCCCTATACACTCCTTGTTCTTGTTCATATTGTTATTATCGAATGAACTTTTTGGCAGTTTCATGAGCTCATGGGGAAAATAGGCGTTTCCCCAGGAAATGGAGGCTCTTTTGTGAGCTAGTCAGTCTGTACCGAATGAGAGGAAAATGCAGGCCGTGAACTCATGGTGTGGACACCAGAACCAAGCATCTGCTTCATCTTAACCTTCCCATCACAGTTATTTGCCCATAATTATTGACAGCTGTTAAAGGCACCACTAGCTACGTGTGGAGGTTAGCCATGTGAAGACCTATGGATGTTGAGAGGTCGTAATGGTAAAGGTTGAATAAGGAGATTGTTGGTTACAGGTTACTTAGCATGATTGATATGCTTGACTGGTTTCAGGAGAGCGCTACAAACATGATCTAAGGGTCAATGGCTTCAGGTAATCATTCAAAAGCTTTAACTGCAATTTGTCTCATGTCCCTGACCTCCCTGTTTTACCATCCTATTTTTCATCTTGATTATCTACAAGACAAGGGTTCTTCTTGTAGCAGATGGTCTCAGACTGTTAGCTGGCACTGTCTGCAGTGGTTAGCTACTGTGATGAATTCTTTCCTGGATTCTTTTTTGTGTCCCGGAGATCTTAAAAATGAAAACCAGTTGGTATTGGCATTTTTAATTTAATTTTAACCTTCTTCCCACGGGAGCATGTATTCTAAATGTAATGAGCTGTATTGAATGGTAAAATAGATGGAAATCCTGCATTGATGTGTAACTCAGCAGAAAAGTCGATGCAGCCACCATGTTCTTTTGCTTTCACATTAATCATTTTCTTTATTAATTTAATCGTATTTTATTCTAGTATTTTTAACAAAGTTGTATATGGGATATTTGTTGGTTATTGACCATTATATGAGTGATTATAAACTGCTGAGAGAAAATAGATCTAACATTTATATAAAAATGTAAAACATTTTAGCCAATTTAACCAGTGCACTATATTCAAAGTCTTCAGATACCATGCATTATATTTGTTATATTTTCTACTTTGTGTGCAAGTAACACGACACACGAAAGTCTGGCTTTAATTTAAGCAGCAGCACTCAGGGCAGGGTCTCTTCAAAAATAACTCTGAGCCGTACACCTCTCATCTAAATACACACTCCCTTACTCTTACTTGTATATACATACACACACACAAACATTGAGAAACAGAGGTATTTGAGGGGTGTAATGGATTTGCTTCATTCATGCACAGGTCTGAGCCTTTTAGCCATACCAATATGCATGGTTATCAAGAAACCAAGAATCCTTAAAAACAAAGTTGAAAACATATTTTACTGAAATCTATGATGTGTTGTTTTCAGGATTCTTTGAGCATTTATTTGAGATAAAACAGTTTTGTAACTATGCAAGTCTTTCCTAGCATTTTTGTTCAATTTAATATGTCCTTACTGAATAAAGGTATTAATTTACTAAACAAAATAATACAAATCCATACAAATGGTATGTGATTCATATCTCAAATTTGTGTTAGCTGAATCGATCTATAGAGGCATCTCTGCTTAGGATGCGAGTAGTGAAAAAATGTAGTTTGTTGCTATTAGTTTTTTTTTTCCCCATTGTCCAAGACAGTTACAGATACTTTTTTCTTTGTATTGCTCTTAGACTACAAACACACAATTGATTTGTATTTTTATGGTCCAAGACAGTTACAGATACTTACTGCTCTTAGACTACAAACACCCCAGTCTGACTGCTGTTCATCACATTGGCTTTGGTTCACATTGATTGGCTTGGATCCATCTTTTTTTTTTCTAGGCAAACAAGTGCTTACTGTTTAAAGGTATAAATTCACTGGGTGGATAGAGGATGCATGAATGGATGGAGAGAGGTGGGTATTGAAAAGCAGAAAGAAAGAGAAGTGACTTAAGTGGAAAGGAGTGTCCTTGTGTGCGGTGGGCGGAACGGGAATATTTCTTTTGTGAAATCATCACCACCCAGAGGACTGTACTTTGCTGGCTACTAGCCCTGTAGGTGGAGTTTCCTTCCTTTAGGCCAAACGTTGGAGGTGCCCTGTTGGTTTCGACTGACTGGGGTGGGCCTTTTCCTCTCTTCTCCCAAAATGCTTTACATCAGGTGGCTCGGATCTCTCTTTATGGCAGCCGAGAGTTATATGACACCGTTGGAAATTCTGGCTAGCACTCTTTAATTGGTATACCTTGGCACAGAGAGCTGTTATAGCGCATACAGGGAGTTTGGGGGCCCCTTAAAAAGGCTGAACGACATGACTGAAATGTTTATAGCAGGGATAGTATGCACTGGTACAGTTACAGAGTGGCACTTTTTCACACATGACAACAAGAGCTCAGCTAAATCATGTAGGCTAGATAATAGCCTTGTTGAAACGAAAAGCTCTGATTTGCATTTAGGATGATTGTTTCTCAGAACAAACACTCTCTGTGGGAGAGTCTGTCTGTGTGTGTGTGTTTGTATGACGGCCAAAGCAGATGGACCCCCCACTGTTTGAGTTAGCCACTAGTTTTGGTCATTCATACATCTGATGAAGGTCAAATGGGACATGCTGTCAGCAAAGGTTAGACAGGTGAGCATCGGGTCGGCGATGTGTACAGGTGGGCATTACTGAACAACAGCTACCCGCAGTGACTTTGAAAAAAGCTTGCATTTCAACCACAGACCCTCGACGTCTGACCCCCGCCAACCGAAGCAGACTACATGTGGGTTCACTTAGCTATTCTTTGGCTTGTCCCTAGAAGTTAACTAAATCTGACAACCTCATTTTTAACTTTTTTAGGACTTTTCCTAAGAAGTTAGCGTCACTAAAATTAAAAAATGTTAAAGAAATTGGGGATCCATTAAGTTGATCAAAAGGAAAGAAAAGAATGTTCCACAAAAATATTAAGCAGCATTGATTCTTTAGCTCCAAATCTGCATATTAGAATGATCCCTGAAGGATCATGCAACACTGAAGACTGGAGTAATGATGCTGAAAATTCAGTACATAATTAAATAAAATAAAAAATAGAAAACAGATATTTAAAGGGGTCATGAATTGAGAAATCAACTTTTCCTTGAACTTTTGACATACAATAAGAATATCCTGTATGTTTCGAAACTGAAAACTTCCTTGTTTTGTCTAAAAACAGCTTTTACTGTAACTAACCAACTGAATGACTCTGTTGTGAAATGTGCCTATAGATACTGTTGATGAAAGACCGCCTCTGCAGAAAAAAGTCAATGCCTACTTCATCATTGCAATTTTGGCCCCTCCCACTGACGTGTTAATAAGAAACGTTTGCTCAAAACTTGCTCAAAAAACAGATCTCTACTTTACATCTCGCTATCACTGTTAGTAATGTTGAAAGTGTTTGTGAGAGTGCAGAAATTGAGTTGCAATGAGGAGATCACTGCATTCATGTGCTCAACGTCTGTGATCGGCTACAATGTTCATCACTGCAACCTTTCATGCCACATCTAAATATGATGCTATAATCAACACTTTTCACGATTAGTTAACCTTGAGAGCTTTAATAGTAAAAACATGCTAAAAGTTTTCGAGAAAGTTCCACGTGTAATACTTATTTCGTATTCAAAGATGTCAGCCAATCACAGCAGTGGGCGTTTATGCTGAATACTCACAAGCGGACACGTCCCTTCCAACAGAGCGTTCAATTCAGAGGGATAAATTCAGGGTAGGACAAATGACTATGACCATTTTTGACGTAAAAATCATTCTAACGTTATAAAACAATGGTTCATGACCCCTTTAAATTGCAATAATATTTTACAGTATTATTGTTAATACTGTATTTTTTATTTAAAAAAATGCTTTGGTGAGCATTTAGTAAGACACTAAAAGATTGAACTGAAACTAAACTTTGGTGTGGGTCTTTATGCGTGTATATGGTATTTGCATCATGCAGTATCTTGAAGCTCTGAAAGATGTTGCTCTACACAAAATTCTGTGGAATGTGTGAGCTCCCATGTTGCATCATGACTAAAGGTTTGGTCTGATTGATCATGTGCAGACTGTTGTCACTTTCTATCTTACTCATCAATCTAAAGTGTCACTTTCACTCTCAATCGATTGAATCTTTATCACGAAATCAGGCGCCTTGTTCTTGTGTTCACATGTGCATGTTTTAATGTGCATGACTGAAATGCAAGGTGCAATGCTTAAAATATTGAGTTTGTTGGCATTAGCAGCAGGTATTTTCTCTCTGTCTCTCTTGATCTCTCACCTCATTCTGCCTGTATCCCCACTGCGACGAGTGAGCGATGAAGTCAACTGCATATGCAGCACTGCTGATGAATTATTGAACAGTGGAAAGTGGACGTGATGGAGTCTTGCACGCAGTGCATACAGAGGAGCCACTGTGTGAAAGGATGACTGATGTCAAGAAAAGAAAGCAAGTGGTTACAGGCTTCATGTCAATGCACAAATGCTAACATACATGCTGCATTTGCTCACTGTCAAAAATATTCGTAAATATACTTTGGATGCACTTCAAATGTAGAAGTACATTGCGAATGATCCTTTTTGGAAACACCTTTTACCTTAATTACTGAATCTGTGACGACCAAACCCTGCGTAAGTCAATCAGAAATCTTGGCTGTTTGGGCGTGAGTCTCTGTTTTCAGAGTAGTTTTAGATAGTGGAGTGTATTTAGGGGAAAAAATGCGTCTGTGTGTGGAAAAGGCATTATTTTTTCCAATTGTACAATATTTACGAATTTTACTCCTGCAGCTCCAAAGTAAGATACATTCACCTAAGAAGCAAAATCATGTAAGACAAGACTCAAGAATGTACCTTGATAATAATAAGACATTTTTCTTGAGCACCAAATGTAGTAATGGCTTCTGAAAATTCAGCTTTGTATATTAAAATAAAAAACATTTATTTTAAATAGCAATAATATTTCAAAATAGTACTGTTTTTACTGTATTTTTTTAAATCAAATAAATGTTGCTTTTTTAACGTAAGACTTTCCTATGGACCCTACACTTTTTGTGATAGTGTATACAGTATACCATCAGTCATTTTGTATCTTTTGCAGTATATGCTTGTATTCTCTTTCAGAAGTTAAAGTTAAAACCATCCTCAGTGAATGGTTGATGTGGAAAGGAGAACAAAGCTAAGCCCTACTCTCATTTTTGGAGTGCTTCTTGTTTCACTGCTAAAAACAGATTACTTGACTAGCGTTTACAGGAACATCAATGGTCAAACTCAAAATAGGAAGCTACTGCTTTGGTATTGTTGTGTTTGAGCATGAGCATGTGTTCAGTTGACACAGAGACAAGCCCTGAACATAACATTCAGCTGTCGTCACTTAAACAGCCTCCTGGGAGGGGAGGGACAGAAAATATGGGAATAATGTGAAAACGTACAACTCCCCCTGTCATTACCAACTGATACCGTGTTCAGATTAGCATAGAAACATAGCCTGTTGAAACAAAAATGGTTGAGGTTAATTAACCGTAATTATCAACCCCAAACGGAGGGCCACACAAATAATGTTGACATGCAGTCTGTGTTTGCAGCGTACACACGAGGGCGGATGGCTTTTTTTATTTTTCAAAAGAGACGGAACATTTTGTCTGTTGGGTTGTGTTATGAGTATAAGCTCTCATTGAGCATAGCTTTCAAAACAAGTGTTCTTTTATGTATGTGTATCCCTGATTCAAAGCTGAAGTCAGTGATGTTTTTAATGATGTTTGTGTATGAAGGTTCCACAAAAGGGAAACTGTCTGGCTTCAGACAAGCTTCCAGGGCACAATAACATCATGTCTAATGATCTAAAATGTATTAAATTGAGCTTTAGCTATAAACAAGCCCATTTTTGAATGCTTTTTATTCTTTCCACTATGGTCCAAACTACATGCACAGGATTGTGGTAGATTATACCATCAAAATCTGACTAGATTAAATAATCTTGGTTGACAGGATGTGACACACACACACATTGAATTTGAATGTCTTTATGCCTTCCTAGCTCCTTAAGCAATATGATATTGACCTTTCTTGTGTTTATGTTCTCTCTCCTTTTATGTTTAGTCATACTTCGTCACTGACTATGACCCCACAATTGAAGACTCCTACACAAAGCAGTGCGTAATTGACGAGAGGCCTGCGCGGCTGGACAGTAAGTATGCCGCAGATGGATGAGGGAGCCTGATTGTCAAACAAATCACACAGGATGTAGGGAAACAAAATACTGCAGCAAAGACTGACGCATTTTATGATTTGATAATACATCATAGAGATCTGATAAATTACAGAGGAACGGATGGGTTTTGTCTCTTCTAAAGATTCCATATGCAAGCAGCAGAAAACTACCTTCATGCGACGCACATGCTCAACGAAACATGTCCTATATGAGATTAATCAGATATTTATGCAACTTTAACATAATATTACAACTTATATGTACACAAAATAAATGAATTGAGCGTACTAAATTACATACTAGTCAGAATACGTTAACTCCTGTTGTGGCTTCCTGTAACAACGCACTAAAGTGCGGCAACTAAACCCAAAGAATTAACAACTTTTTATTACAATAGTATTCTCATTATAATCAGTATTAAATGATTGAAGCTGTATGCTATATTCAGCTATATGGCTGAAGCTAAAGATGATCATGATAAACTGAATCTTTTAGTGCTTGGTTACTAAACTAGTTTATCCTTGTTACGATAAACTATTACATTACTACCACCATGCACAAAGTAAACAATATGGCAACTTACAATTCCACAAAAGCCTGATTCTTTTACAGTAGTGTTTGTTCACTGAAGTGTCTCAGCTGGAGGACATCATTTTTTATTTATTGGCTTTAATATATATCGCTCTAATTTTCTTATCAGACTGAAAACCATGACATTAAAAATTTGTACAGTCTTGTAAGACAGGACTACGTTAAAACTATTTTCATAAAAATATCACAATATCGGATTGCATCGTCTAATAATGCAGTTGCATTAATGTACATTCGAGTATAACAGATATTCAAAGATAAAAAAAATGTAGGGTGGGTTTTATCAATCGTTTCTTGATTGGATTTTTAGATGTGGATGTTACACTTAAAAACGGAGACAGATGAATGTGAGTATTTAGAGATGGGGCATTAGCTAACTAAATAAACATAGTAGTATTTTAATGTTATCTGTGAATGTGAATAAATGAGGCCTTTGATTACTGGCATTACTCAAGGTTGTTGTAAGATAAAGGAAGGGTGCCAACTTTGGTTACATTCATACATACGTTATTCAATCTTTCTGTTAGTAATTCCACTTGTCAATCCTAAACATTATGTGAATGTTCCCATATATTCATGACAAAACTACGTTAAGCATTACATAATGGAAACCAATTTATAATCAAACTTAAATTGGTGATTTGGCCAAAGTGAGTCTGTGGGTGACTAATGCGGCTGTTCTGTGTTTGTCAGTCCTGGATACAGCAGGACAGGAAGAGTTTGGAGCCATGAGAGAACAATACATGAGGACAGGGGAGGGCTTCCTTCTCGTCTTCTCTGTCACTGACCGGGGAAGGTGAGCAATGTTCCACTCACGTTTTCTCTCAACTTTCTCTCTTTCTTCCCCTTTCCTCTACATTGTCTGTCTCAGTTTCACTTTCATTCTGTTTTTGTCTTTCCATTTTTATTAATGCCAACCTCCAAAATGCTCTCAAACTCACTCATATTTTCTGTAATTGTAAAATTATAGGAGCGCTAATTTATGCCCCCAGGTTTTGTCTGTGTGAAACCCAGCACATGCAAATAAACAGATCGCACACACATAGCAGTGTGTGCGCTCGAGGAATTTGGTGTGTGATGGGCCGTTTTCGGAGTGTTTGTGCCCTCTTAGGGTCCTTCCCACTTTGTGTTTATGCTGTAAACAGCCTTTCCTTCCTTCGTTTACATTACCCTGCTCGGAGCCGATGGCACCGGCCTCTCTGAACACACACTCTCGCAGTCGCTCCAGAGCCCATGACAAGCATTTCCTCCTCCTGCATGACATTTAAAAGGCTCGAACTGTTAGAATCAACAGAGACCTCATATCAATGTCCTTCCTCTCCAGCACACACACACTGTTCTCCATATGATGGCTTCTTGCCTTCTTACAGCGTTACTGGAAAGTTAATTGCAAAGGCATGAGAACCGAATGACCTTGTGTCATTCTGTGTACTGTAATGCAGTTCTGTGGCCCAAAACAGAGAGAGAGAGAGAGAGCTGTTCATCAGCTGGAAGGGTGGGCGTGCATTCCTTTTAGGTTTTGTGGTGAGGGAGAGCTCTGATTTGTCGGTGTACTTTAATTTAATTGTTTCTGAAAATGCCCTCACTAGGGATGCATGATATTGGCACCGTAGGGGTTATATATATATGTAGATGTGTATATATGTTCAAAGTAGCGACAAAAAGCCTTTGTGGAACATTAGAAAAAAATATATATACATATGTATGTGTGTGTGTATATGTGTATATATATTCGTATTCTGAATACAGCAGGACAGGAAGATTATAGAATATATATATTCTCTCATGGCTCCCAACTCTTACTTTCCTGCTTTATGTAGAACTAACAAAACACAGAATGGCCATGTTAGTCAACCACGGACTCACTTTAGCAACATCACCAATATGTTTGATTACAAATTTGTTTCCATTACGCAAGTAATCTCCTATAATATTCATATTTCTTAATCTATGGCTTAATGTAGTTTTGTCATGTATATATGGCAACGTTCACATACAGTGTCAAAGTTAGACAAGTGTATTTACTAAAAAAATGTGACTCAAATAGAAAGGAAAATAAATTAATAGTTTGATTCAGCAAGAGTGCAGTGTAAATTGATCAAAAGTGACAGTAAAGATGTTTAGGAAGATGTGTGTGTGTGTGTGTGTGTGTGTGTGTATACATGTCTACTTGTGTGGGACAAATGTCTTGCAAGTTTCAAGCTGTTTGTTTGAATCTTTTTAATGGCTATGCGTCACCTTGTTTTCCTCAGCTTTGAAGAGATCTACAAGTTTCAACGACAGATCTTGAGAGTGAAGGACAGGGATGAATTTCCCATGATTCTAGTGGGTAACAAAGCTGATCTTGAGCAACAGAGACAAGTGAGTGGCATGAATCATTTCAAGTACTGTAATGCCAGAGAGCTATACTGAATCAGTATTGATACGAACATTTTATTACCCTTTCTCTGCACTGAAATTATAGCATAACTTGGCTGTGTATCGTATCTATATCACTTCTGTTTTAAAATTATACATTTATATACTGTACACATACATGCAATACCCAGAGCACAATATCACTGTTAGAAGGTGATTAAATGTGGATGAAAATCAATGAAGAGAGCTGAAAGGCTAAAAAATATCACAGAGTCTGTGTCTGTAAAGTAGAGCGATGGTAATAAAAGATACTGGGTTACTGAGTGCATTTTGCCTTTGAAAGATTGTGTTACTCTGCCACCTAGTGCCAGAAAGAAGACAGCCAGCCTGTTATAATAAACTGCATCAATTGCACTTTACTTTATGAATTGCAACCTATAAGTGGTACTGTTTTAATCCATATCGAGCCAAATGCAAAAACTGTTAAAATTATAAAGCGCCTGGCTGGTTTTTAATTGAGGAGTGTTCATTTTTCAGGTGACCCAGGAGGAGGGCCAGCAGCTTGCCCGACAACTCAAAGTCACATACATGGAGGCGTCAGCTAAGATTCGTATGAATGTAGACCAGGCTTTCCACGAGCTGGTCCGAGTCATAAGGTGAGTCTACCTTACAAAGCTGTGGAACCACCAGATGGTGGCAAAATGGAATAAACACTGCGTAATGTTTTTGTAAATCAGTACACATTTCGAACCGTATTATGCTACAACATTGTCATATGACCTCATTATGTTCAATGTTTAATACAGCAAGCGCTATTCAATTATTACCTCAGCAATACATGTTGCCGTTTTATTCATTTTTGATCCAATTTTATGGGTAAAAATGTCTTTCATCTTTCACAGTCTGATCAAATCACTGTTTACAATACTTTAATTTATGTGTCATGCTAGATCAAATCAGGAATATTGCATTGTGGGATAAAATGTCTTGCGTAGGTTGCTCTTTTATGCACAGGATCCCATATAAATCCACATACTGAGCATTATATCCTTGTATACTGAATAATTACTAATAGCAGTGTTCTGAACATAACCATAGTGAATAGATTGATAATGTGTGTGCCTCAAATATTTTCAGTCCATTGAATTAGTGTGATCTTAGTTTATGTGCTTTTAATTTACTAGCACTTCAATTTAAACTTTGACAACCAAGGCAATGTTGCTCATTTGTTTCATTCAAGTTTAAGTTTGTATATCTCATTTTATTGTGAATGCTAATGAGTTGTAGTTAAAAATAACTAGATGAATTCAGTCAGAAGAAGGCAGATCTTTAATTTGAGCTCAAAGATTTATACTCTAAGACATGATTGGATGATTGTCACGTCCTCTCACAGGAAGTTCCAGGAGCAAGAGTGCCCACCCTCGCCGGAGCCCACGCGTAAAGAGAAGGATAAGAGCGGCTGCCATTGTGTGATTGTCTAATTGACCTCTCACTGCCGCCACTCACCCAGCTGCTGTCACCGGTCCCTGCCCTCCACCCTGCCTTCTGACATCACGTCCTGTGTGGATGAACTTGCTGCCTTTCTACATGTGCATGTCTTCAAAACAGCAGTGTCTCTCATAGCCTTATCAGGGGCATCGTGCCTCTTGGACTTCACTACTAGAAGAACCAAACTGACAAAATCTTGATCGAACTCACCATTCTACCTTCAACTAGAGTACTGACATCAGTGTGACCTAGAATATGGTAATCGTGCCCCCAACACTAAACATCGCTTCTTACAAATTTGCTATAAAACACACACAATTCCTTTTGTATTTGAAGGATTTTTTTTTTCTCTTGCCTTGTGACATTTGTACTTTTGCTGAGATCTAAAACGAAGACTAAACGAAACACCATTGGGATTGCAGACAACATGTAGTCACCGATCTAGAGTGAGATGATGTTCTGAAGCTTTGTGTGTGTGTGTGTGTGTGTGTGTTGTGCCATATCTGTTTTTACTTCCAGAGGCTAAGCAGCGATTGTACATAAGTAAAGATTTGTGTGAGTTGAGGCCACCTTTATAATGACAGTACTCGGTCACAGAGTTCCCTGTGTGAGCTTGACTAGCTTGTTTTGACATGAATTAAAACATTAATGTACTCACAGATATGTACATACATAGCCTTTAACATGCCAGTTTTGTCAGCAGTGAAGTCAGAATCCTAACTTCTTGTTTGGCCGAGATGACTATTTTTTTTTTTTCCTGTCTTTTTTGTTTGCATTGTTAGATGTCTTGGCATGTATGAAATTCTTTTAAAGGGATAATTCACTTAAACATGAAAATTAATTTACAAACCCTTATGTGTTCCAAAGCTGTTTCAAACTAAAACTATCTGTCTGCAAAACACTTTTGCTGTCCAAAAAAAATGATTAGAGATCTGATTTTGCCATATATGCACATCTATAAAATATATGTGTATGTGTATATTTTTATATATAAAAAGCAATTTTATATATAATTTTTTATATATATATATATATATATATATATATATATATATATATAATTGCTTTTTATGGCAGAACATTTTATATATATATATATATATATATATATATATATATATATATATATATATATATATATATATATATATATATATATATATAAATTGCTTTTTATAGCAGAAAATATGAAGAAAATTATTTATAAATACAGTGTATATATATATATAATTTTATTCATACTTTCTGCTGTGAAAAGTATAATCCATTTGAATTGAGTAAATCTGAGAAACATTTTAATTACAAGTGTCTCTGTGGTTTTCTGACAAAATAAAAGATTTATGGTTTTAAATTAAGGCAACCATAAATTGTAGAAGTGTAATTCTACTGTTATTTTAAAAGGTGTATATTATTATTATTATTATTAATATGGTTAATTGTTATTTTGTATTTTACAGTACAATAGTAATGTATTTCTTCATTAATTTTTTTAATAATGAGAATAATAATAATAGAATAATTTAATAATAATAAAAGAATAATAATAATAATAACAATAATAATGGGGAACTGAAAGTCAATGTTCTTTTGGGCCCCATTGATTATCATTATTTTGACGAAAACAGCTTAAAAAAAGATCTATTTTTTGTGGTTTGCAGAAGAAAGAAAGTCATACAGATTTAGAACGACAAGGGGATTTTCATCTTTGGGTGAACTATCTATATTGTGAAATGTATTCATGTTGCCAGATTGTTAAAGCCTTCTTGATTCTCAGCTCAGATTTCTACAGGCTATCTTCAGACTCAGGTTTCTCCATTTACAGTGTTTTCACAATGTGCTGATAATGTCCGCTCACTCAGTGCACAATAGGTTGTATGTTCTCTACTAGGTACCCCACCACGATCGATGACACAGAGGAGTTGTCTCTGAAATAATTGTTGTTTTCTGGCCTTGTATTCACTTTTACACTGATTTTGTTTGGTTTTTTATTTGTATGGAAATGTATTTAAGTGACTGAAACAGGGCAAAGACTGTTTCAAGGGGACATTTGAACTGCTGACATCACAGGCATCTTTTATGCATCTTTTCATGTATATGATCATAGAAAATCTAAAAGTTTTATATCATACAGGAGACATCCACATTCCCTCAAGACTGTTTTTTTTTTATATATATATATAGTTTGGCAACTCTGTTATATTCACACTTAAATCTGGCATTTCTCATCTGAAAAAGTAATCTCATCTCACCAAATTTGCTTTCTGGAGTCATACTCCAAATGTTCATATCACGATTCCATCATGTGAAGTTTTATTTTCATCTTCCTTTTTTTCAGCGTGCATTTCTGTATGAGGGATACAAACTGTTTTAGTTTTTGTGTGTTTTATCATCATGTAATATAAGAAAAAAGATGGAAGTGATCTTCTGAATGAACATGATTAAATGTTTTTATTATATACTTTTATACATTATTTTCTTATCAGACTAGTTGATGAGTATTTTTATATGTTTGTAAGTGAAAACGCTCTCGCAGCACAAATGTGTATATGTAAAGAGGAGTATTTAATGATCTCGTTTTTGTTTTTAACTGAAAAAAGGCCAATGTATGTTGAACTGTGGTCCTATCCTGCTTTTGGTGGACTGAAACCAATAACTCACCCAAATAGTTATCCACTTCATAGCCTAAAACGCAGTGGAACTTTATCAGTGATCACTGGGCCAATGCTTCAATGCGATGTCCTTTCGTGATGACTCTGGTGCATATCTTTCCCAAAACCTTGTCCGTTACACCACTTATTGGATCAACACGAAAACTAGTAAGAACAGAAGTGCATGACTCTTCTTCCCTGAGTCTGTGTACATCTAATCCATACTGTGTTTTATTTGTCACATCCTTCCCCCTCCCCCTGTATAGCCTCTGGTGCTATAATAAAATCGATGATTTATCTGTGCTATATTATTTTTGTTTTTCCTTACTGAGGAAACACGGTACTTGTTGCACAAAATTATAGCTCTCAGTCTTTAAATGGATATTGAATAACAAGTGCCGCCATGTGACAAGTAGATTGTTATTTTGCTGTCCTTAAGTATGTCCCCTGTGATTTGCAAAACTTCTGTGCTTTTTTTTGGGCAGTGTTCCAGTCGATACGGTAATGAGCTGAATGTCAGCTTCTGTCGTAAGCTTGTTTTGATCGTTATTAAGCCTTCTGTGTATGCTTCCGGGAGTTCTGAAAGTGTAACATAGTGAAGGAGGAGGGTGTCATATCATCTTTATGATTTAAGAGGATTGGCTTGAGAAAAGCTGTTGTTCGATCATGACAGTTATACAATTAAAGTAATGAAATTAAATCAGTGCAGTGACCGCTATACGGGTTGTTTCTCTGTTTTATATAAGCTGTTTGCTATTAATTGTAAAGGTGAATGTACAGTAACTATTAACGCTTACTCTTATTCTTAGTTTCCCAAAAGCATTGAAGGCCATTGGTGCCAATATTTCTGTGTTCTATGATTACTTGGGCTACAATGATTTTAGGAAACACAGCACAGGGTGGTCCACACATATATATATATATATATATATATATATATATATATATATATATATATATATATATATATACACAGTACAGACCAAACTTTGGACACACCTTCTCATTCAAAGAGTTTTCTTTATTTTCATGACTATGAAAATTGTAGATTCACACTGAAGGCATCAAAACTATGAATTAACACGTGGAATTATATACATAACAAAAAAGTGTGAAACAACTGAAAATATGCCATATTCCAGGGTCTTCAAAGAGCCACCTTTTGCTTTGATTACTGCTTTGCACACACTTGGCATTCTCTTGATGATCTTCAAGAGGTAGTCATCTGAAATGGTCTTCACTCCACAGGTGTGGCCTGTCAGGTTTAATAAGTGTGATTTCTTGCCTTATAAATGGGGTTGGGACCATCAGTTGTGTTGTGCAGGAGTCAGGTGGATACACAGCTGAGAGTCCTACAGAATAGACTGTTAGAATTTGTATTATGGCAAGAAACAAAGCAGTTAAGTAAAGTAAAACGAGTGGCCATCATTACTTTAAGAAAATGAAGGTCAGTCAGTCTGAAAAATTGGGAAGAATTTGAAAGTGTAGTCACAAAAACCATCAAGCGCTACATAGAAACTGGCTCACGTGGACCGCCCCAGGAATGGAAGACCAAGAGTCACCTCTGCTGCGGAGGATAAGTTCATCCAAGTCACCAGCCTCAGAAATTGCAGGTTAACAGCAGCTCAGATTAGCGACCAGGTCAATGCCACACAAAGTTCTAGCAGCAGACACATCTCTAGAACAACTGTTAAGAGGAGACTATGTGAATCAGGCCTTCATTGTAGAATATCTGCTAGGAAACCACTGCTAAGGACAGTCAACAAGCAGAAGAGACTTGTTTGGGCTAAAGAACACAAGGAATGGACATTAGACCAGTGGAAATCTGTGCTTTGGTTCCAAACCACGGTGTCTTTGTCCAACGCAGAAAAGGTAAACGGATTGACTCTACATGCCTGGTTCCCACCGTGAAGCTTGGAGGAGGAGGTGTGATGGTGTGGGGGTGACCTGAACCCAATCAAGATGGTTTAGGGTGAGCTGGACCGCAGAGTGAAGGCAAAAGGGTCAACAAGTTCTAAGCGTCTCTGGGAACTCCTTCAAGACTGTTGGAAGACCATTTCAGGTGACTACCTCTTGAAGCTCATTAAAAAAAATGCCAAGTGTGTGCAAAGCCGTAATCCAAGCAAAAGGTGGCTACTTTGAAGAACCATTTTCAGTTGTTTCACACTTATTTGTTATTTATATAATTCCACATGTGTTAATTCATAGTTTTGATGCCTTCAGTGTGAATGATGTGTCCAAACTTTTAGTCTGTACTATATTAAACAAAGGGTTCTTGACTCTGTTGTAAATGCCTAAAAAGTCTCTATATAAGGAGAAATGTCTTAAGTGATTGCATTATACTTTAATTTTTATCAGATTAAAAATATTTTTTGAAAGAACAAACATTTTCTGAGCATTTATACCCTCTCAAAATGGGAAAACAGATTTAGTCAATTATATTTGTAATGTACACAACAATTCTTAATTTCTTTGCTTTTGATTAATTAACTCTGTAAAATATGCAATCTACTTTATTAAATAATGTCGGTTGCATGTAACACAATCAAGTATGCAAAAATCTTTGCTCTTGATGTTACTAACACTGCAGTTCCCAGCATGCTTTACATGGCACTTTATGGGGATAGTAAAAATGTTAATATTAAATATCATGTGAAATGGGGGAGACTTAATAGTGTTTAATTAATTGTGTTAATTATTAATTGGTTACACTGGGTTAACAAATGAAACTTTTTTTTTTTTTTTTTTTTTTTTTAAGGAACTTTTTATTAAGGAAATATTTATGCGTTTCCCTAAAAAAAATATATTGTTTTATGGGTCACTTTAATTCCGAGATTTGATGTTACTTGAACAAATAATGTTTGTGTTCTGTACTTTCCTGAGACCCCGACTGAGTATTTGACAAAAGTGTTGATGTACCGGTACTTACAGGGTGTGCCTTAGACTGGCTAGAACCTATTAGAGCTGTTGTTTGGGAGACCGCTTTGTGTCCTTTGAGCACATCTGAGTCACGTGGACTCACAATTGGTGGATTGACAGCTTAATATCACTGGGCCACTGGGCAAATTCAGTTTGCCTAGTAGTACAGTATTTTTGCCTAGATGTCAGTTTCACCCTGGTGAAAGCGGCCTTATTAAGACATCGAATACTGCCAAAGCCTGTGATATCTGGCTGAGTTTCTAATTGACTCTTCTTCTTTTTTTTTAAGAGTCACTGCATAATTGGGACCTATGAACAATCAGCTGTCATTACTTGCCCTTTCCTAAATCTTCCAGTATTTTTATTCTAAAAATAATGAATAATAAAAAAAGTAAAATAATGACTGCTCTTTAACTTTAACCTCTTCATCATAGTGAAATTTACTGCCAAACAAACCAGCATGTTAAATCAAATGAAAGATTTTTTTGATCAACTCTATTGCAATGTTTTAATTTCTATTTTGTACTTCCCATGTTTGGTCTTTATTAACTTTATTTAAAAAAATATTTGTGCCACTTGTAGCCTAAAGGTTAAAGAGTCGGATTTGTAACCTGAAGGTCAAGGGTTTGAGTCTTGGCACCAACAGGAAATGTACCGTAGGTGGGGGAGAAGCATTCCCTTCCACTTTCAATACCCACAACGGAGGTGCCCTTGAGCAAGGCTCCTATCAAAAATGGCTGCCCGCTGCTCCGGGTGTGTTCATGGTGTGTGTGCACTTGGATGGGTGAAATGCAGAATACAAATTGGGACACTCTGATACTCTGAATTGGCTGCACGTCACTCACTCATAAAACTTTAAAAATCTCACATTGGTTTTTTCGAGGCCCTAAATTATCACTTGCTAAAAAGAAACATGTGATGTTCTCATTCTAGAGAGCCTTTTATCATACAAACGTTTTATTGGATGAGTGTAAAATGAGACATCAATATCATTAGCCCAGAAGTAAAAGACTATGATTTAAGTAAATATATATACTTAAATAATAGTTGTATCCTCTTTGAGAGTACATCTTTATGCAGATAAATAAAAGTCATCTCAATTTTTTTTTAACAATTTATCAATTTAATTAACAGTGGTGACTTACTGAATTGTCTTTTTTCTTTGTCTTCCTTGCATATGTTTTCACCAAGTGTTTACTAGAACCAAACCTCTTTTTTTTTTTGTAGACTTTAAACATTTTAATGATGGTTTGAGTAATTTTTATTTTGTTTCCATTAGTTTTTTGTTTTTTTTGGTTAAGTGATTTTGGCCATATAATTATGGAATTATTATTGTGCCAATAGAAAATTTACAAAACTTTTGCAAAAATGAACAAAAATATACATTGAGAATGGACAAAAACACTCAATCAACTAAACACCAAAAAATACCATTGTCACATTTCTAAGCCTTTTCGCTAAACCTGGTTTATGAATACGCAGCTAGATTTTTCATCTTTCGCTTTTACATTACTATATATTCACATTGAAATCAGCTGTTTTACATTGATAATATTTCACTGTTTTACTGTATTTTGTTCAAATAAATGGAGCTTTGATCACAAGAACATCTGCTGCACCAATATTTGAGCCTTGGTGCAGTATAAACATCAGTTTGAGATATTCTCTAAAATTACCGTATTTTCCCGCATATAATCCGCAGAAGCAGATAATCCGCACCCTCATATCCCGCGGGTTTTGGGGGTTTGTGTAAAAAATTGTTGGTATAATCCGCACCCTCAGATATCTCGCACCCATGATGAATTTTTTTGTGCAAGTTCACGATTCGAATTTCGAATGTTGCTCGCATGATGTCAATTATTATAACTGTTCAGGCTCGGTACACAGTGCTTGTGCGCGAAATTCACACAATAAGAAAACAAACAAGTCGAAATCAGAAGAAAAAGAAAGAGCAGTCTCTCCCTCTCTGCGCTGCGCTCGTACCCCTGAAAGCGTGTTGCACGCTATCATGGCAGCACAGCCAATCACGTCTTCTTGCATGAGTGACAGGTCAGACAGCCTATCAGCGCCAGCTGTAAGACTGACAGTACAGAGGCCAGACAACCCGTGCAAGAAAGAAAAACAGAAAGAAAATACCGCAAATTTTTTAAATATTGAAATATTATTACGTGTAAAAAAATGGTGATATAGTCCGCACCCTTATATATCCCGCACCCCCCCTGTGGGGTTTGTAAAATCTGGTATAATCCGCGGGATATATGCGGGAAAATACGGTACATTTAACATCCTTGAATATATTACATATGTTGGGAGATAATACAAATTTTGGGCTACAACTGTATAAAGAGTGATTATTGTAGTAAATGCGGAGGAGAATGTTGATGCTGCTCCTGATTATTCATCTCATGTTTTGTTATTATTAGTGTGTTTACTCTCTACTCTACTTCCGGTTGAAGGAGCCGCCAATCCAAATCTCACTAGCCAATGAGAGTAAAGTACTGTTAAGCCCGTCCACACGGTAAGCTTGTGCAGTTTATTTGAACACATGGTAGTTTTTTTGGTGTTTAGTTGATTGTTTTTATTTTCTGAGTGTTTTCTCCATTCTCAATGTATAGTTTTGTTAGTGTTCGCCAAAAGATTTGTCAGTTTTTTTTATTGCCACATTAATTAACTCCATACTCTATAAACAGTCTCTTTGTTTCCTAAATGGCAGTTTTACTCTGCAGACGTTCCACCATTTTTAGTCTATTGTGAACCAAGTGCTGAACTTGCGTGGCAAACCACTATCTGATGCCCATTACTCTCTCTTTCTCTCTATTAATAGATGACCATTTGCATTAGTTGGTGCTCCAGAAAAGAGACAGAGCTACTGTTAGTAACTTCAAAGTAACACTATTTAAGTGAACCAAATTACTATTTGACATTGGATTCTATGTTTTCTGTGCGTCTTAGATTTGTGACACAAAAATATTGTTTACATTCTGAAGTCTTGAGGTAAAGAGCCTCCCCTCAGAATTGCTGCAGAAGAGTTTAGGCCTACATTTGACAATTTAATTACTCTGTCATTATTAAATTATTTTCAAAATGCATAATTTTACATAAAATATTTGATGTTACCTAAAAGGCAACAAAGAAGTTTTCATTTGTTAACATTAGTTCATGTTAGTTAATGCATTAACTAATGTTAATAAATGAGAATTTATTTAATAATAGTACTGTAGCTATTTACTTTAAAAAATAAATCATTCAAATGATAAATAGTTTTGTGATATTAGCCTATTATATAGATTTTAAACACATGGTTTAACCCAAAGGCCTTTGTGCTAGAGGCTGTGCTTCTTTTTCATGTAAAATATTCTGCTTTAACAATTAAATGTATTCCCCCAAATATGCTATCATCTTGGATGATCCATCATAATGTACATGCTAAACATGTTACAGTTTATCACTAATGCTAATTATTCTTAAGGTGGACGTATTCACTAATTTTGAAAGTCTCGAAGCAATATTCACTCTTAGCCTTCTACCCTACAGCAGAGAAAAAATCATTTGGATGCGTCTAATTAAAAAAGAAAGAAAGAAAAGAAGGGAGGTTCCCACTATAACTCTGCCAACAAAACAACGGATAACTGCGATATTTCTTTCTGGAAACGAACCTTAATCTAAACGTGTGCGGTCCTGGTGAATTGACCAACAGATATTTCCCCTCTCACAGCCAGTGGTTCAGTCCACCTATTTTAAACCCCTCAACCAAACGGTTTTCTAAGGCTTTCAGCTCCTCACTAGAAACCTCTGAAGACGTTCACTGTAGCGAAGAAGGAGGATTTAACGCAAGACGTCAAAAATATCACACCGCTGTATAACCCAGATTCTGTTGTCCGCAGATGGCCATGGACGGATTGAGCAACAATAAGAGCATGTCATACAGTCGATGGAGTTATGACAGGTAAGCACGCCGCCCGCCTGTAAACAGATCGTAAAAATATCTATTTTTATGTGGGTTAAAGAATTTGTATGATCAAAGTAAACGCGACGGCGAATTCATGCGACCAAATCAACCCAGCAGTTCATTACGCCGAGAGAAGACGCTGATTTTAACGACCGAAGTTGTGTACAAAGTTCGTGATTCATCTGAGGAAAAACAACAAATGGCTTCTTATAGTGACAGTTAATTATATTTTTGCGACCCTAATGCTGTGTTTCTGTTTCCCTGTTCACAAAGGCGCTCGTAACAGCGAGTATAATTGTTCTGATTTGTCAACTGAATGGAGAATTGAACACAGGTCTTCTGACGGTCTTTTTTTTTTTTGTTTAAATAAAGGTTACTGCGTATCAACATTGCTTTTGGTAAGCCGAACATCACGGTTGTATTTCAACACGTGCTCTTTCCAGCTCATCTCTCGTGTATTGATTAGTCTAAAGCGTCAGCATCCTCTCAGCTCCACTGCCAGCATCTCAATTCTCTACAGGCATCGTGAAATCCGCCTCACTGCCTCTGCTTATGAACCAGAGGAAGATACTGGAGTTCATCATGTCTGCAGTAGGTGACACATTTGAAAACAGTGATTGGTATGCTATGATTGCTCTCTCACTGCTCCCCAGGGAAACTACAGAAAGATCCTCTATAGTCTGAGGCTTTGTTGCATTTCTCCACGGGGCATGACGCAGTGAAGCAGGGATAACGTATAAAACCCATTCTGTGTCTGAATATGCACATGTCTTTATAGCAAAAATGCTTTATGAAATGAGTAGAGCATCTAAATACACTGCTCGGCCAAAAAAAGAAGGAAAAGAAAAGTCACTGTTTGGATTTGATAAATAGACAAATGCTTAAGAGTCAATGATTGGATCGTTATCGCAGGGATTATGATGTTTCTATCATGTTATATGTTTGGCAACGGTTCAACAACCCTAACTGATGGAGTGTGTGGCTTTTCATATCTTAAACAACCATGTAGGAAGACACATCATGGCCATGGATCACAGTCAGTGTCAAGATTCATCAGGCTCAAATGGTTAAACAATGGTTTGTTAAAAGTAACATCACAACATTTATTTCTATCAAGAGGTGCATCAGTTTAGATACACATAGATCAGTGTTTTTCAACCACTGTGCCGCGGTACACTAGTGTGCTGTGGAAAATTATTCAATTTAAAATCTAAAAAACATAATTATTGATAACTAAATAGTCATAAAATACTTTTTTCTCTGTGTTTTTCATTCCCATTCAAGACAGTTTGATAAAAATGACTGTATATTGTTAATATAGGCTACAGAGTTTATTATTTTTTTAACATTTTTGGTTGGTGGTGTGCCTTGTGCTTCTTTTTTTCAATTATAAAATTTACCTTGGCTCAAAAAAGGTTGAAAAACACTGACATAGATGAGGAAAAGTCATCAGTGATTTTTAATTGAGATTTTGACCATTTTAACCAACAACAGTGACATTGTCATATTTGCCAACTGAATTGCAATTGTTCTTTAATTTTTTTGCATGCGTTCATTGTTTATATTAATATTTAAGTTGTTGTTATTATTAGTACATCTTTGGTCAAAGGACACCATGGGAATAAGTCTGGGATTGTATTTAAGTATACACACCTGCATACCAAATCAAAGCAAAAATATTGTCTTCACTCTTCATCAGTAGTCGATGTGCATACATACTCAGAAAGTACACTATTTTGGATGCGGCATCTGACCCTCCATCTCTCTCCTCTGAGATCCTTTTGGCTAGTTCAGTGTCTGCGGATGCATGTGGGTGATAGGGCACAGAAGTAAATGGAGGAAGTGTTCCTATGGCAAAGACAGTGCTTCAGAGAACAGCTGGTGCTTCTCCTCCAAACAAAGGGAATACTATCCATCACTGAGCACTGTCTCTGACGAATGGATAAAAGAGACAATACGTGCTAGCACATCAGGCTGGAGTTCATCCCAGATCATAGTTCTATCTATATCATACACGGCGAATACAGAGTGCGGTGATTGAGATAAAGCAGTACAATGTTTTGTTCAACTGATTGTAATCCTTTCAACTAGCATGTTGTTGAAACATTTCCCTCACTGTTTTAATTTAGCTTGTACCTGCCATTAGATCAGCTCCAGAATGATGCCTTAAGCTACTTTTGGGATTTAATGGAAGTTGGAACTGGCGCTGATTACAGTGCATAGCTCGTTACAATCGAGCGTCTTCCTCATCAGGTCTGGAGCTGCTCTCAGACAGTCTAATCAACAATCCTGTGTCCCCATTAACACTCTAACAGCCAGGTGTTTGGTGCAGATTATTTTCCGCATAGGCGAACTTCAGTAAACATAGTTAAGCATTTTTATATTTCTGTCAAAGTGAGGGGAGTCTGCTCCAATTACCCAAATAAATGTCAAGTGAGCTCATTAAGAAAGCTGATAAGATGCCTCGCAATGGCTATTAAGCAGTTTTGATGATAATTTATTGCTGCTTTTTTTCCTAGTTATAGGAGTAAGCAATCAATGCACTTTATTGACTTTTTCCTAAACTCAGCCTGCTTTGTTACTGTTGCTAACACCGGCTAGCTTTACAAGAACATAGATTTGAGAACACTGGCTGCATCTGAATATTTCCCTAGTATAGAACTTTTCTAGCCCTGCCTCTTTTCAGTGCTTCACTCCTGGTGTTCTGTCTTCCGGTTTGTATTTCCACAGCATAAAGGTAAGATCTTATGGCTTTATGAATGAAACACTTGTTTAAATTCTTCCCAGTCTACAGACATTTGTTATGACATCTGCTTCAAACATTACAATGCTCACAATAACTTTCGTTAACTTAAAAAGCTAAGGTACACATTTATGATATTTTAAAACTATCCAAAAATTTGACTTGTTTACATTTGAAAGAGGCTAATCTAAGAAAATGTTTGAGAGTAACAGTTGTTTAGGCAGCGCAGAGTGGAGATAAATCGTTAACAAATTTTTAAAAAAAAGAAAAGAAAAGAGGACTGAGATGAGATTAGAGGACTGCAAAATTAGTGTGAGGCACACACATTTCATATCATACACTGCAGCACACAGGGGTTGAAATGTTCTGTGAATTACACCGATCTACTGTGTTGTTTTGACAGAGAAGTGGAACCATTGCTTGATTTTATGAAAGGCCATGTTCTCTATGAGGCAGCTGCTTGATTTGTGGGATTAATTTTTGAAACTGCTCAGAGCCAGTAAGATTGTGACTAGGGGGCTATTATCTCACCACGGAGATGTCTGTGTTACCTTGAGAGAGAGAGAGCTACCTGTTAGCATTTTCATTCATCTCAGTGGCAGTTGGTTGGCTTGTGCATGAACCTTCAGAAGTACGTGACCTGGAAGCTTCCATCTTTGCCTGTGAATGTTCAGTTCTAGGATCTTTGTAATGTAACTACTCGCCCATCAACGTTTTCAGATAGGTAAAGTAAATTTCACACTTTTAAGAGTCTTCCTAAAAGACACTGTCACTGGTTAAGCATCGACAATAATTTAGTGACATCATAATTCTGGGAAAAATATAGACCAGCTTTTTTCAACCACTGTGCCACTAGTCTCACTAGTTTGCCGTGAGAGAACGTCAGGTGTGGTGTGGAAAATTGATAAGAATGACTTTATATTGTTAATTGCACTTTTTATATGAAAGAAGAACTATGAAATATCATAAAATACTTTTTTTTTCTTTGTGCTTATTTGATTCATATTCAAGACACTTTGATAAGAATGACTGTATGATTGTTGATAAAAGCTACAGTTTCATTTTTTTAATAAAACACTGATATAGAATATCTGCCAAAGGTTTGGAATAAAGATTTTTAATGTTTTTGAAAGAAGTTTCTTATGTTCACCAAGGCTCCATTTATTTGATTAAAAAATACAAAAAAAGCTTTATAATAAGAACCTTTGTTATTTTCTGTTCATATTAGAATAATTTCTGAAGGATCATGCAACACTGAAACCTCGAATTGCCATCACAGGAATACATTTTTAAAAAAAAATAATATTTCACAATATTATGCTTTTTTTTATTGTATTTTTTTTATCAAATAAATGCAGTTTTGGTGAGCATAGAAAACGTATTAAAAAATCGGAGTTATTCCAAAACTCTTGACCAATAGTGTACTTCAGAATTCATGAATAGCCTGCCTTTGAATGGCTGTCAGTAAGGAAAATTCTTGTCAATTTTTCTCATCAAAATTGTGTAGTTCTGGCATTAACCAGCAACGACTGAGAAAGTGATGTTAACTATACTTTTTTTGTAAAAAAATTTTTAAAATATAAATCTTCCTTGTGGTTGAACATTGTGTCAAAATCCTAAAATAAATACCTTTTATTCATCTTTACTTTTTGATCTTCATCGTTCATCAGGTTAATTAGTGGATGTTCATGCCGGTCAGTCTCCGCAGACAGACATCTAAACAAAGCAATTTATGTAAGGTTAAGTAAATAAGTCTGCTCACTATCAACTTTTTGGAGCTTGGAGACCTGATTCGGGCACAGGGCAGCAGATTTATAAGGCTTTTTGTTTATTCTGCTCACAATGCAGTCTACTGCAGGAACAGCACATTGCTGTGCGTATGTGTGGGTGTAAATCTGTTGTTTTGTCTTATACAGTACATAAGTGTTGTCCCTCGGGTCTGGCCCCTGGAGATGTGACCCCTGACATAAACTCAGCCTATATCAAACATTTGAGACCAGTTTCTGTGGTAACCATTCATCAGTGAGTGAATCTAAACCTCCCATTTACTGCAACGTGACAGTACATGCTCTAGTTCTTTTTCTTATGGAGTAGGCTAATGTCTTGGCTAATGGTCTCATGATTATAACAGTCATGGCTATTTTTTTTTATAGGTCACCATTCAAATAATTCACATTTCTACAATTGCTTATTTGTATTAATAGGCTGCCAGCTTTATTCCTTTATGACTTTATCATTGTGATTTTGAAAGATTATTTAAAAACTAGAAAGGAAATATAATTTTGCACCAGGTTCAATCATTTAATATCTGTTGCTTTTTATGCATTATATGTTCAAATAAATATAATTGACATACTCTACCATTCAAAAGTTTGGAGTTAGTAAGATGTTTTTAAAGAAATTAATACATTAATTCACCAAAACATGTTTAAAATGATCAAGTGTGACATTCAAAGGTTTTTACATTATTACAAAAATAAATAAATGCTGTTATTTTCTACTTTTTATTCATCAAAGAATCCTGGAAAATTTATGAAGGATCATGTGACACTGAAGACTGGAATAATAAACCTTATTCCAGAGCAATGCCATGATGGGCATGCAAGTGCGTCTATAAGGTACTTACCATGTTTTCAATGCCATCCACTGTAAAAAGCTGTATGAAGCCATTAGATTAATCAACACAAATAATAGTACAACCCACTGAAGAGATGTATGTCTATCCATAACAGACTTGCCTTCATTCCCATTAAAAACCAAAACTTTGCCATCACAAAAATAAATCACCTTTAAACAGGGGAAAAGAAGAAGAAGAATAGAAGAATAGAATTTATTGTCCCTTAACGGGAAATTTGTTTCCACAAACTGTCGTACAGTACACGCTACTGGCAAAAAAACATATATACACAAAAAAACCCAGTAAATTATAATAATATTTTTGTCAGGCGTTGTTGGAGGAGGAGGAAGGCACTAAAGATGAGATTAAACTTAAATTTCTTTAATAATGAAACTCAAACAAACACTTCAGAAGGATAAACAAAAAGGGCACTTCTTGTGCAAAACACAAAATAAAAAATTTGCATTGACGGACGGAGACTGAAGGAAGCACAGGGTAGATTTACACAAGCACTGAATGGGGGAATAAGACAGCTGACTAGACTAACAAGGTGATTGACACAACAGGTGAATGAAAAAACACTGGGAGATCATGGGAGGAAACGGGAAGTAGTCAGAAACATGACAGAACTGTGACAATTTTACTCATCAAATAAATGCAGCCTTGGTAAACAAAAAGAGGTTTTTCAAAACATTAAAGGTGTTATTCACACACAGCTTATGCTTTTTAACTTTTTCAACTTAAGTTAGTAATGTTGCTATACTAGCATGAAAAAGATCTGCAAGGTTGCAAAGCTCAAAATCCACTCCAAATGGAGATATTTTATTTAGCAGAATTTACTTTTCAAGAACTACAATGAACTGCTCTGTAATACAATTCATAGTTCGGGAAGGAGGAAGGAACTGGCAAACACACTTTTAATTTGAAAGTAAGACAAATACAAAATAAAAGTACTGGTGGCAGTCCCTCACGGACGACTGCCGCCCACAAATACAAAACACAACATAAATCCAGGCCTGGTCCTCTCTCAATTTTTACCGTGTTCGTGCCTCCTTTTATGCTTCTGCTCCTCCGTGAGATACGAGGTCAGTGCGGCACACAGGTGACACTCATTATCAATCACGCCACCGGCTCTCGTGACACTCTCTCATCCCTCAGCTCCACTCTACTTGTCACAGGGTAATTTGGATTATAATGCGTTTTTTTCCGGATCTTATGAAATCACAATGTTACTTATTTAAATAATCAACTAATCTCTCTGTTTTTTACACCCCGGAAAATGTTTGTCTCAAGACTGTCAAACTTAGTGGTTCAAATTTATTTTTAACACTGTTCCTGAATATTATAACCCCAACGTTTGTCTGTATGCGGCACATTTTGCAGAGAACAGACAAACTGCAGTGCAGGCTACACAAGCTTCTCCTGAAAGACGTTGCCATTCCCATTTTTTATTAATGAATCACAACTTGTAATTATGCCTTATTATTTGTAGTTTTGTTTTCTATTAAAAGTTCCAGTTATAGGTTTTATGTACTTGCTATAATGTAAACAAAGGACAAAAGCTTTGCCTCTGCTAGCCTGCTAACTATCACTACAGTATTCATTTAGTGTTTACTGTACCATTTGTAAGCTCTTGCTTTTGCAAGACTATTCACCGCCTCTTAGGAAAATTATCAATGATTTTGTGAACGATGATTGTTTGTATTACCATAGTTTTCCGAGAAGTGTTATTTATATTAAGTATATTAACGGTGGATAGAAGAAAAGAAAAAACAAACCACTCTGAAACATCAACACATGCTTGCAAAGTCTGTGCTTGAAATATGTTTTGCATAATCCTCTTATTCATTAACATTGTCTGGGTCTGAATCAGACTTTAATTGGTTTGAAACTGACTCCATCCTCCCATTTTCACCAGAGCACAACATGCTGTTTTGAAGGGCCATGACATTTCCCGAACACATGCTAAGCGATGCCAATCACAACACACTGGGCCAGCTAACCAATCAGCACATTTACATTTACATTTACATTTACACATTTGACAGATGCTTTTTTCCAAAGCTACTTACATTCTATTCTAGGTACACATTGACATTCTAATCATTTCGTATTTTGAAAGGAGGTACTTCAAAACAACTTGTTTGAGTCAGACTGGAGAGAGCGGAGCTGTAATACTGTAAAATATGTGTAAAATATTGAGAGTTTTATATATTTTTTAGTACCCCCCCCCCCCCCCCCCGCCCAAAAAAGGGATGTTCAAAAGGATGTATTGGTGAGCAATGCGGGCTCGAGGGACCGTGGGAGCGTCACGAGAGCCGGTGGCGTAATTGGTAATGAGCGCCACCTGTGAGCCAACAGTCTTGAGTCTCACAGAGGAGCGGAGGCATAACAGGAGGAGTGACAACAGTGAAGGACGAGAGAGGACCAGGCCTGGACTTATGTTGTGTGTTTGTGTGGGTGGCAGTTGTCCATGAGGGACTGCCGCCAGTACTTTTATTTTGTATATATGATATATTTCAAATTAAAGTCTGTTAAAAGTCTGTTTGCCGTTTCCCGCCTCCTTACTCCTAAATCTACTTATTTCAAAATAGTGTAAATTACCAAGTGCCTTAGTATTTCTCATCAAATGATTTCAATGTTATCTACACAGTCAATTTTACTTTAAAAAATAACTTAAGTGATGCTTGTGGAAAACAGTAAAGGAAACATGCACTGTTCTTTTGATTTCCTCCCTGTAAGGTGTGAGCATAAGCCCTTTCTCCCTAATGGATGGAAGAGGGGCACAGAACAGAGACTACTGTGCTGCTCTAATTACTGTCTCAGAGTCAGAGATGTGGATTTCACTTGGGAAATGCATTAGTTGGCTGGAATATTTTAAAACAGAATTGGTTAAAGCAGCAGAGAGAGATCTCCCCAATATCCCTATAACACATAAAATATGAAGAATGTTCTTCTACACTCTGCCTCTTCAAAATCAGTTCAAATTGTCTGAATACTTCTGAATTACCATTTAATTATAAATACACTGATTTTGATTAAATTATGACCAGTTACTTACAGGCATTAACTGTAAGACGAGGAAAATAGATAACTATTATGTTGATTAGAGTTTGTAATTGTTTAAAAAAATGTATTTTTAATTCTTTCAGTTCCTCATAACCTCATAACCTTTCTGTCCATGAAATCTAAGTGCCCAGATTAATGTTTTGTGCTGGAAGGTAATCAGTTGTGTGGGAGTAAAACGCTTATTAAAATATAAGGCATTAGGCTGAAATTGTTAAAATTAGCTTTAAAAAAGAAAAGAAAAAAAGAGCCATGTTCAATGCTGTAGTCAATAGACAAGGGATCTGAAATGATGTTGTTAGCTAACTACATAGGTAAAAATGTAAAAATTTTTAGACCATGTAAAAATGGTCTGACGCAGCTCAGTGGAATGAAAAAAAAAAGCTAGAGAGACTAGAGACATGTTTTAAAAAAAGTTAAACTTTTATCTTGAATGCCACGTTTAGACATGACAGTTTGTCATGCGCAAGACACTGCAAAAGACACGAGATGTGAACATAGCTGTTAAAGACATCCGCATAGTGTGTGTTTGCATTGAAACACTGTGGAATGGAAAAACGTTTCTGTGTGAACACAGAACAAAAGATGGCACAAAGGCTGTTCCAAAAGTTTCCGTTAAATACATATATATTAATAGGAACAAAAATGCCTACAGAACCATTTATTTTATCATGTTAGGAGTTTTTGGTATATGATTTACATAAAATTCCATTTAATTTGAGGATTAAATTTCCTCTAGACTCCATTAGACATTCCGTCTGATAAACCTAGAGTAAAACAAGAGGTGCATTTCAAAAGCTTTTACTGACTGAAAAAAGGTTGATATTTTTCTAGAAATTTAAGTTTGCTTAAATATTAAGGCATTTTTTTTCTGCAGGAGAAAAAGCTAGTCAGGGGTCAGAAACCTTTAATGTTGAAAGAGCCATATTAAAAAAAAAACTCATGCGGCGCGACACTCCTTTCTTCCGTGGGTTGAGCGATAGACTCATGCGGCCCGACACTCCTTTCTTTCGTGGGCGGAGCGATAGTGGACAGCTGCTACAAGTTACGTGCAGGGGATGAAAGAGCCGCAGCACAGGGGTGAAAGAGCCGCATGCGGCTCCGGAGCCGCGGGTTGCCGACCCCATAGCTAGGTAAACAAATGGGAGACATTATCAAGAATATAACTAAATTAATAATTCTTCCAAGGGAGAGATTTTTAGCTTTGTAAAATTGCTTACATAAACCTTGTGGGTGTTCACTTTAAAACACCCTTCTTATCCTTCAGTCTTCCTAGCTATATAGGAGGTTATTAACATTCTTATTTAAGAGCTCAGTCTTTTTAATTTGTCACTTCTAAGTTGCCAGTAGCCATTTCACAACTCATCTGTATGCAGGGCTGTAGCTCCGGAGGTAGCAGAATTAATCAAACTAAGTTTTTACCTTTTTCTTTTAAATGACATTTAGGACAATCATATGCCATTTACAGAAATGCTGGTGACTCTCAGTCATGTTTTGGAGGTTAATTTTCTTTTTACAATAGCATGTCTGATTTACAATAGCAGGTCTATTGAAGAAGATATATTGCATATCATACATATATAGAGGTTTAAGGTTACATTTGTGTTGATTTTAAGTTTTGAATGGTACTGGATTATGTTAAGTCCTTAAATCTTTGTATATTCACATTGAATATTAGTTTGGTTTAATAGAGTGCATAGACATATTCACATACTGGTTTGCTTTTTTTATGGCTCAATAATGGGAACAACATTTATTTATGGACACATTGTATTATAGACTGACAGGTCAACCTGTGATCAGGCTCCACCCCCACAATATCACTTAGGTTGACCCCTCCTCAACTCATTTGCTCTTTCTTCCTGCATGGGACTACTAGTACTCTCAGCACTTCCAACATCTTTGCAGGTTTTCGCTAAACTGTTCAACCGTCATTGAATTACGCCACCATACGCAACATCAGTTAAATTGGACAGTGTTGAGTGACAGCGCAAATTGAAAATTTCAGAACATGCAATAATCCTTTACCTGGGTCCCTCACAACCCGGTTCTGGTTCCTGAATCAAAACATTGAGATTTCTGAAATTAGTGAGGGTGCTCTAACCTTAATGCTCATCTAGTGATTTTTATCCCGTTCATGCAATTTCGAGAGTGTATCCCACATTTAAATAGGGATGTCATCCCCAGCATGTAATTGGCCCTCAGTCCTCTTAGCCTTGAAAAACAAAGCTTTTATTCAAAAACTGAATGGATGATACATAGCCTAGAATACATGCACAAAGCATTCCCTTTATAATCACTAAAGAGTTGTCACTCACTAAAGTTCATCACAATCTCATAAAGTTCCATTATTATCAATAAAAATCTGAAGTATTTACATTGTTTCTAGACTTTGTTTATTACGAGAGGATTCACGAGCACAGAGAACTGAACTGAACAAATCTGGACAAAATCTGCATATTGTTTCAAAGCAGCTTTGCTGTTACAGTGATAACAGGAAAAAATATGCATTTCAGCTGTTTCAGCTAAAGTCAGTTTAGTGTTGACTCAATTCCACTGTAAAGATACCAGTTTGATACACCGTAAAGATTAATTAATAAATTACAGTAGTTCATTTCATCTTGCAAAAGAAAAGAAATGTCACTGTCTGACTCAGATCAGTTATAGAGCAGCGTTAGTACAGTCAGATCAATAATACTGTTGAATATTAAGTGTCCCCAGCTAAGCAAGCCAGAGGCGACAGTGGCAATCCATCAAGTTATAGAATGGACAAAATAACTTTTGGAGAAATCAGGCTCAGTCAGGGAGCCAGTTCACCTTTGGCCAACGAATGTACATAGTTTCATTATGATTCAGGCTGCATCATTTGTCTGTGATAAGCCACAATACTCAATGATGCAAAACATGTAAATAGAAACCTTGAACACACTCCAGAGCGCAAATATGCCAAATATGTTTTGCCAATATAAATGGAGCCCCCTGATTACTGAGGTTCTAAGCTGCTCCTTACCTTGCTTATTGATTAAGTTCGTCCCTGCTCACTAGTTAAAAATGCTCATAAATGGGCCAAATCATGTTTACAGTGATACCTCGAGATACGAGCATAATCTGTTCCAGGGCGGAGCTCGTAATGCGTATTTTCCCATAGGGAATATTAGAAAACAAATGAATCCGTTCCAGATCTTAACAATGGAAAAAAAACATGTTTTTTATTGGTATAGACACACACACACACACACACTGTCACGGTTCTGTCGCTGTTTCCAGTGTAATTAGTGTTCTAGTGGACAGAACCGTGGCACTGCTCTCTCTCCTGTGTGTGTGTGTCTCGTTAGTGTCTGCCCCGCCTCCTTGTTTCCCTTAATCATTCCCAGCTGTGTCTCATCACTACCTTCCCTCATGTGCCCTATTTAATCCCAGTGTGTTTGCTGTCCTGTGTCGTGTTGTTGTCATTTGATGTCATTCCTGGATGTGTTTCCCGTGTTCCTGGCCATGTTTCCTGCTGTGTCCCTGGTTTGTTTTATGTTCTAGTTTGGATCTTGTTTATGTTATGTTTTCCCCCTCGTGGGTGTTTCTTTTGTATACTTTATTTCGGTTATATTAAATCCCCTTTCCTGCATTTGAGTCCTCCGTCCTCATTCGATCCGTGACAGAACGACACGACCACATGAGGACTCAGCGGGGAAAGGGATCCCATTCTCCTCCAGCTACCATGGATTCCAGCCTGCCTGTTCATCTGACGCTGCAGTCAAAGATTCTGGGCTCTCTTCGGCAAAACGGGACGGACCTGAGAACTTTTGCCCAGAAGTTTGGCCTCAATGCAGCGGGGCTGGTTTCCGGTGAGGCAGCTCTTAAGGACCTGTTTAATGCTGCCCTGGATGAGCCCCTAAGCTCGAGGAGGATGAGGGGGCTGGACCATTTGGACTTTTGGGAGTTTGTGGAATTCCTCACCACACCCTCCATGGTTCCAGCCCCAGAGGAGTTTCGGGCATCTGCAGTGCCCCCAGTGCCCACTGCAGCCGCAAATCCTCGCACCCGGAGGAGGAGGAGAAAGAGGGCTTCGTCCCCTTCTACTGGCCAGGAAGTTGCCCCGGAGCCCGCCGTCGGCCAGGGGGCAGCAGCACCTCTTATCAGCCCTGCCATGGCCAAAAGGGCTGTTGACCTTTTTTTTGTTTTGGCGGCCCTGCGTGCCTGGAAGACGCACGGGGCTGCCCACCCAGAGCCCGTGCAGCCTGACCCGCCGGCCGACCCAGAGCCCGTGCAGCCTGACCCGCCGGCCGACCCAGAGCCCGTGCAGCCTGACCCGCCGGCCGACCCAGAGCCCGTGCAGCCTGACCCGCCGGCCGACCCAGAGCCCGTGCAGCCTGACCCGCCGGCCGACCCAGAGCCCGTGCAGCCTGACCCGCCGGCCGACCCAGAGCCCGTGCAGCCTGACCCGCCGGCCGACCAAGAGCCCGTGCAGCCTGACCCGCCGGCCGACCAAGAGCCCGTGCAGCCTGACCCGCCGGCCGACCAAGAGCCCGTGCAGCCTGATCCGCCGGCCGACCCAGAGCCCGTGCAGCCTGACCTCCTGGAGCCTCCGCCGGTCGTCGTGCCAGAGCAACAGCCGGTCGTCATGCCAGACCTCCCAGAACTCTGCCTGCCTGAACTCTGCCTGCCTGAACTTTTGCGGTCAGTCCCGCTGAACCCACCGGCGCTGCCTGCCCTGCCGGACCCACCGGCCCTACCGGAGTCCACCAGGCTCGCTCTGCCGGCCCCGCCGGACCCTGAACTCTTGCCGCCGCCGGACCCTGAACTTTTTCCGTCAGACCCTGAACTCTCGTGGCCTGATCCGCCGGCCCTGCCGGAGCCCACATGGCTCGACCCGCCGGCCCTGCCGGAGCCCACATGGCTCAACCCGCCGGCCCCGCCTGATCCGCCGACCCTGCCGGAGCACACATGGCTCAACCCGCCGGTTCCACCCGATCCACTGGTACCGCGGGAGCCCCCCTGGCTGAACCCTCCTGTTCCCCCTTCCCTGGACATTAAGATTTTTTTTTTTCCCTTCTCTGGCCCTGAGGACTGCCTTTTCAGTTTTTTGTTGTTGTTTGGACTACCTTGAATTTTTCCTTTTATGCACTGTCTTGAATTTTGTTGATATTGTCTGTTTGCTCTCTCTCCATCCCTCCCTTCCTTCCTGGTTTCCTGTGATCTCTTGAGTTCCCTGTCTTGTGTGTTATGCTTGGTGGTGATGTCGGTGTTGGGTTTTTGTTTCATGTTGGAACGCCAGGTGGCGTTCCTTAGAGGGGGGGTAGTGTCACGGTTCTGTCGCTGTTTCCAGTGTAATTAGTGTTCTAGTGGACAGAACCGTGGCACTGCTCTCTCTCCTGTGTGTGTGTGTGTCTCGTTAGTGTCTGCCCCGCCTCCTTGTTTCCCTTAATCATTCCCAGCTGTGTCTCATCACTACCTTCCCTCATGTGCCCTATTTAATCCCAGTGTGTTTGCTGTCCTGTGTCGTGTCGTTGTCATTTGATGTCATTCCTGGATGTGTTTCCCGTGTTCCTGGCCATGTTTCCTGCTGTGTCCCTGGTTTGTTTTATGTTCTAGTTTGGATCTTGTTTATGTTATGTTTTCCCCCTCGTGGGTGTTTCTTTTGTATACTTTATTTCGGTTATATTAAATCCCCTTTCCTGCATTTGAGTCCTCCGTCCTCATTCGATCCGTGACACACACACACACACACATACATACAATTATAGTACATGTATACAGTATAAGGATTTGTGTGATATCAAATAAAATGTGGTTTCAATTATAAATTCTTACATACAGTAGCGGCAGGTGCGAAGGAGGGAGGGAGGGGGTTGGTATGTCGACACTTGATTCCGTATCGTAACTTACGTAAACTTAAATTAACATAACTGAACTTAGCTTACGTATTTAAAAAAAAACTTTTCTATTTGATATTATTGTTTTGCTTTTTTCGATTTGTTTTCTCCCCTTTTTTCGCCTGACTACCTCACTTTCACTTGGCGCAGACCTTTTAACGAAATGCCTATTGAGGGAGATTTGTTTCTGTCTCCCTTTCAAAATGAGTAAGGCACGTGTTGTCAAAAAGCACCAGAGCGCAACTAGTACACAATTTATCAGGGTGTTTCTTTTCAATGAAATCAGAAACCTTCTGCCACATAGCCATCACTGCCTTAATTTCACTTGTAGAAATGTTTTTGTTTTCCTCTGGTTCATGCTCCACTGCTGAGCTCTTACAACACCTGCATGTTCATCGTCTGCAGCTCGATCAGCTCCTCAGTCCACAATTCGTCCTGATGCTCCTGCGTGCTGGATCCCTCACGCGGACACCGCGCTCATATTTATCCACAATTTCCTGCTTCATTTCCATGGTCATCATGCGTTTCTTCTTCTCACTACTATCCTTACCACTCACTTTCTTATAACTCATCGCTATTATGAAGAATAATGCACAATATAGAAAGAAAATCAGCTACTCGTGGGCCTGCAGGCGTTCTAAATGACTTCCATACAGAAGTCAGCGAACACGTGAAGTGAATGCACGTCGGCATCTGCGTCAGTACGTGTGCTCGTATCTCGAATATTTACTCGTATCTAGAAGCAAGAATCGTATCGGCTTGCTCGATAAGATAAGAATCGGCTTGCTCGTATCTTGGAATACTCGTATGTAGAAACGCTTGTATCTTGAGGTATTACTGTATATTTAAATCTAATGGTTTTCACAGCTTTTTAAAATTTTATTAAAATTAAAAATGGCAACAAGTTTTCTGTGAAAGATGTGTACAGGGCTTAGGGGATATAAAATATCAGCTTGGTATAAAAATAATTCCCTTTCAAGGGAACTTGTGTTGCGTCAAAACGTAGGAGAATGCTTTAGCATATCGTCTGTGAAGCACTATTGAATCAATTAATTGAGTGTGAATGCACGTTGCGGGGTTTGAGACAGGCTCGGTCTTATCTCAGCCCTTACCCAGCAGATCCAAAATCCTCTGCCCGGACCCGAAAGCATGCTCGAGCTTTCGACCAGACAGAGGCTTCGGTGCTGCAACTGTCAGTTCTGAGGAGCTGGGTGTTGTCAGAACTCGGCACCTTCCTCCCCAGCTTATGAGGAGCTCTTAGAAGTGGTGACCCGTGCAGTCTCCTGTCTTAACCTAGATTGGCCATCAGACACTAAGGACGTTCATCCAAAAAAAGAGTGCACTGGATTACCATTACCTCCCTGCTCGGCGTGGAGGTCCTGGAAAAAGCCGGATACCCACAGTGTATACACCTCAATCAAATATGTATGCATCCCTTGTGGGGGCCCATAAATACGGCTATGGGCTGATGCCGAAAGTGGAGGAGGGTCTCACGGACCACCTCGCTCCCCAGTTGGTATCGCCCCTGAAAGCCCCGATGCTGCCCACCAAGCCAATGTAAGTTACATCAGCATTGGTGGGCAAAGCATACACCGCCTCTAGCCAAGCTGCGGCATGCCTCCACACCATGGCATTGCTGCAGGCTTACCAGGCTTATTAAAAATAAAATAAGTAAATAACAATATACAAAAAAAAAAAAAAAAAAACTTGACAATAGGTGTATGTATGTGCAGGAATGCATGTATAAATTAAAGGAAAAGTAAATAAGAAGTATAGTGTTAAATAAATGTAAATTAACTTTTAAATGTAAATTACTTTTCCTTTGCTTGGCCATTCTGGTGCTCGGTGTTCTGTAGCGCCAGCCAGATGGCAACAGATGAAAGGGGAAGTGGGTGTGAGGGGTCCCCCATGATTTTGCCAGCTCTTTTACACACAGTAGATGAGGACTCTTGGAGAGTAAGGGGTGTACCAGTGAATCACTCAGCAGACCAGACTATCTTGAATCATACACATGGAGCACTCTTTTTTTTTTATCCCCATGTGCACCATAAAGCTGTCAAAAAGCTTTCATTTTAGTTTCATCTGACCACAGAACCTAGTCCCGTTTGATGTTCCAGTAGTGTCTGACAAGTGAATATGCAAGAGTTTGTTTTTGGCTGAGCAGAGGATTTTTTTTTTCAAATTCCTCCAACAACACATGGTGATGTAGGTGCTATGTGATATTTTATTAAGGCTTATCCAGCTGTGATCCTTAAAGAGTCTTAAGACACATTAAGGCACCATAGACACATGTCCTATGTCAGGCATATTTGTAACATTTCCTGCTGATTGGAACTTCTTAATTATTGCCCTCATGGTTACAAGAGATACCCAAAATGGCAGACAAATGGTGATTAAAATATTTCAGTCAGTACTGAAAGGTATCAAATAAAATTTTTAGTGCAATTTAAAACTGATTATGTTATACTTTATACATTATACAGGGAGTGCAGAATTATTAGGCAAGTTGTATTTTTGAGGATTAATTTTATTATTGAACAACAACCATGTTCTCACTGAACACAAAAAACTCATTAATATCAAAGCTGAATATTTTTGTATCAATATTTTAAGTAGTTTTTAGTTTTAGCTATTTTAGGGGGATATCTGTGTGTGCAGGTGACTATTACTGTGCATAATTATTAGGCAACTTAACAAAAAACAAATTTATACCCATTTCAATTATTTATTTTTACCAGTGAAAGCAATATAACATCTCAACATTCACAAATATACATTTCTGACATTCAAAAACAAATCAGTGACCAATATAGCCACCTTTCTTTGCAAGGACACTCAAAAGCCTGCCATCCATGGATTCTGTCAGTGTTTTGATCTGTTCACCATCAACATTGCGTGCAGCAGCAACCACAGCCTCCCAGAAACTGTTCAGAGAGGTGTACTGTTTTCCCTCCTTGTAAATCGCACATTTGATGATGGACCACAGGTTCTCAATGGGGTTCAGATCAGGTGAACAAGGAGGCCATATCATTAGATTTTCTTCTTTTATACCCTTTCTTGCCAGCCACGCTGTGGAGTACTTGGACGCGTGTGATGGAGCATTGTCCTGCATGAAAATCATGTTTTTCTTGAAGGATGCAGATTTCTTCCTGTACCACTGCTTGAAGAAGGTGTCTTCCAGAAACTGGCAGTAGGACTGGGAGTTGAGCTTGACTCCATCCTCAACCCGAAAAGGCCCCACAAGCTCATCTTTGATGATACCAACCCAAACCAGTACTCCACCTCCACCTTGCTGGCGTCTTGAGTCGGACTGGAGCTCTCTGCCCTTTACCAATCCAGCCACGGGCCCATCCATCTGGCCCATCAAGACTCACTCTCATTTCATCAGTCCATAAAACCTTAGAAAAATCAGTCTTGAGATATTTCTTGGCCCAGTCTTGACGTTTCAGCTTGTGTGTCTTGTTCAGTGGTGGTCGACTTTCTGCCTTTCTTACCTTGGCCATGTCTCTGAGTATTGCACACCTTGTGCTTTTGGGCACTCCAGTGATGTTGCAGCTCTGAAATATGGCCAAACTGGTGGCAAGTGGCATCTTGGCAGCTGCACGCTTGACTTTTCTCAGTCCACGGGCAGTTATTTTGCGCCTTGGTTTTTCCGCACGCTTCTTGCGACCCTGTTGACTATTTTGAATGAAACGCTTGATTGTTCGATGATCACGCTTCAGAAGCTTGGCTATTTTAAGACTGCTGCATCCCTCTGCAATATATCTCACTATTTTTGACTTTTCTGAGCCTGTCAAGTCCTTCTTTTGACCCATTTTGCCAAAGGAAAGGAAGTTGCCTAATAATTATGCACACCTGATATAGGGTGTTGATGTCATTAGACCACACCCCTTCTCATTACAGAGATGCACATCACCTAATATGCTTAATTGGTAGTAGGCTTTCCAGCCTATACAGCTTGGAGTAAGACAACATGCATAACGAGGATGATGTGGTCAAAATACTCATTTGCCTAATAATTCTGCACTCCCTGTAATGTTGTTGGCTTAGCAAAATCTAGTGCTTTTACACTGATACATTTCTTCAGCTCTTTTGCAGCAATAACACAAGCTACACTGGTTAGTTGGTAACATTAATGTCTGATTTTTGAATAAAATAAGATTTGTTCATCTCTAAAGAGGCAGTTAAAAAAATGGAAGTGCAGCACTGCACTGTATATAATTTTACATGTTAAAAGCAAGAATGTTTGTTAGCATTCAAATTAATCTAAATGGTGCGTGTTCTGCTGGCACAGGATCTTGACATGCACTTATTGTCACCTCTGTAAGATTTCATGGCGACCTTTACAAAATCCCACCACAATATAATTTTTTTCCACTTTTAAACCAAATTATACAAAAGCTTGTCAAGAATAATGTAGAAGTTGTTTTCAATGGTCATGACTGCTATAAATCAAAGTGACAAGTCATATTGTAGACTACATTAGAGTACAGTATGAAATTTGACCTCAGGACAGCTCTGACTCAGTAGCCTAGCTCCCACTTCTGCTTATTACTTTCACGGTGACATATGCTGATGTGACGGTGGTAATACACAGTTGCTGATAGAAAATGTTCTCAAAAGAAAAAAACATTTCCTGGGAAATGGGATTATACATTTCTCCCATGGGGACAGCTTTTAGATTACATTTGTGTTTTGTTTTTTTGTTTGTGCAAAAGCGTACATCAGGGAGAGCAAGTATAATTTTAACACTAATAATTTTAATGTGTTAAATTTACATGCTGTCCATGTTGTCACGGTTATGTTTATTTCATTTTCATGTACTTTTCGTCTGTTTATTGTCAGTCACATGTTTTTTTTGTAGTTCCTAGTTTCCCTAGGAAGTCAGTCTTTAGTTCTTTTTCTAACTTCGCTCTGTGTTTCACTATGGGAATTGCTTTGGGTGTGACCAACTACGGAAGCTCCTGTGACACCACGTCTATCTTAGACAAACTGTTCGAACCCTCCCAGACTCATTTTCGCTTTCTTCCCTTGAGGGACTATTAATTCTCTTAGCACTTCCAACATCTTTGCTGGTTTTGGCTAAACCGTTCAACAGGCGGACCGTCATTGGATTACGCCACCGAACACGACATCAGTTTGATTGGACAGTGTTCAATAAAAATTCAGTGTTCCAAAATTCATAATACTGTCCACGTCAAGGTGAGCAATTCAATTTGGAATATCGCGTATTAAATTACTATGAATGACTTCAGGCTTCATGCGTTAAGGCGAGCCGTTATAGCGCTAACTACCCTATGAGATCCAGACTAACATGTTGTGATGAGTCGCAGGGTTATTTTTCTACTCTTCAGCCAGTATGTCAACAGTCATTACCTCCGCAAAAGGGAATGAGTTGAAGACCAAGGAGGTTGCATCCCGCACATGTCCATCTTCATGTGGAGCAACCATCTCAGCCAGGGACTCTCACCCACTGTGCATCATGTGTATGGGCCCCAAACACGCTCAAACATTGCTTTCGGACCCACAGATGTGCGTTCACTGTGTTTCAATGCCAGTGAAAATTTTGGAGAGAAGGCTGAGAGTTGCGGTGGCTAACTGGCAAGACCCATGTCTGTCTGGAGCTGCCACCAAATCTATGGCTACTGATCATCAACCACGAGCCACCATGAGCTAGGCCAGTGGTTCTCAAATAGTGGGGCGATGCCAGGGGGTGCGCGCGTGACCGTGGGGAACATGCTTTTTTTTGTCAGGGAGTAGGTTTTCTTGCACTGAACAAGAGCAGCAGATATGAAGTTCAGATAACAATCCCTTCACCCGTTGATGTGTACGATCACACCGGTGTTCATGTGTCACGTGATCAATCGCTAAATTCACACGTGTTTTCACGCGCTATCTGGCACTGATCCAAAAAAGACGCGCTCAGAGAACTTGATCATTATAAAGGTTTTTAAGCGACAAACATTCACTTCCACATATCTGAGAATCTGAATATCAGGTAGTTGATAACAGAGCCAACAAGTTGGAGACTATTTTGAATAAAAAAGAAAAAACTAAATAAATGTGAAACATCTATCAAACAGCGCTCTTTGTGACTGCGGTCTGTCACGTGACAAGCATGACGCGTTGCCATGGAAACAATAAAGCGAAAGTTCCAAAATAGGGGGAGGGGGGCGCGTGAAATGTTTACTTCTTCCTAGGGGGGGCGCGACAGAAAATAATTGAGAAGCACTGAGCTAGGCGGACATGATGGAAGCCGAATCCCCGGATATGCCTCCTCTGTTTGAAGACAGTAACCTGCATACGATCTGCGGCAAAACTGGGCTTAGCTTGGCCTGTGGCGCAAGATGCGGAGGGAGCAGAGAGGGACCTTTTATGATGGAAAAAGGCTGCCGTCTGCTCAACTCACCGCTAGACAGCCTGCCTGCTTGCATGAAAGAGATGTCTTGCTATTGGTGTTGCCCCTTTAAAAGCAAGCTCCCCGGCCAAGGGACATTCGAAGCTGGAGATTCAAGGAATGGGAGAGCTGAGGTTGACCGGACCCCCAGCGGTACAGTCTTCAGTGGCCTATTATCTCCATCTAAATCTACGCTCCATTTCAGCCTCCTCTCAGATTTCTCTACCGAGCAAGATGGAACGTATCACCGCGTCCGTCTATCAGAGGGTGTATAAGTATGCAGCACAGTCAGTGTGCTCGCTGAACACAGTGACTTTACTGTCAGCATACCAGGCTGAGATTCTGGAGGAGATGGGGTTACAGCTGGATACAGGAGTGCTAAACCCAGCACTTTGGGACAAAATATGTGTGTGAATATGTGAATGATTCTCCGGTCTTCCCGTGGAGCTGTTCTGGGCTGTGGCCGTGTGATGGGCCTGGCCGTGTCAGGTGAGAGAGCGTTATGGCTGAATCTGTCAGGACTGAGTGACGCTCAGAAAGCGAAGGTTATGGACGCAGCATACGACCCAACGAAAGGTCTGTTTGGTCCAGCTCTCGAAGAAATAAGAGAAACCAGCACCCTCAAAAAACCATGAGTACGACGCTTTTAACCTCTGTTTACCACGTAAGACTGCACAACGACCACCCTCTCAGCCAGTGTGACAGTTTACAGCAGCCACTGCGGCGAGAGGGAGACAGACAGACAAATAAATATTAGACCTGCTCTCAGCGGATAACAAACTGGCCAACGTCCAAGGTCGGATGGCTCTGGACCATGGGGAAAGCATTCATTTGTGGCCGCAGTGGCTAGAAACCATCCGCCCCACCCTGAGGAATGAAAGAAGCATGCAACCTAACATGCACATGTTCCCCTGCACTTCTCTCTCCAGCCCTGTTGTTTATGATGTTTCTTTATGATGTTAGCTTCTCAGTCACTCTCTGTCTTTTCATGAATTCATGAACTCTCTTTTTCAGTCAATTTTAATCATAGGGCTCACTGTGGCCGGGCATTATCATGTAAGAGGAGGAACCCAGGGCCCACTGCAAGTCTTTTACTGACAGTTTAGTCAGAAACATGCACACCAGTTGGTCATCTTGTAGGGCTCTTGTTCCTCCTCACACAAAGGAGAAGATACTGGTCCTGATACTTGTTGCCTTGATACGGAAGATACTTCTTGCCTTTCTACGTCACTATCCAACTCTCCTCATGTAATGGCCTGGTATCTCCTCCATGTGCTTGTAACTGTGCTGGGAAACACACCAAACCGTCTTGAGATGGCACATATCGATGTGTCATCCTGGAGGAGCTGTACTGCCTGTGTAGATTGGGTTGCAGATACTGACTCATGCTACAGACCCTAGCATTGTCTTTGGCCACCACCTGCAAAATCATTGCCTTTTGGGGAGTTATCTTGCTGTCGATTCTTCAATGAAACTGTTGTCACTTTCATTTGCACCAAAGTTGGTGAAACTGATTCAAAATTACTTATGCTTCGTAATTGGACAAATTCATGTCTCTGGAGTTTAATTGAGTTGTTATCCAGGTGTTATCCTGTGACATAGCTCAATGAGAAAAAAACATTGATGTCATTAATTATTCACTTAGTTACTTCTTAAGCTCACCTGACTTTGTTCTAGTTATCATGCTACTCAGAGGTACTTTCAAACAAAGACATGGCTTCAGTGTCAAACATGGCCTTATAAATAACAGATTTAGATTTGTCCAGTCATTACATGCTCATAAAAAAAAAAGATCATCCTGTTTTTCCTAATTTTCTCAATGATGCACTGCAGGCAACATCAGGTCATTTTGGACACAGCGACATGCTCTTTGAAGTGAGAGAGTTGCTTAAAGTGCTCTCAGCCACGATAATCTCCAATGGAGCTATTCATGCTCTGCGTCATCTGACATTTACCACAATTTAGTCTAAACAGCACTTTAACAAATATAGTAGATCAAGTCATTTATGACTATATACTATTAGTTTCTGTAAGATTCTGCCTATCAAGCGTGCTGATTTTTGAGGATTTCCTGTAGTGTCATCCTTAATTTTTTTTTGTTTTTGTTATTTTTTGTTTAGATTGAAATAATTGCTTCCCATACCAACATCTCATATTTTATTTTATGCAAAAACATTTTATATGGTGCTTTTCTTTACTGCAGATTGTCTCTGCAAAAGCATGATAATACGTTTATAGAACAGATGAATTTCACAGACTAATTTACCTGAACTCTAAAAAATATTCAAGGAAAACACATGCTACCCTCCGTTTGTTTGCCAGTGTACAAAGCGGTTCTGACATTTGGGATTATACTAGGCACATTTCACAAGCACGTAGCTTGACAGTACATGAAGGGTAGGTCTAATTAACCGCTAAAGCTCTTGTTTCAAAGGTCAATTTTCGTGGCCGATCTGCCTCCCTTGGCACTGATTTGATATCTTTTGTCTGCTAAACCTCCGCAATAACACCCCCTTCACTACTTTCCGTGTCTTGACAGGATTCCTGAAATGAGTGGTGTAGGTGGCAGTGCCATTTCAACACTTATCTAATGATGAATCAGAGAGGTCTGAGAACTGAGGAGCAGTTGCCAATTGTAATGGTTAAAAGGAGAACTGCATTCTTGGGCCTCACCAGCTCTGGCCCACATGAGGAACCCATGTGGCTTGTTGCTATGGTGAACAATCATGGTGGAGATAAGAGTTGACAGGAGGAAGCACAGCTGTGAGCAATAAGTCTGCCTCAGTAATTAGAATCAACTCTCAAAACTGAGGTGTATAAAGGGATGGATTGTGACAGCTTTTTACTGTGTGTGAAATTGACGTGAGGCCGGGCATTTGTAAATAGGTCATTATTTATAGGATATATACATACATATTACACTAAAGAGCAGACATTGTAAAGGAAATATGTAAAGTCTTAAACACTGCTGTCAAGAGATAATTATGTCAAGAGCCAAGAAAGTCTTCATAACTGCAACATTAAAGTTAAAGTTAGTACTCAGTTAGTACTGATAGTCATGGAAATAAACCATATAGCCTATAATGTTGTCAGTTCCCTGTTCCATTTTACACCAATTAAAAAACAGTAAGGGAACACTTAAATCACACATTGGATCTCAATGAATGAAATATTCAATTTGAAAATCTGTATTTATATACAGTAGTGTGAAAAAGTGTGATTTCCTTTTTTTTTGCATGTTTGTCACACTTAAATGTTTCAGATCATCAAACAAATTTAAATACTAGTCAAAGATAACACAAGTAAACACAAAATGCAGTTTTAAAGGAAGGTTGTTATTATTACAAAGAACTCTTTGTGAAAAGGTTTTTCTTCAGCCATTCAGAGGTGGATTTGCTGGTGTGTTTTGGATCATTGTCCTGCTGCAGAACCCAAGTTCTTTTCAGTTTGAGGTCATGAACAGATGGCTGGACATGCTCCTTCAGGATTTTTTTGCTAGACAGCAGAATTCATGATCCCATTTATCACATCAAGTCTTACAGGTCCTGAAACAGCAAAACAGCCCCTGACCATCACACTAGTGACCTCACAAGTGAGGCCTGCAGTTCTTTGGATGTTGTTGTGGGGTCTTTGTGAACTCTTGGGTGAGTTGTCACTGCGCTCTTGAGGTAATTTTGGTCGACCAGCCACTGGAAGGTTCACTGTTCCATGTTTTCACCATTTGTGGATAATTGCTCTCACTGTGGTTCGCTGGAGTCCCAAAGCTTTAGAAATGTATTTAATACCTTTTCTAGACTGATAGATCTCAATTACTTTCTTTCTCATTTGTCATTGAATTGTTTTGAAGATCTTTTGGTCTACTTCACTTTGTCAGGCTGGTCCTATTTAAGTGATTTCTTGATTGAGAACAGGTTTGGCAGTAATCAGGCCTGGGTATGGCTAGAGAAACTGAACTCAGGTGTGATAAACCACAGTTATGTTTTAACAGGTGGGGTAAACATGTTTTCACACAGGGCCACGTAGGTTTGGATTTAGTTTTCCCTTAATAATAACAACCTTAATTTAAAAACTGTATTTTATATTTAATATTTAAACACTAATATTTAAAAATGTAAGTCTGACAAACATGCAAAACAAACGACGACTCCGCCGCCGCCACCGACTCCTCATGAGGGCAGCTGGCAGCGAGTCCCCCATTCCCTGCTCCTCCCCGTTCATGGCATGACAGAAGGTTCCGGCACCCCCACCTCGTCCCAGGAGCACGGCAGGGCTCTCCGTCCCACATGATCCGGTGTCGCTGCAGCACCTCCGCAGCGGGCAGCCCCTGACGATCATTCCGTCTTCTTCTGTACTGCCCGACCTCCGCAGCACTGCGATCCCTCCCAGCAGCGAGGGCTCTCGGACAGTGTGTCCCTCCTACCTCCCGGGTTTCGGCACCAATGTAACACAACACAGTTCTTTGTTCAGGGAGGAAAGAGGCAGGAACCGGTGAACATTAAACAGACTTCAATTATAAAGCCAAAACAGTCGCGAATGACTGCCGCCTACACAAAACATAAGTCCAGGCCTGGTCCTTTCTCGTCCTTCACTGTCGTCGCTCCTCCTTTTATGCCTCCGCTTCTCCGTGAGATATGAGACCGGTGGCTCACAGGTGACGCTCATTACCAATCACACCACCGGCTCTCGTGACGCTCTCACGGTCTCTCGACCCCGCCTTGCTCGCCACAGATATGTTCCTGGATCAACATATTTTGTTGATCCTGGCACAACATACTTAGAACAACTTCCCAAAATGTAGTCCTATCCCTACCCATAGTTTATCCCTAAAATCAGAAGAAAAGAATAGGTGAATAACATGATGTAGAAGCACCTAAACCTGGTTGTAAGCTTAAACTTGCATAAACTGTAAACTTTCCAGGATTAACAAAAATGTTCACCCTCGTGAAGTCACACCATTAGCCTGCTACAGATCATTTTGTAGGGCTCCTGTTCCTCCTCACACAAAGGAGCAGATAATGGTGCTGCTGCTGGATTTTTGCCCTTCTATACATCTCTGTCCAGCTCTGTTTTCTCCAACTTAAAACAGTGTTGGGAAACAAACCAAACCTCCTTGCGACTGCACATATGGATGTACCGTCTTGGAGGATCTGTTCTTCCTGTGCAACCTGATTTCGTTGCAGATAGTGCCTCATGTTACAGACAGTGATAAGGACTCTAATAAAAAACCAAATACAAATCAGTCAGGAAGAAAAAGTAGAGAACAATTGTCTATGGTCACCACCTGCAAAACCATTTCCTTATTAGGAGTTGTTTTGCTGTTGCCTCTCCAATGCACCTGTCACTTTCATTTGCCCCAAAGAAGGTGAAACTGATTCACAGTCACATATGCTTCCTAATTGACTGTTATCCCTTAAATTGAATCCCTTGTACTTGTTTAATCCCTTACAATATTTTGTGTTCCCTTCATTTCTTTAGGCAGTGTCCATAAATAAGTGTATGTGTGTGTGTGTGTGTTTTTATTAGCTACACACATAGTATTTGGAAAATGTGTCTCTCTCTCTCTCTCTCTCTCTCTCTCACTCTGAAGTAGTGTTAGTAATAATAATAATAATAATACGTTACATTTATATAGCACTTTTCCAGAGCTCAAAGCGCTTTACATAGAAGGGGGGAATCTCCTCAACCAGTGATTAAGTGATATCCGTTGAGCTTAATAAACCAACAGCAATTTTATTTTCTGACTTTGCCAGTAATGGGATCAAACTCTTGATGCGTCCACGGTAATAAATGTTTATCAGATTAGACTGTGTCAGTGGAAGATTGTTTAATTGCTGTTGTTAATGCAGTTGGTGCGCTGACATCTTGTCTGCATTGAGAATGAACAAGGCAGTTGTTATTGACAGTATTTTCTTAAAGAGCTGCTGCACAACCAAAACAAACTTATTTTGCATTATTTTTGTTTTATCACTGTAAAACTGCTTTGAAACAATCTATATTGTAATAAGCACTATATAAATAAAGATGACTTGACTTGATTTTATTCAAAAACCTTCAAGAGAAATGAGGAGAGATTCTGAGTATGGCTTACCATACTCGAGCTTCATGTCATGTCACTTTTTCACGTCGCATAAACTTGCAACTTGAAACATAAAATTGCAACTTTTGTTTTCTCCTTGGTTTGGTGGTATTTAGGTAATGGCAGGAATATTTTTTTCCACAGAGCTTTTATTTATTTGTTTTTTTGGAATGGCCATTATTTTAAAGGGCCAAGCCAAGTTAGCTATTCTGAATGAAGAAATGTGGGTCAAGATGTTGTCTTGTCTCTTTTGAAATCATTGGAAGAATTTAGGGTAGCTGTTTAATTTGCATATTACAAATTGATAATATACTTACAACAGCAACAAAATATTTTTTTCATGGGTGTCCCTTATTTTGGGTGTCCCTTATTTTACCACACCAAAACTTGGAAAACTTGTGTTATCCAAAATCAATATATAAGTAAAAAAGGAGCGTTCGAATTGATTGCATCAGTTATTCACAAAAAGAACTGAAATGAAAATGGAAACAATAACAGAAATCAGTAAGGATAATTTATTCATATTGCGGTGCATTGCTGGGAACTCAAGTACCGCTTTTATCTCAGTATATTATTATTCGCAGATTCAACAACTTCCTGTTCTCATGTTAGTCAGAAATGCAGAGAATAAGTCACAGAAAAAGCTGTGTTTTAAACACGCTGGATGGCTGCGTTTCTTAATGTATAATCTTATCACGTTTTCTCAAATTAATCTGAACAGCAAATTCAAACATCGTCAACATAAATAATCAAAATCAACCAGCAATGAACCTGCACACACCAGCAAGCCTGTATCTCTCTTCCTCTGCTCTCTCGTAGGTATGTACCATTCCATATATTTATATTTGTTTAGTTTTAAGTTTTAAATTTCAAGCTAAAACCATTTTAAGTGTGTTTGTTTTTTTCAATTCTGTATCACACAGTTTATGACTTACTTTTTTAATGTTAATGAATTAATGTTACTTATCAACTACCCACACAAGGTGTGTTGTCTGTGAAAAGGCAGTGAGAAAAACACTTATGGGGACCTTTTTCATGACCCACAAACCCACAGTCCGGGTTTAGTTTAGGGATACACAAGGCAAACATTACTAGGAAATACTGGATTAGCTTAAACCTTGTGAATCTTTTTGATATTGTTTTGTTATATTGTCTTTTCATTCCATATCCAGCATGTGCAGCAATAAGAAATTAAATGTATTTATTATTCATTCATATATATATATAAATCATGTATATATATTATTATTATGCGCTCAGCTATATGGTAGTTGAATCTGTAAGACAGCCATTGAAAGCTGAGATAATCTGAACAGACCCTGTGGTGTTATTTGAAGCACCGTCCCATACTGAGTTGAATGAATATGTAGGCTACTTCATGCATCTTTATAGGTTTTAAGAGTAGGTTTACAACAAAGAAACTTGCCATGTATATGTTCAAATGGAGACTCTGAGGACGAATTGTTTAGTAAGTGCAGATCAGCTTATAGACCGGAACACATCCCCATGAATATGAATGAAGGAACTCCACAGGTGCTGTGTGGTGTAAAGCTTCCTGCATGCATATGTGTGAAGGCATGGAGGAGCAATTAATAAATGTTATTTGGATAAAGCTGTAAATTATAAGTGTGTTAGTAGGCTTGCTGATTAAAGTAAACTGACACAATTTATATGAATCATAAAATATAGTCTTTTCTGTCAAGATGTTCTAACATTAAATATATAAAATGTTTAGTTCACATTGTGGCTGTGTGGAAGGGATTCTGTGATTCAATAATTTTTATCCTTTGGGGCCTAAAATTGTACTAAAATAAATTTTATGTTTGTTGTCATATAGCCTATCTGTACATTTGAATGAAAAGATACATACATTTTTATGTGTGTGTTAAACTGGTGAAACTGCTGGGACTTTTATTCAAGACTAGGGCTCCATCTTGTGGCTGTATACAGTAGCTTACACCAATAGGCCAGTGTTTGTTAGGTTAGCATGTGTGCTAAATTTTTTGTTTAAAGCGACATTTAAATGTCCAGTATTTTCATAAACCTTTTTTTCAGTATGACTATGACGTCTTTTTAGGACTCTTTAAAGCACAAAATTGACCAGTTTGTTATCATCGTTGTTACATGTTTGCAGTCTTGTTGTGAATCAGTTAAATGAGTTAAAATGATACTGTATGTCAAGGGTAATGAACAATAGCCTTTTGAGATGAATGAGAATGCAAAAACACTGAAATGTGTAATTGGCATATTATGATGATAGCTTTACTCTGATTATTTTGTTTGACAGTTCATCACCATAGAACTATCTATCTATCGATCGATTCCAGCACTGCTGTTTAAAAAAAACAAAAACAAAAACTATTTACTGCAGAACCAAATCAGCATATTAGAATGATTTCTGAAGGATCATATGACACTGGAGTAATGATGCTGAAAATTCAGCTTTGTCATCACAGGAATAAATTACATGTTAAAATATATTCAAATAAAAAGATGTTATTTTAAATTGTAGCAATGCTTCATAATAATATTAAAAGACACTTCTTTCACAAACATAAATACATCTTACTGACCATAAACATTTGAATGGTAGTATGTATAGGTATTTTTCATATATCACATTTCTGTGTCTGATGTCAAATGTCTGAACTCAATGTAATGTGAATTTAGCAGAAAACAGGACAAAAACTAATGCTGCATGCGGTAGTTACAAATTATTTACCACTAGATGTCAGTGTAAATCCGTCCAATGAACTCAATAGACTGGCTTGTTGAATTAAGGAATAGCAACTGGGTGCTTTCCAGACATTGATCTGTTTTTTTTTCTTTATCTATGATTGGTTATATTTTTTCTATATGGAAATGCATTGTATAGACTGTAAATACAGACACATTTTTATCAGCATGGGCAGTTAACAAACTCATGTTGCTCTGCGTCGCTCCTGCTTCTCTGCAGTGTAGTGATAAGGCATCTCCTTCCATAGCTCATTGGCGTGTGTGAGTGCTACTACAAAAGCAGAGCTGATGGCTTCATAGGCTGAAACTGTGCACTGTGTTCCATTTTGTTCTGGGGGTTTTTTTTTTGGGGGGGGGGGGGGCAGTAATTAGCCGCTTGTTGCTATGGTTGTGGGCTGCAGTGTTTCGGTGCTTGTGTTAGATGAAGCAGTCAGACGTTGCAAAGACGTCATCTCATTAGTAGCAGTCGCAACAGTGTGAAACGCAGACACACTCACAGACAAGCGTGCGTAATGACAGCAAATAAATAACCTGTAATATTAGAGGGGATTCTTTAGCCCTCATGAATAGCCATTTAGGAAGAATCAGATGTGGTATTTTGGTCCTGTAAATAAAGACTATGACGTCACCAGAAGCAGAAAAAAATATGAATTTAGACATGGGTATTAATTATCTCGCAAAACGTAACAGGGCAAAGAGACTTTGACAACAATTTCAAACAAAGGGTGACATGTCCTGTTTATTTATAATGGTTGTCTGTCACTGTGTTATTATAAAAACAAAAAAAATTGTTTTTTTGGGGGTAACTGAAATAAAACTGCAATCAAATAGAAATATTATATGAAATACTTAAGCTTAAACAAAATAATAATTTCTGTCTCAGTAACCAACTGAAATAAAAAAAGATTTAAAAACAAAACAACAGAACCGTCACAGACCTAATATGGCAATTGCTTCCATTAACGTTGCTGAAAGGAGACAAAATTCTGAAAGGAGCGACAGTGTTTTTGTTTTGGTATGACACAAAGGTACATATGGAGGAGTTCCTCGATATCTGTCATCTCACCACCTCCATCAATGTCTGTTTCAATGGAGAGATTTTGGTGTGGACTGGACAAAGCTCTCCACTTCCTCATGCCCCGCAGCGATCCCTGCTTGACCCTGAAGGCTTACATCAACTTTCCACTGTGGGCGAAGCAGAGGATAACAGAAGCCTTGTCCAGCCTCGTCCAACCTCACAGACAGCTACACCCTGAGCACAGCCCAACATTACCATTCAAAGAGATGACTACACCAGAGCCCCCTGCAGATGGAGAACTTCCACCTTCCAAATATACTTAACCTGTGATGACAACGCCCTGGAGCCAAAGACCCAATGTGAGTCTGACCAGGGGTGTGAGGTGGCAGCAGCCCTCCCCGAGCTTCTACTGTCCAGATCGGCGCCACCACGATTACCCCATCAAGGTCTGCCAGAAATCTTGGAGTGATCTTTGAGGACCAGCTGACCTTCAAAGATCACATCGCAAACACGGCTCGATCATGCAGGTTTGCACTGCACAACATCAGGAGGATCAAGCCATTTCTAACTGACCAAGCTACACAACTTCTGGTGCAGCCCATGGTCATTTCCAGACTGGACTATTGCAACGCTGAAAAAGTTGGACTTGGAGTGCGATCAAATCCCTGCAACTGATTCAGAACGCCGCAGCACGTCTGGTCTTAAACCAACCCAAAAGGACTCATGTCTCACCACTCTTCATCTCAGTACACTGGCTCCCACTTGCAGCACTTGACCCAGTGTGACTAGGACAGTGAAATACTGTGTCCTACCCTGATTCATCTATACTATATACTATATCTATATCTATAATACCCGAGTCTTTATCCTGTATGAACACTGAATTGTTATCAGTAATCCCGCTCAGCCTCCCTCTCCTTCTCTCCATCCTTACGGCTTCTGCGGGTTCCTCCTTCTCCCCGGTTCTACCTTGGTCCTCGGTCACACTGGGTCCGCCTCTCCATCCTTACAGCTTCTGCGGGTTCCTCCTTCCCCCCGGTTACACCTTAGTCCTCAGTTACTCTGGCTCCACCTCAGTCCATGGGCACTCAGGCTCCATCTCATCACCGCAGCTCTATTTTGGTCTCCAGTGCCAGCGGTGTTACTCTCTTCCATCAGCTCTCCATCTCTCATCATTGGCTCCACCTCCATTGGTCATCCCACGTATTTCGTCAAGTTTACATCAGTGCTCCTCCCTCCATTGACTTAGCTATCATCCTTGCTGCATTTTTAAAATTATATTATTATTTTATAATTTATTACTATTATTATTATTATTTATGTGTTCCCTTTAACCAGCCCTTCGCCAACTCCTCATCCCCCTCATCGCCCTTGTCACTGCTCAAGTTTACGCCCTTTGATAGAAGGCGCAATGTCAAGGACTTTTAGTTATCTTGTTTTTAGTTTTATGTTAATTTACTCTTATTTTGTATTCATTAGTTCCTGTTTTCCTCCTATTTTGAATTAATAGACTTTTAACCTAATTTGCTTCATCATGGTCTACAACTATGCTGACAATAACTAGAACTTAAACAAAAAATAAAATAAAAACTGAACATTTAAACATATTAATTCAAAATATAATAAATAGTGTATAAGATAATACTGAAATAAAAGTTTTTTTTCCACTCCTTACAGTGAAGTTGGGCTGTAATAGACTTGACTGTCCACCTTGTGGTGCTAGAAATATTTTCACATAAGACCTTGAGGAAAAACACAATATGATGTAATGGTTGTGAATGTGACACAACTAATTTTAAAATACTGTCTTTAATTTGATCTACTAAAAGTGATAATGTGATCATAGTAAAAATGAAAATAATACTATTTCTAATCTTTAACATGACCTTCACTAATAATAATAATAATCTGCTTAACTGAATCGTCATTCTTTTTTTTTCATTTCAAAATATCATGATAATTTAATCCCCATTTGTTTTATTTTCATAAATAAGTTATTTTTGGTCTTCATCACCTACTTTGTAGCAATGATGTAATGACATTACCTTGACAACCACGCACCCATAGACGTTACCCTGGTAACCAAAACTAGCTGCACCTTGAAGTGGCTCTTCTTTTGCCAAGTCAAAAAACAAACAAACAAAAATATTAGGTTCACAAAGTAGACAACCAAGGGCAACGTTTGTGTATGTTTCCATTTATACTTGATTTCAGAATTAATAACATTTTCTATGATAATTGGATACTGTCTCAGTGAATTATTGATAAGAAGAATATTTTAATATCAAATATTCTCATATTTAGATTCTGAGTTTGATATCACTTTGAGCAAAAAATGATTGAGCACTACCAGAGAGTCAAATAAGTGCACAACTGTGCTCCCTTTTCCTCCTTTGGATTTTGACTTTGAAATTACGAGCATAAGTTATTTAGGTCACTGGTTGTAGTCACTATATCATTCACTAATGAGACTCTTTATGAGATTTAAGCTCTTAAATAATCTAAAATGAAATCCTGCTGCTTGTGTGGATTGCACTGACAATGATAAATGAAGGTGACTTTAGCTGTGCCATTTCGGAGAGCTCTGTGGTTGTGTTTAAACTGTCAGATGATATCACTGAGGTAGATTTAGATTCAAAGCATTTTCTGAGTGTTTTCCTACACTAAAGATAGTTTCAGGAATGACGCATGACACAGTGCTCATCACTCACCGCTGCAAACACATTTTCTAGCTATGTATCTAGGACTCAGTATTATTTTAATTCTGTACATGCTTTAGTTTGCAGAATTAACAGTTCACCATTGAGCTACTGCGGAAAATTTATGAAAATGTTGTGTATAAGACACCTTGGGACACTGTTTTGCTATAGTTTTCAGTTATCAGAATGACAGATGGGATCTCTCCAGGTCTACTGCACCAGTGGCTTGGCCATGCTGACATATTCAACCGCACATATCATTTTAGATGCATGCAAGTATTTCAGCCTGGTGCTAGAAGCTGGGGAAGCGGAGTTGCTTAAAGATGCGGAGAGTAGTGTTGCATCACCTTTTGCCTTCTGGTTCTTGCACCTGCGCTTTACACGACTGCCACAGCTGCTGTGTTACGAGGCTTCTTTGATGAAATGGAAATTAACTTTCATTTAAAATTCTGAGTATTCTGGACACTGGAATGACAGAAAGCCAAGTACTGTTACAGTTTTAGTTGACTTTTGATTCTTAACGGAATCAGAATACTATCATTGTATTCATACCTTAGGAAACTTAATTTAGTCTTAGGTATGTTTCTTTTACTGAATATTTTATTAAATTTGAAATTATTTCATGAAATTCAAGAGAAACAAAAATAGACACACATGGGACACTTGTTTACATACAGAAAGAGTATATTGATTATAAAATTAAATTGATATTTTGCAAATCTGAGCATGATTTGTGGCATTCTTGTGAATCTCTATAGCAGGATCAAAAGGGGCTAGATAGAACTTAGTTTTCAAGGGTCCTATATAGTCTGCAGACACGTTCAAAAGTCTTAGTTTTGATCTAGATCAAATTGTCAGCTTGTGTTGTTCAAAAGATTTTAGCAATATTGGGATACTTTTGATTTAAATAAATATTCCCGTAATCCCACAAACAGCTGTCTATATCAAACAAAATTATATTTTTTCTATTCACAGTATATTGGCACAATCATCAGGAAAAAAACAGTTGAAAGTAGTTTTTTTAACAATCGCATCCTTTATCAAGTATTTCTATAAAGCAGCTTGATTTCACCATCCAGTCATCAATGCAGTTAGATCAATAATATTGTTGAATATTAAGTGTTACATGAGGGGCCTTGGAAACTCTTAAGGGACATGGTGATGGGAGGAATAATATGAGATGGGATGAAAACTTTATTTTAATGCTTTTGTATTCTCTTGCAAATGTGTTGTGTTCCCTCTCTAAATGAGCGCAAAGTTTCTTGGATGAATGCAAAACAATTGTGAGAGAACCCATCACAATGACTCTTTAGGGCTTGCGTATGGGTCTGACTGATTAAAATAAATTGAAAATGGAAGGAGAACTTTATGAAAGATTTCTTTTTCAAATAAAAGCTTTTGACTGAACTTTCTAGAAAGAAACCTGAAAAAATGTATCATGGTTTCCACACAAATATTAAGCAGCACACCCCATTTTCAACACAGATAATATTACGAAATCATTCTTGAGCACTAAATCAACATATTAGAATGATTATTTCTCCTTCACCCCTCATTGGCATGAAGGGATGTCCGACCATAATAGTTCATGGCATCATACTTGCCTTCAAGTTGAAACACTCATTCGTTCACGTTACATAAATTCTGTTATTAGAACTAGGGCAAGTGCTTGTGCATAGTCATTAACCCTGAGGTTCCAACTATCCTTGTGTGTCTCATCCCCTCTGTCTGAACTACAGCACTGAAGTATATGTATTTGTCAATGTTTGTGTTACTTGGGATCCAGCACTGCTTTAGCTTGGCATCCAGTTAATGGCCTGTTAATGGCCTTCAGCCTGTACATCACCTGAAATCTCCATAACCTTCTATGAAAATCATTTTGCTAAGAACAAATGGCACCAATGATTCCTCCTTCCCAACATTCATAGCATTGTCCCTGTATGCACTGTGGCTATACAGAGAGATCAGAGGTAGATGTCTGTTAGACTGTGATGGTAAAGCTGAATTGCCAGCATCCTTACTCAGTTAATTAGACATGAGAGCTACAGTCTGTTGGTCATACGAATCTGGAGCCATATGACAGTCAGTGAATGATGACAGAATTTATGTGAATATTTTTAATACAATAGTGAATAGCCTGTTCATACTCACTTCCCTAAGGAACATCTCTGGCTTGTTAGCCATGTCATAGCAATCTCCAGATCTGAAACATGTTTCTAATCTGGGGAAATGAAACTGAAGCTCTGCTCCACAAAATTAAATGAATGAGGGAGCAAGGGATAAAGACTTGGCCTCATTAAGAGAGCTAATGTATACCCACTTTGTTGAATTATCACCATCAGAAAATCTTACAGTGTTGACAAAATAACCGTAGTATGCACATCACACATTAAATGGAGTGCAATAGCAGTTACTTAAAAAAATGTTTGTAATTTTTTAAAGGAAAAATATATAGGTCTCACCAGAGCTTTTGCAAACTTGTTTTACTTGTAGCATGTAAAATATGGAATGTCAGGATAAAGGTTGATTTTGATATAAATTATATATATTTTTAAATATCTTAATTCAAATCTGACTGAGTGTTGTGAAGAAAGTTATGAGTTTTGAAGCATTATAAAAGAGAAAATGTATAATTTCTTTCTTTAAGGAATCAAAAATTTAAATTTTATTATACATATATTCATGTATTTGTTGCCATTCTCATTCATTTCAGAATTCTCATTTTGGCAGCTGTTATTAATTTTAATAGTGAATGGTATTAAAGATAAAAATCTTTTGATTCAAGCAAAACCACATTTATTTTGTTTTGAATAACTATCATTTATTGAACAAATTCCTCTAATAATACATTTTTAAATAGAATTAAGTACCCTACAGAAGGTTTTGTAATATTGCATGTATATAGCATGTAGAAAATTGTTGACAAAAAAGAATTTGAGATTTAATAGACAGGGAAAAAACACATCCACACAGTTTAAGAGCCCTGGTAAAACACTGGCAAAAAAAGTACTGGCAGAAAAAAAATCAAATATAATTAACTTGTCACATAGGACGAAGATGAAGATCCAACAGAACTTTTAATGAAGATAAAGGTGCCGTAACAGCAGTGTAAACATACATGTAGCTAACACAACCATGCCGCAAACATTAACAACAATCAACAACTAAAGAGTGAACAGGGAGAACAAAATACATGAGTGGTGATGAACAGCTGTGATAATTAGTGTCCATGGTGACTGATGGGTGATGGAAGGATCTAGAACAGGGGTCGGCAACCTTTAATGTTGAAAGAGCCATATTTAACCAAAAAAAAAATTTCAAATATGTCCGGAGCCGCAATCTAAGGTTATATATGAAGCGGCGTCTTCCGTGGGCGGAGCGCATAGGCGGAGTTTCACTTTTGTGCTTAGGGGGGCACCTACCAGGCCAGCAGACCAGGAGCTCAGATTTTTTTTTTATATATATCATATTTATATATCATACATTCTACATATAAAATACATTTACAATGAACAATGACTTTATTGACAATGACCCTCTCCCCGTTTTGGATATTTCACCTTATTGTTTCCATGGCAACGCGTCATGCTTGTCACGTGACATACCGCAGTCACAAAAAGCGCTGTATGATAGATCACATTTATTTATTTTTATTCACAATAGTCACCAATTTGTTGGCTCAACTTGTTGAAACCTAAAAGAAACCTTATGTGGTTGAAAACACTGAATTGTTGTGATAAATGACAAGCTCTGAGTTGGATCAGTGCCAGTTATCGCGTGAAAACACGTGTGATTTAGTGGTTGATCATGTGACACATATGAACACTGGTGTGATCGTACACGTCAAATGATGAGCGGACGGTTATCTGAACTTCATATCTGCTGCTCTTGTTCAGTGCAAGAAAAACTACTCCCTGGCAAACAAAGCATGTACCCCTGGGTCACGCACAACGCGGGTGCGCTTGTTACAGTGTGTTGTTCTTCGTTCCGATTAAAGTTCATAAACAGAGCCTCCCTTGACCTGTCATAGAACTACTTCAGACATTACAATATCTTACCTAATGCAGAAGAAGCTGCCTCTTTTTCCGAGATGCGTAGATGTCCACTGTCTTCTCTTCTGATAGATTTGACACTTTTTGTAGTGGATTTATAAAAAAAAACGACGAATGTCCATTTTGTTTATTCAGCGCGTAAAACAGAACAAGAAGAGCAATCCACTCGCGATACTTTGAGATTCGCAAATCGCGGGAGAATGTAATAAAGCTACAGTAATAAAAAATTAAATACAGTAATTAAAAATTAATTAACCATATCTTACTCATTCTATACACAGAACTAATAAGATAAGACAAATAAAACGAGAAAATATGAATTCTGTAATAAAAAAAAAATATTCAAAGCACAAAGCAGGCATCAATTGGCTCTGGTCTGGGGGGGAACTGCGAGCGATAGACTGATGCGGCGCGCAGCGCGTCTTCCGTGGGCGGAGCGATAGACTGGTGTGGCGCGCAGCGCGTCTTCCGTGGGCGGAGCGATAGACTCATGCGGCGCGCAGCGCGTCTTCCGTGGGCGGAGCGATAGACTCATGCGGCGCGCAGCGCGTCTTCCGTGGGCGGAGCGATAGCGCACCGAGCGCGGATAGCGGGACCGCTGCTACAACTTACGTGCAGGGGATGTGTGGCTCCTTGATTCGTAGCGGAAACACGATTGGTACCGCGCATGCGCGAAAACGCGTCTACTTCCTGTCTGAGCTGTGCGAAACAATTTACGGCAGATCACAATCACGTGACTACTCGATCCGTACCGGAAATATTTCAGAAATTTACACTTTGACACTTTTTACGCTTAAATGGTGCCTGAATCATTATACATTTTATTTTAATGCAAATTTAATATACAGAAATATAAATTTAAAAATGGAAAACCCAGTTTTAGTGCTTAAGGAGATTAAAATGTGCATAGATGTGATTTCAAAATCTAAAAACAACACATTTTATGTAATCTCAACTGTATTGTGAAGCAAATGTTATGATATAATATTAATGTTAACCTTATACATGCTATTTGTTAATAAAGCATTTAAACACACACAAAAGGTAAAATATATCATTAAATTTAATCAAACTAAATACAAAGTATTTAGTTTTAGTATTTATTTATTTATTATAAATATATATTATATTTATTTATTATTATAGTTTTACATTTGTTAGACCACATTTTTGGAAACACAGATGTGTACATAAGACTTTGTATAGGAGTTTACATTTAATATTTAACTTTCAAAAGATAGATTCAACTTATATCAGTATGCTTAGATGTCTGCATTTAAGAAACACAAAATAAAGATATTAATTTATTCAATTTTATTTATTCAAACATTTATTAATTCCTTCACACATACACACACACTCGCTGATTGAGTAACATGGCATTGACTTTCAGTCCTTGTTCATCAGCACAGTATGACAAACATGTTTCCATGTCCTCTTGACACTGAAATATAAATAAAAAGTCCTGCTTTGCTTCAGAGAAGTCACTCCCTAGGACCTTCCTGAGGGCATGTTGTTGATCATCACAGTTCATCTGGAGAAAAGCAGGCTGTGTCATCTCACGGCATGAGTCTGTGTTTAGCAGCTCCACGCTGTACGAAGGTCTCTCGCAATGGCTGGCTGTTGCACCTGGTAAAATAAATACATATGAAATGGCACAAACCAATTAAAATATGTATCCAGCATACATGCAACTGCTTGGTATATGACGACTAAAATCATTTACCTTATCAGTGTCCTCTTCCTGATCTCTTCTGTTTTGACACCCTATTTTGACACCCTAAAAACAGGCACAAGCGTTCCCTGAAGAAATGGGGATGCTGCTTCTGTCCAGTATGCAAATCTCTGTCCATGCCTTTAGAAAACATGTAAATGTATAGGCACTATTCATACAATAACTTTCTAGTATCACTTTACCAAAAGTAACAATACAGCCAAGACACTGACATTTTAGTCAGTCAATCCCTTCCAGGCAAAACCTCTCCATCAGCTGAATGTGCCACCACTGGAGAATCAATGGCACCTCCTCCTAAAAACACACACCAAAAATACATAAATAATCGACACATACTAGTAGTTTGAAACTACTTGTGTGTGAAAATCCAGCTTACCTCTGTGAATGTTCATGTTCATGATGTACAGGTGCTGAATGTGAACTGCGAAATACAAATAACACTGTAAGGCTTTGATTGTAGATTATCCAACAGGTTTGAAAAATTAAACAATCTTACCATCAACATGTAGAATTGTCTACAGGAATACTTCACAGGAATTGTCTGAGGACTGTTGAGGAAAAAACTGGAAAAGTTCAGACAGTTACTTTATAAAACAAACAATACCTACTAGCATTATTTGACATGTGTAAAACTAATTAAAAAATGTATGGATACATCATGTAAAACGTACCCTAAGGTCTCTTCCTGTTTTTTCAGCCCAGGATCAATGAAGGAAATACATAAGAAATACAAAGAAAATACATAATGTGTAATTAAATGATCAGAATGAATAAGAAAACTCAAGAAAACTGAGAATGAATAAGAAAAGTTATTAAATTAAAGTATTAAAGTTATTATTAAAAGTTCTTATATCATCTCTGTAATACATTACCCATTCTTTCACACTCTGGATAGCAGACCAACAGTAGCAGCAATAACCCTGTTTTGAGTGTCTCTGACTCCACTGTGAGTGCCAGTCCCAGAGTGTGGCTCTCTGTAAGAACAGACCTCTTTTTCCCATTATAAATTCTCTCAGTACCTAAAATCACCTTGGTTAAATTAGTAGACGCCCGTGTCATCTTCAGACGCTGTGTAAAGTTGTCAGGAATTTTTCTCTTTGAAAAAAATTCTTGCATTCCATCATAAAACGTATAAAAATACATATTGTCCCTCACCACCAAATGACGTCACTATAAAGCGCGCACATGCGCAGTACAAATCATGCAGGTACGAAGCTGTCGTAAAATAAGAGGAAGTGGTCATACAATCGCGCATGCGCAGAACGAAATTTGCGTTTTCGCACATGCGCAGTACCAATCGTGTTTCCGCTACGAATCAAGTAGCCACAGGATGAAAGAGCCGCAGCACAGGGGTGAAAGAGCCGCATGCGGCTCCGGAGCCGCGGGTTGCCGACCCCTGATCTAGAACAAAGAAACATGTGACTGGAAAAAGACAAAATAAGAGTCTTCAATTTAGTGTAGGCGTTCCTTGTAAAATGTATGATTTCAACAGGAGACATAGTTTTAAATATTCTTCAATGCAGAAAGATGTAGGGTAGTGATGGCAAAATGAAGCCCCATGAAGCAGTGAAGCCCTGCAGGGAAATGCTTCACACACACATAGGGGCTTCAAGATGATTCATTTGCTCGACTACCCCATCATGTGGGCAGAAAAATGTATAACATGCTTGGTGCTTGCAATAAAATGGTGGGATGTGAATCATGCTCTGAATACAAAAATATTATTTGAAGAGTTTTAACATGAATTGTTTTGTGTTACTTTTTTTGTTGTTTTTGCTTATGCAACAAGTGAAAATGTTAAATAAGGAAGTAAAATAAAGAGTTTATTCATTTTTATTTAAAAACAATTTTTCCACTATGGCTTTCAAAGTCTAAAAAATATAATTTATTGAATTGAATTCATGAACCGCGCATCGACCCGCGGTTCATGAACCACTCATCTAGATTACTCGGCACACGCTTCAGGGATTCGAACCGAGAAGCACATCACTAATGTAGGGTGACATAAGGTAAAATGGGACAATATAACTACAGAGTTTATTTTCTCACCTAATGAGAGAAAATTAAAAACTTTTTGCTGAGTCCTAGCTGTGAGACCACAAAATCAAAATTGGATGCCTTCATTGGTGTGACGTCATGCAGGTTGGTGGGGCAAGCATCTAACAGAAAGTTGACCCTCAAATACATGAAGTGAGGAAGAAAAAAGTATTAATTTAATATTTCTATTTTATTATTTTTATTTATTATTTATTATTATTTTTATTATTATTTTATCAATCCACCTTGGTTGGATGGGATAGGTTCATTTTGGGTGATTGGGACAGTCTTTAAAGGCTTAGCTAATTAGAAAAATGATTAACCTTGCAATAGCGAAACAGTGTATGCTCTAATGTGGTGTTTCTCAACGTTTTCATGTTCAACCCCTAATTAACCACAAAAATGTTCACGAACTAGCTGGATTATGTTAAAACAACCTAATTCTGAAACATAGTTAAACTATAGTTTAAAAGAGAGTTTTTGCAGTAATACACCATACATTCATGTTTTCATTAAAGGTTTGTACAGTCTAAATGTGTTTATCAAACGGTTTATCGGGTATGGGGCTACCCACCTTCCAAATGTTACCTAAAAGTAGGTCATGGACTCTTAATACTGATGAACAGATAAGGGAAATCTTGTAAAATAAATTATATCAAAGTATGTTGTATGTAACTTGTGCAATAAATATGCTTTCACTAGTCTAAATCAATGTTAAAATGTGGTGTCCCAATTACCCAAATGTTACAAAAAAAAAGTTTTTTGCCGGGTTTACATAAAATGGGATGTCACAGATCCATTTAAGATAATGTACACCTGTTTCATCTTCAAGTGGACAGCTAACATCTCCAGTATTACAGAAATGTATTGTGTTGGGCTGATGTTTTTAATTTAAGGCAAGAAACCCTACAGAAGGTCAAAATAGAAAAAACTTTCAACCTTCATTTACAGAAGCTAATGTAGCCATGCTAAACAAACCTGTCACAGGATTTGGGTGAAATGAAGACTCAATATGCAGTGAGAATGGGCTTTAATTAATTAATTAATTAATTTAAAAAACTTAAACAAAATTACGACTTAACTCCCTCTGCAACATTAGACAAAAAATTGCAACAAACAGAAAACTCTAGGGAGACAACAAGAGAGGGTGATTAGGAAGGACAGGTGGGGCAAATTAACTAATAATCAGGTAACAACATGGGCAGGGTCAAGAAAATAGACAGGAGAGCACATGCCACAAGGAAACACATGTGACAAGCCATATGCTCAAAGTAAACGAAACAAGAACACCCTTAAGCCACATGTTTACACAAAACAAGACAAAACATGAGATTTAAGCATGCAGCTGATGTAAACACGAACCACGTTTTACACTGAACACAACAACACTCGTGGACAGGAAAGTGCATGGGCCCAAGTGAACTCGAAACTGCAAGAAATTCACACATCAAGACAGATTGTAGTGCATTGTCAAAACAGAAGACAAACAGACAGAGCATGGATGTCTGACTCCTGACACAAAGCCAAAATGCACCAAAGTGTCAGGATCCGAACACCACACCCTGCACACAAGACTGATGACGTGGACAGAAGAGCGCATGGATCGAGCACTTTCGAATCCGCGTGTTCACACAAAGACGAGACGATACAGTAGCATCAGGGCTCTGTCGCAAAACCAAGGATAAACTAGACTGACGTGACAGAACCCTGACACAAACCGTGAACTTTTGGACACGAATCAGTCTTTTAGATTAGAGTGCAGAGGAATTGGAAATACTGAAATACTTTCTATTCTTTTTATGGGTTTTGTATTTTTCATTGCTAAAACCTCCAGTGTCTGTTTCTTTTATCATGAGTAATCTGTGAATGAGATCTAAATGTCACCCTATAGAGGAGTCTGTTCAGGCGTGAGGTGTTATTTCCGTCATGGGAAATCGATGCAGACCATCAGCCAACACTTCTTCTACTTCCTCTTTGCCTTTCAACATCTCACCACTCTTCACCACATAAAGATTTACTCCTCTGTTTGGAATAAAGACTCCTCTGTTTGCATAGACCCTCCTCTACAAACTACCCAGCTGCCCATTTAGGATTTCCAGTCACTGCTAATGCAGTCTCAGTTATATGTCAGTAAATATTTATCCTCATAATTGTGGCCGTACTGACAAAAGGTCTATATCTCATTGAGATCCACTGCTCTCTGACTGTTTTTTAATGAAGATGTCATCAGATTGTTTTTGATTAGAACTGATGGGCTTGAAATTGTATGTGCTTCTGTGATAGCAGTACTGCTTACATTTCTAAGCCATTGACACAAAATGAGGCGACAGAAAGGCTTGAAGGTACATTTTGGTACATAGTTTTACTTTGTATTGATTTCTTGTGATTTTAATGTACTTTTGTGTGAATCTTCATCTCTGAGCTCATTAAAAAAGCAACCTAGGAATGAATAGAACATCAATTGATCACCCAATTGAAGCGAAAATCCTTGGGATTGTTTTAAGATAGTGTGCAGATGCAGGAATATATAATGTAATCAAAGGGGACGTCAGGATGTGTCCTCAGACGTGCTGCCTGCAAAATCACTTCACTAGCACTCAAGATGAGTGAGAAAGACTTTTCACCTCCCTATATATATTCTGTCCTTCTGCACAGTAACCAAGAAGACCATGGAACCACATGACAGTACTATTATTATTATTAATAATAAGTAATTCTACGAATGATAGTAATACAAAATAATAATGAAGATTTACAAATGTTTATTATTAAATCGAACTGATTATACTTTCTTTTAAGTTTTGAATGTAAAAAAAATAGTGCAAAATCTTAATATGAATCCTCAATTTAACTGGTAGCCAATCACGAGAAACCAGAATATGTGAAATGTGATTTATTTTGTTGTTGTTTTGTTTAGGATTAACTTGCCATTTAATAGTCAAAATAATGTAAAAACGCTTTGCGACACACATACTCGCTTGTCAATTGACAGTGTCATTTTATCAGAATAATAAAGAAAAATCTTTAAACATGCACACACTCGCCCACACACAAAGCGGTGCAGATTTATGTTCATTCATCGGTGACCGTTGGCACCTTGTGACCTGCATGGCTAATGGAGTCTCTGCATTATTAACAAAGCTCTTCATACTGTGGCTCTGCAGCTGTCTGCACGCCGGCCTTGGCAATGCTAGCTAGCTCCATGCTACACAGAGACCCCCTGTCATAGCTCTTCTCAGCACTGAAGCGCTACAGTGCATCACAAAAGCCAATAACTACTTAGCATTTGTTCCAGTGTCAGACTATATTGACTCTTTTTGGGACTTGGCCAGTCGAGTTAGCGGCATGTGCATGCTGTTAGCACAGCTTGATGGTGGGCTACATAATTTTAGGCATGGTGGCCGTAGGTTTCTCTAATGGATCTGCCCTGGTGATGAGCTCCGTATAGTGTGACTTCAAACGGCTTGCAGTACCATCAAATATTTACCAGCCATGCTGCTTTTCCACCTGCTCTCCCTCTGCTGGAGCATAGCGGATTGCGTATGATCCAGCAACATCCCACTGTGTTCGCTGTTTTTGACTGCTGCTAGGAAGAATGTTGACCTCGGTTGCCCTGCATGAACAGTTTGCAGGTCTCCCTCCGACGAACAACTTTGACCACTGAATATGTGATGTATGATGGCATCAGTTTCTTTTTTGAGAACCAGTTGAGAGCAGGGCAGATGTTCTATTAGTTTTTGGCTTAATTTCTTTTGTCTGAAAGAAAAATAGCAGTGACTTCTTTTCAGAGGGAAATATTAAAATTGTGTCATGTGGCCCAAGTCAAAATCATTGCATTTATTTGAGATCCTTTTTTTAGTTAAGTGTTTGAAATCTGATATATTTGCAAAAGTGTTGATGGACTCATATTTCGATGACAAGGTATACAAAGCTGAATACAAAGCTTTTGTATACAAAAATTGACGTTATATATTAGTGCAGTCGAGTGATACTCCATTTAGGAATTAAGTAAATGGCTCTCTTTATGAATGGGCAATTGAATTATTGGTTCCAATCCGATTGATTTGCTCAAAACGTGGATTCATTCAGAAAATTAAACACCACTCAGAGAGACACAACTGTTCTCCTCTGGCTTTATAGATAATACTTTAATTGTCAAAATTGAACAAAAGCAGGCAATATTATGTCTAAAATTATTAAACTTTTGTATTAAATCATTATCACATTTGCACTCATTTTCACTCATGTGGTATTACACTCATGATATTGCTTAACTATATCATGATATGAGACAAAAAACTCATACAGGAGAATTTTTGCCCTGATATCTTGAATTTTAGGGGCATTCTACCTGCACTCTATAGGCTCCATTGAACATTGAGTTGTTGCCCTGCATCATGTTCGTCACCAATCATTTTACCAGAGAGAAGTCTTGTCTTTTTTTCCTGAAGATTGAGTTATGACTTTTTGATTAAACATTAAGAGGTCACAAAAAGTTTGAGAATAAAACATCAATGTGGATGAATCTTTCCCAATACAATCAATAACTTGTGTAACAATGTTGAACGTTCAGGGAGGAAGGAGGCGGGAACCGGCAGACATTTAACATATTTTAATGTGCAAAATAAAACATAAATCAAAAGTAAACATAATGGCGGCAGTCCCTCACGGTCAACTGCCGCCCACACAAACATAACATAAGTCCCAGGCCTGGTCCTCTCTCGTTCTTCACTGTCGTTGCTCCTCCTTTTATGTGCCCGCTCCTCCGTGAGACTAGAGACACCGGTGGCTTGCAGGTGACGCTCATTCTCAATCACGCCACTGGCTCTCGTGACGCTCTCACGGTCCCTCGACCCCGCCCTGCTCGCCACAACTTGCATTTAAATAAAGAAGATAGGGTGAATTTTCATTCCAATTTCTCTACTTATTTCAAGCTGTTTTGTCTTGCTTTTTAAATATATATTTTTTGCCCATGTCAGTCTATCATGAGCCGGCGCTTTACATCAAATAAAATGTACCCTCAACAAATTGAGACTGAATGCTTTACATATCATGCAATACACTCTTCCTGTATGAGGAGGCAGTTTTGGCCAGAACTTTCATCAGTTAGTCAAAGGTGTTACTATACAAGACTTAAAAGCAGGGATTCTCTTTCAGTCAGTCACATTCGACATTACTTCACAACTGAACTGCAGAATTGGGATCTTGCCTGAGAGCCCAATTGCCTTTGAGTGTAAATTAAATGAGCCAAAGTACATTGGCATATGAGATTTGCATCACACACCCCACCTTGTGAAATGGGTATATAAGGAAGAATTCAGCTTTTCTCTTTGGAGCTGAGCGGTTGTTTCTTTCTCCTGATAATCATAACTTGCGAGTGTGCTACATCTTGGGAAGAAGCTCTACGTCTGGTGTTGGTGTAACGATGCTACAGCGGGGGTCACGACTTCAAAGTGGAGTCCCCTCTCCTATGCCTCGATCTAGTTTTATCTGCTCAGCAAAGGACTACTTTAGTGAATAGGGAGGATGACCTGAAGATCACAGTAAGGACTAGCTTGCCAAGCCAATCTCCATGGGTCCCCCACTCCTCTAGTGCACCGCAAGCTGTTGTGCTTCAGGATGTTGTGATTCGATTCAGTTCACCCGGTGTCCCCCCAAATTCAGGAGCATTCAGTTCACCTCAGTACTGGTCAAGGAAGCTCCTATCTTATGGGCAGAAGTAAGAGATAGATCTGGTCACTCTAGCAGTTATAAAGACAGGGTTTTAAAGTCCGTACTTCATTGTACACAAGAAAGGCAGTGGGTTATGACTGATCTTGGATCTGTGTGTTTTGAATTGGGCCCTTCACAAGGTTCTGGTTCTGCTCTGTTTCTAATGTAGAAATCCATTTTCTAATGCATCTGTCTCCGAGATTGATTTGTAATAATCGACTTGAAGGATGTGTACTTTCATGCCTTGATTCTCTATTGACATAGACTGTTCCTATGCTTTGCGCTGAAGGGTCAGTCAAATCAGTACAAAGTTGTCACCTTCAGTCTGTCCTTGTCATCTAGTGTCTTTTACAAAGGTTGTGGAGGCAGCACGATGAAGGAAGGCAGCATTTGCATTCCTCAACTATCTCTACAACTGGCTCATACTGGCTCACTCATGAAAGCAGTTGTGCAAACACAGGGACCTGGTGCTGCAGCACCTCAGCCATCTGGGGCTTTGGTTCAACTTGAAAAAAGAGCAAACTCTCCCCTGTGCAAATGATCTCCTTTCTCAGTATGGAGTTGGACTCGGTCAATCACAGCATGTCTCATGAAGGAACATGGTCAGTTAGTGCTGAACTGCCTGATCTTGCATAATCATAATAGAGATGACGGCCCATCTGAAACTTTCCAAAGAATATTGCATCTGCATGGGCAGCACTACAGTCACTGTGTACATCAATCATCAAGGTGGCCCACATCCCTGTCACATGTTAGAACTCCCCTGCCATCTCCTCCTTTAGATTCAGAAGCATCTGAGGTCGCTTTGTGTCAATCATCAATCATCTCAATCGTGCAGCCAACAAGCTCTCATGACAGCCTATGCTGTGGCAGCCTATGACCCCGGGTGATCCAGCTAATTTGGAAGTGTTTCGGAGCCATAGAGGCTTTGCCTGTCCGGACACGTCTCACTGCGCATCACGGTTTTACTCAATGACCCAGGGGACCCCCAGCACGGATATACCTACACATAGCTGGCACGGGGGCCTATGCAAATATGCGTTTCCCCATGTAAGACTTGTCGCACAGACACTGTGCAAAGTCAGAGATGACGAGGAGTAGGTCTCGCTAATTGCACCCTACTGGCTCAACTGGATCTGGTTCCCTGAACTCATTCTCCTCACAACATCCCTCCTTGGTAAATTTCTCTGAGGAAGGACCTCTATGGCACCCACATCCAGACCTATGGAGCCTCCACGTGTGGTCTCTGAACGGTGGTGAACCCCAGGCGGTGGTATACACCATGATTTTGCAAGAGCACCCTCTATGAGTCACACCTACACCTTGAAGTTTCTGAAGGAAGCAAGAAGGTGTGGCAAGTACCCAGAGTAAAGCTTCAGCGTCGCCCTGTAATTGCTTCCCCTCAGGCAATCAGCAGCCAGGTGTAGGCGCTAATGGGCCACACCTGGATCGCGTTAAGGGGAGAGGATTTAAGCAGAGAAGGAGGAAGGAAGGGTGAGTGAGTTCTGAGCTGCTGCATGCTAACTGTGCTTACTCTTTTCTCGGCTCCCCTAGAATCCAGCGAAGGCTGAGCTCCGAACGCCAGAGACCTACCACCATCTGCACGTCACGAATCCGGGAAGACAGTATTACTTTGTTGATTTATCACTCTTTTGTTTAATAAACACCCTTTGGGAACGTGTGCACTACAAAGCTGCCTATTTGTCCTCATTCGACCTGCCACAGTGGTGGAGAATGCGGGCAGATTTTTTTGAATGAGGACATTCGTTTGGGGTGTACTGAAGCAGTGTTTACCTTGTTTACCTTTCTGTGAGACAGATGGAGGAGGTAATCCAGCGACTTACCGAAGTCAGCATCCGCCAACAGCAGTTTGTGGAACAACTCGCGGGCCAACAAGAGCGGATGGAGCATGCGCTTGAACAGATGAGGTTAGGGGCTGCCAGACACGTACCCCTCCCTGATCCCTGTGTCCAAGCCCAGCAGCTGCTTAAAAAATTAACAGATCAAGATGATGTGGAAGCATACTTGCACACGTTTGAAGTCATCGCTGCTCGTGAAGGATGGGAGGAAAATGAGTGGGCCCGCATATTAGCCCCACTCCTTTCAGGAGAAGCGCAACGAGCCTATTATTCTCTCCCGACCCCGGCCAATGAGTCATATGCCAATTTAAAACAGGAAATTTTGGCACGAGTGGGCCTTTCTCCAGTGTGTGCTGCCCAACACTTCCATGAATGGATGTATGACCCACAGGTTCCCGCACGAGTTCAAGCGGCTCAGCTGTCACGTTTGGCCCAACTTTGGCTGCTGTCTGGGAATCCTACGGCTGGCCAGGTAGCCGAAAGGGTAGTAGTGGACCGCCTGCTACGTGCGTTACCCCGTGTACATCGGAAAGCGGTCGGTATGAGGAATCCTACCACCCTTGCAGCCCTCGTAGAGGCGATGGAGCTGGCAGAGGCAGCCCAAGCCCGAGATGCTGGAGAGAGAACAACCCGGTTCCCCCGGAGGTCAACCCCACCGAGACGAACAACGGAAGAAACCTGGAAACCGTTTAACAAGCCAGCAGCCTCCACGCCACGGGATGAGCCCATGCCCACTGATCCACACCCACCTGAAGCCAAAGTGTGGCTAGCAAGTTGCATTGTACATCGAGCTACACCACGGGGAGCACCCGAAAGGCAAGTGTGGGTAGGGGGGAAGCGTGTGAAAGCTATCCTGGACTATGGCAGTGCGGTAAGCCTAGTCCAACCCCAGGTCGTCAAACCCTGTCCAGGCGGCAAGTCGTCCATCCCCATCACCTGTGTCCATGGGGATACGCGTTACGTGCCCGCACAAATGGTTACAATTTCCACTGGCTCGAAATCCTGGCCACTGGAGGTAGGAGTCGTGAATGATCTCCCGGTCCCGGTACTGCTGGGAAGAGACTGGCCGGGGTTCGACCAACTGCTGGCAACCACAGTACAACCGGCTAATCGGAGGAGGAACCGGCGAATGCAAGAGACTCGGCGTCAGTCTGCCAGCCATCCTGCCCTGCGGACCACTGAGAGCGAGAGAGATGGTGAGTCCCAAAATTCACACCCTAACATCTATACTGATGTTTTTCAACAGATCACTGAAGGGGGTTCCTTCGGGCGGGAACAGCGGGAGGATGAACGGCTGCGAAATTGCTGGTCACAAATTAGAAAAGTGGAAGGGGAATCCCGACACCCAGCACCCCATCCCTACCCGCACTTCATAGTGAAAAGAGGTCTACTTTACTGTGTTGCCCAACGACGGGGGGAGGAGAAACATCTGTTGGTAGTTCCGAAATCCAAGACTGAAGTCGTGCTGGAGCTGGCCCATTCCCATCCGATGGCTGGACACCTGGGAGTCAACAATACAATTCAGCGCATTCGAGATCGGTTCCACTGGCCAGGCCTGGAGGCTGAGGTAAGGCAGTTCTGCCAAAGCTGCCCAACTTGTCAAAGAACGGCACCTCGACGACCTCCACCCAGTCCCCTCATTCCCTTACCAATTATTGAGGTCCCTTTTGAGCGCATCGGGATGGACCTGGTTGGACCATTGCCAAAATCAGCCCGGGGCCATGAGCACATACTCGTCATTGTAGATTACGCCACCCGGTACCCTGAAGCAGTTCCCCTAAGGAAAGCTACGTCGAAGAACATTGCCAAGGAACTATTTCTGCTGTTCAGCCGGGTGGGAATCCCAACAGAGATTCTGACTGAACAGGGCACCCCGTTCATGTCCAAACTAATGGCCGACCTATGCCAACTCCTGCGGGTCAAACAGCTCCATACCTCCGTGTACCACCCTCAAACAGACGGGCTAGTCGAACGCTTCGACCAAACCTTAAAGCAGATGTTGCGACGGGTAGTGGCGGAGGACGGACGAGACTGGGACCTCATGATCCCGTATGTGCTGTTTGGCATCCGTGAAGTTCCCCAAGCCTCCATGGGGTTTACCCCCTTCGAACTGTTGTTTGGACGGCAACCACGAGGACTTCTTGACGTGGCCCGGGACGCATGGGAGTGTCAACCCTCCCCACATCGTACCGTGATCGAACATGTACGAGAGATGAGACAGAGGATTGACCGTGTTATGCCGTTAGTGCGAGAACACCTAACCGCGGCCCAGAGTGCCCAGCAACGCCTATACAACCGGCCCGCCCAACCCCGAGAGTTCCAACCCGGAGACAGAGTCCTCGTTCTCATCCCATGTGCCACTTCTAAGTTCCTGGCGTCCTGGCAAGGGCCATACACCATAATTGAACGGGTGGGTCCGGTAACATACAGAGTTCGCCAGCCCGGTCGGAGGAGAGCAGAACAGATTTATCACATCAACCTGCTGAAGAAGTGGGTAGCCTCTCAAGAACAGCTGGCTGCATTCTCACAGACTGAGCCAGTAGTGGTGGATGTGGGACCACAACTCTCGGGCACCCAGAAGACCGAGCTGGAATCCCTGGTCAGGAGTTTTCAAGATGTGTTCTCTGAATTACCTGGACGGACCAATCTAATTCAACATGAAATTCGAACTCCCCCAGGAACGATTGTCCGACAGCGGCCCTACAGGGTTCCAGAGGCTCGTCGGCACGCTATTGAGGCAGAAGTCCAGGGGATGTTGAAATTAGGGGTCATCGAAGAGTCACGGAGCCCGTGGTCCAGTCCCATTGTAATGGTCCCAAAGCCTGATGGGACCCTCCGTTTCTGTAATGACTTCCGAAAACTCAACGAAGTCTCCATCTTTGACAGTTATCCCATGCCCCGAGTGGATGAGCTCATAGAACGCCTAGGTAGAGCCCGATTTATTTCAACCCTGGATCTGACAAAAGGGTACTGGCAGGTCCCTCTCACGGCTGCATCTCGAGAGAAAACAGCCTTCAGCACCCCCAGTGGCCATTGGCAGTACCGGGTGCTACCCTTCGGAGTACATGGGGCACCTGCAACCTTCCAGCGGATGATGGACATCTTGTTGAGGCCCCATCAGGAATACGCGGCCGCCTACTTGGACGACGTGGTCATCCACTCGGAACGGTGGGAGGACCACGTAGTTCGCCTCAGGAAGGTTCTGTTAGAGCTTCGTCAGGCTGGGCTCACCGCCAACCCCAAAAAGTGTCATCTCGGGCTATCGGAAGCTCGATACCTGGGTTTTCAAATTGGACGCGGTCTGATTAGGCCCCAGGAACCGAAAGTCGAGGCTGTCCGCTCATACGCCCGCCCCAAAACTAAGTCCCAGGTACGTGCCTTCCTGGGGTTGGCAGGATACTATCGATGTTTCATTCCTAACTTTTCCTCAATAGCTTGCCCCCTGACCGAACTGACAAAGAAGCGACAGCCAGAGAGACTGAAGTGGACGGCAGAAGCTGAAGCAGCCTTTGAAAAGTTAAAGTCAGCATTAACCTCCTCTCCAGTCCTCCATGCCCCTGACTTTAACTGTCCGTTCACCCTCCAGACAGATGCTTCCGACTCTGGATTAGGGGCTGTCCTGTCCCAGACACAGCAGGGGGAGGAACACCCGATCGTCTATATTAGCCGAAAGCTAACGCCAGCGGAGACCAGGTATGCCACAGTCGAAAAAGAGGCCCTTGCCATCAAGTGGGCAGTTACAGAACTGCGGTATTACCTATTAGGACGGTCCTTTACGTTGATGACCGACCATGCTCCCTTACAATGGATGGCCCGGGCAAAGGATACAAATGCCAGGGTGACTCGCTGGTTCCTCACCCTCCAAGACTTCCACTTTAAAGTGCAACATCGAGCAGGGGTGACAAATGGGAATGCAGATGGACTCTCAAGGATGGGGGCAGGTTGGTCAGGTCTGTCTCTCGTACACCCCCACCCACCCCTATCTTCTCCCCTGTTTGGGCCAGGACATGGACGACGCTTAGGGGGGGGGAGTGTGGCAAGTACCCAGAGTAAAGCTTCAGCGTCGCCCTGTAATTGCTTCCCCTCAGGCAATCAGCAGCCAGGTGTAGGCGCTAATGGGCCACACCTGGATCGCGTTAAGGGGAGAGGATTTAAGCAGAGAAGGAGGAAGGAAGGGTGAGTGAGTTCTGAGCTGCTGCATGCTAACTGTGCTTACTCTTTTCTCGGCTCCCCTAGAATCCAGCGAAGGCTGAGCTCCGAACGCCAGAGACCTACCACCATCTGCACGTCACGAATCCGGGAAGACAGTATTACTTTGTTGATTTATCACTCTTTTGTTTAATAAACACCCTTTGGGAACGTGTGCACTACAAAGCTGCCTATTTGTCCTCATTCGACCTGCCACAAAGGTTAAATCATCCCTGCCATTACCTTGTACCCTCTTGGGACCTCTCCTTGATGCTAACAGCCTTGCAGTGACACTTAAAATCTTGTTATTTAAGACTGCTCTTAACTGCACTGGATTCTGTCAAGAGTATAGGAGACCTGGAAGCATTTTCGCTCAACGATTCGTACCTAGCCTTTGCTGTGCTCTGTCCCGTCCGCACTTTGCACTTGTATGTGGACTAAACGCAGAGCTTCAAAAATTCAGACCAGCTTTTTGTCTGATTTGGAGGACAGCAGAAGGGAATGGCTGTCTCCAATCTTGGCATCCCAAGTCCAAGATCAGCCGTGCCCCCTGGGGTGAGGGCCCACTCTACCAGGAGTGTTGCTTCCTCCTGGATGTTGCCACATGGCACCTCGCTGGCAGACATCTGTAGAGCTGCGAGCTGGGAAACACCTAACAAATATGCATTATTTTCATAATCTCTGTGAAGAGTCTTTGTCCCCCTGTGTATTTGCCACCAGTAGAACGCAGTGGGGAGGATACCACTCTGTGTCTCACTTGATACACCGTTCCTCTCCATTCTCCAGACTCATGCAGTTATCTTGCTCCTCAGGTTAGTTCCCAAGCTGTCAAACCCTGGTTGGAGTTCCTTCAGCGCCCTGCATAGTGGAGATGTCTAACGCCAGGCCTTACACTCATAGGCATGCTGAGTGGTAATCATCTGTGCTAGGCTAGGTGCCCATATGCTGTGATCCCTACGGCGATCCCACATGTGTATTCTTCTAAAGTACGGCTTCCCGTCAGCAAGCCTGTGTCTTTCCCTGACAGAGTCCCTGCTGTCACTGCTTGGTATTGAATTTTGGTTCAAGCTGAACCTGCCATAAAGCCACAAATGTTGCCACAATTTCTGCACCACTGCTGAGCGACCACATCACCTGTTTGCTTCCTCAACGTAAACCTGAATTTTTGATTTTACATGCTCTTCCCTATATATCCACCTTGCGAGGCTTCTCAATGCAAACCTTGCACAGCAATGTGGACTAGCTCATTTAGTTTACACTGGAAGGTGATAGGGTTCTCGGGCAAGATCAAAATTTATCAGCTCAGTTCTGAAGTACTGCCTTCATTCCCTTCTTCAGGGAATTGGGGCTACAATAGTAGCCTAGATGTTCTTTCCTGAAATAATATGCTCCAGTTTTACTTGTTTCCTTCTTGATCTGACTTATATTCTAATTCATATAAACAGCAAAATCAACACACACACACAAACAAAGCCCCAGGAGCATTTTATTGGTCAAGGAAGAGTGTGTGCCTGAACCATGCGCTAAATCAACATGACTAAGGATGACACTAAGAAAGATGAGGAAGCCAAGAGGAAAGATGAGAGAACTGATATACAGTAAAACAGAATACGCTTCAGGCTGCTTGAGGATATTATAGAGAAACACAATGGCTTACAGGAGTGTGCTTGAGACAAATACGGAAGGACAAATAATTTAAAACCATACAGGAAGCTGAAGAAAATTGTTTTTCATTTAGATTAAAGGAACCACTGCATTATGTTTGCATTCATTTAGCATACATTTTGCAGCAGAAGTCATGTAGCTTTCTTGACTTCTGAATATAATTTTAACGTTTTAGCATTAAAATACAACATCCTCAGTAATGATGAGTTTGTTTACCTTTGTTCTTGGCAGCAACTTATGAAGGTGGTACGATAATGCTGATATTAAAATATGTATATGATGTCAGACACTCATTTAGCTGAGTGAAGTTCCAAAGGGACTAAAAACTAAAGAAAAGCCAAGAAACAACGACACAATGGTTTGCTGAGTTTGGATTCAGCATGTTAAATCAAAGACAATTACAACTGCACTGCTCTGTCCCATGTTAATGAGCCCAGTGCTGAATGAAGGGATGAATAAATCATGGTTCAGAAAACACATTTGAGGCTCCTGCTTTTCAGAGCCTCATGTGCATATCTCTGTGTGTGTGTGTGTGTGTGTGTGTGTGTGTGTGTGTGTGTGTGTGTGTGTGTGTGTGTGTTGATAGACCAGCAGAGCATCGCAATAAACATCAAAGCAGCTAGACAAAAGGGATTCACTCTTATATGTTCTCCCTTTCTTAGGGCTGTGTAAGGTTATAATGACAATGGTCTGAAAGAGAGAGAGAGAGAGAGAGAGAGCACTAGAGAGAGAGAGAGGGGAGGGAAGAAGGCAGTCAGTACAAGGCGCAGTTGAGGAGAGCTAGAGCCACAGTATACAGAGCAGCCTATAAGACGATGACGAGAGACTTGCAGTGAAGGTGAATGGAAGAATAAAACACAAGGGATTGTGAACAAAGAAAACGGCACATGACGAGGGAACTGGATTCAAAGAAAGGCAGCTGAGTCCAGCTCATGATGAAAAGGATCCACTGCAGAATGCAGGCTGGAGTTGTGTGAATGGAAGAGACACCTGATCTGTAGATAGCGGAGACAGAAGTCCAGGGGATGGTTGGGCTGCATGAGCTCTGTTGTTGGCATTGCTTCTGCTGTCCTACACTGCTTTACTCAAAACCTGTTCACCGCGCTCAGATATGAGCTCCAAACACTCATCTGACTGGATCCCTTACAGGTACATCTATTTATTGGTGAGCTTGCATGTGTGTTTGGTTGGAGAAGATAGGTGTTTTTGACAGAGGATAGAGGACAGGACAGGATAGGATAGAGGACGATGAATGGATAATGCTGGCAGCGCTGCAAAAGTGACAAAGGTGATTCTCTTGACCTTGTCTGTCATCTCTTGTACTCTTGGGTTTCTCACGCAGTACTCAGAGCTATTATGTGAGTGTCCAGTTTTGTAGTGGCTGCTGAGGTTTTGTTTATATCAGCTGGTCTGACATAATATCTATTACAGGACTCAATAAAAAAATCAGTCAGTTGACGTAACTGTCACTGCTGCATTGTCACTATACCTTGCCTTATGACGGTGTCTATGCTGATCTTGTATGTTTTTTTCATGCTTTGAGAACTTTTTCTGTGTGACTAAGATAATGTTATAACCGCTGCATTTATTCAAAAATACAGTACAGTAAAATATTTTGAAATGTTGTTACAATTTAATATAAATGTTTTCTATTATAATATATTTTAAAACTCAATTTATTCCATCATTTCAGTCTTCAGTGTAACATAATCCTTCAGAAATCGGTCTAATATGCTGATGTGGTGCTCAAGAAACATATCTTATCATCACTGTTGAATCATTTGTGCTGGTTAATATTTTTGTGAAAACTGGATTTTTTTGATCAATAGAAAGTTCAAAAGAACAGCATTTTTAACACCACACACATACATTTTACATATTTCCCCTAATCTTTCATCATTTTAAGTACTTTGCATATATTTTGCTTCATATTTTATATGACTTGTATTTCCATCTGGTATGGTTAGTGATTATCATATAGTAACATAGCCATGCTTTTGATTTATGTTTGCTTTTGGAGGCAGTCTTGCTGCTGCCTCATTGTCAAGACTGCACTGCCTCCTCTGATCTCTCATTGGCTCTTGGTTGCTATAAGTTACAAGCCTACTTTCCTCCACTCTTTCTTTGAAAGATTACATCAGGGAGCCCTTGCTGTTTGTTGCAGGGAGCTAAAGGTACCGCTCGACCTGCCCTGGAGGGTCTAAGTCTATCTCTATGGGAGTGTGTTTTGTTTGTGAAGATCTGCCCTCTCCCACACCCCAGTTTCCTGTGTGTGAGGTCTGTGATTGTGACCTGAATGGATCTGAGCAATCTAACAAGCTTTTGGCACTGGAGGAGCTCAAGGAAACCATAACGGAAATTCTTGTTTTGAAAGATGCATACAAGAGTAATTTGTTTTATTTGAACTGTCTCAAATGATACAGTAGCTCTCACTTATTTGTCATAGGCATTAGTGGATTAATACTGTAATTTACTCACACTCATGTCATTCCAAATTTGTAAGAATTTATTTCTTCTGATGAACACAGAACAAGATATTTGGACCCTGGACTGCATGGCTTTCATTGGATAAACAAATAACATATATTTTCTGTGGTCATGCAGGTTTTTAACTATTTTTTTATACATATATTTTACAGTCAATAACCCATTTAAGACTCCTGTGAAGAAAAAAAAACCTAGAAGTCTCAGTCAGCGATTTCACTATGAATATTCCAAGATCAACTTATTCTAGATGACATCCACATGAATTGCACTGATTTATACTTTTTTTTGGTCTCATTTGTATCTATTTTAAAAAAATTTTAAAGACAACTCCATTAGGTGTCCTTGGCAATAAAAGAGCAATCTATGAAAGTATTTTGTTAGATGTTTTCCTATAATACTGACTAATCAATCTTTATATATATATATATATATATATATATATATATATATATATATATGTGGCCAAAATTGTAGGCACTCCTGCGAACTGTGGACAAAGGAACAGATCTATGGAGATAGACTTTTAACTTTGAGATTGTTGATATTTTTCAACAATTTTGGTTAGCAAGGCCTCAGACAGTTCTCGTCTCCTCATTTTGTTGTCTATACTTAGTGTGGCACCCACAGACACACATTGCAAAGACTAAGTCAACTTCTGTCCTTTTATCTGCTTTCAGGTGTGATTATTTATATTCCCCACACCTGTTACTTGCCCCAGGTGAGTTTAAAGGAGCATCACATGCTTGAAACAATCTTTTTTATCAACAGTTTTGAAAGGGTTCCAATAAGTTTTGTGTGAAATTGTCAAATTTGCTTCTTTTTTTTGTTTGTTCCAATACATACAAAGGGACTAAACGTGTATAGCAAAACATGTTTTAATGGTGGCGGTTGAGGAGATCCCCCCCCCCCCTTCCATGTAAGCGCTTTGAGATACTTTGATAAAAAGCGCTATATAAATGTAATGAATTTATTTATTTAATGCAATACTTTTCTGTGAGCAATACTTGATTTTCTGGAATTTTCAAAAATTTCAGTTGTGGCATATATATAAAGATTGGTCAGTATTATAGGAAAACATATAACAAAATACTTTCATAGATTGCTCTTTTGTTGTCAAGTAATGGAGTTGTCATTTATTTTTTATATTTATTTTATATATATATATATATATATATATATATATATATATATATATATATATATATATATATGAATAGGAAAAATAGGACTCAGGCCACCTTTATTTATTATAGCACTTTATTTTAACTTTTTTTGTTTAGTTTAATAAACAAAAGTAACTGATACAGTTATGCAAACTATCAAAAATGAGACAATCAAATTCTGCTGTAAAGCAGATCTTAAATGACAGTAGTGTTGTTTATTCAGCTCATTTCAGTTAAAGTTTGGTTCTTATCTGATGTGTCTGTTGTGAAATTGATAATATTAGTGAACCCAAACTCCATCAGGTGACAGAAATGTAGGTGGAAATGTTTTAAGCTCAGTCAGTGGGCCAGTTCTCTGGCCAAATGAATGAAGAAGTGATCTCATAGATGAAATACTAAATACTGTATCTCAAATAACTTTTTCCCATAAGAAATAATAGGGAAAAAATGGTTCAGTTTCAGCCCTCTAAAAAACTCCCTTTTTAGTGCTAATAACACTAAAAAAAATTAATTTCTATTGAGACATACACAAAAAGACACCTTCGAGACAGACGATACAGTAGTGGCTAATGGCGGCATTGGAGGAGGAGGAGAAGGGAGGGGTAACACAGATTACGTAGAAAATAAGAAGTTTACTATGGCGGAAAATCCATGCCAAAAAGAAACTGATGTCTGCACGCGCAGAAATTACTTCCACAAGTGGATAACAGATCTACATGTGAAAAATCGGGAGCTTGCGAGCTTTAATCCCACACGCACACTCGATCTTCTCTCGAACTGCTGTTTTGTATGCACTGACATTTTTTATTTAGTCGATGAACACGTGAAATGAACGAGTGAGGTGATGTGAACTGTTCAAGTGCTCGACCACCTAGTGTCGGCGTCTGTAAGCGTGCTCGTATCTCAAATATTTACTTGTATCTCGGAATACTCATATGCCGGGACGCTTGTGGATTCATATTATTACTGTAGTACATTAGAGCTGGTGTAAAGTAACATTTGTATTACTCATATGTGAATTACATGCAATGATTTCTATCCAAAAAAGAAAGTAGGTCAGTAATTAGAGAAGCAGCAGTAGGGATATTTGCTATTAAGTGTCTTGCTTAAGGCAGATTGGTAATGCAGCAAGATCTGGATCTCTGCCTTTGTGATAGCTGTGAATGCAGGCAGCAAATGTGTCCTCCTCTTATCTCTTCCTCAGTCAGCAGGGCCGTTGGGCGCTTCATGGCATTTTTTTCCTGGTGTGAGAAGCATCTCCTCCCCTGCAGATGGGGCTTGCGATGGAAAGATCGTGCTTGCAGAGCTGAGGTTACCTCAGTTGGACCTTCTAGATCACAGACACTAATTTTACATGGGCGCACACACACACACACACACACAGACACACAGCTTCGGTACCTTAGGCGCCAACCACCTAAGTCACTGTGCCGACTCACCTCTGGTCGGCAATTGTGTCCGCTCCTCACGCACACACACTACATATTCTAGCATTGTGAACTTGACATCGCAGCCTGAGCATTATTAAAATAAATGATACAAACAACAAAACATATAAAATGTTACACTGTTTGATTTTAAATAGTCCGTAGTACAATTTGTGCAGATATGATATGAGACAAATGAGCGCCGGCCCACTGTGCTACATTTTTGCTCATGATGATTTAAGATTTTTTTTTTGCTTATTTAAAAAGAAAATAATAATTCACACTTTAAAAAAGCTTGAAAACCTTCTGCAGGAGTGTGGACGGCGTGCCTTTAACTTCAGACAACAATTCTAAAATTGTTTTAGAGCTCCTTGGATTCAATCCAATTCATTTTTCTCATTGAAATAAGATTACATTGCATTATTTCATTATTTATTCATTAAATTATAAATGTAAGGTAAGCATCATGTTTGCGATTGTAATTTTTTTTTATACGTTGTGTAGATTCTAACAATCTTGTATATTTATGGCATCAATTACTACATTATTTGTTTAGAAACGGAAATAACTTAATTCGTGTATTGTTCTTTTCAGTATATAATACAGCTAAATTACAGTGCTTTCAATAGGATATTTTACAATGATGTCAGCATTGCAAACTCTGATGGCATGCAATCAGTTGAACCCCCATTCATATATAAAGATAGGCCTAGCCTAAATGTTATTAAATTGTAGCCCATATATATTATTACCTGTGTACAAAACTATGTTTCTGAAAATTGCATTACACTAGTGGTCTACATAATTAAACTAGCCATTATCTTCTCCCCCCCACCCCCCACCCCACCCCATTTTGTGTGCTCTGGCCCTGACCCTGTTCATACAAAGAGCTTGTTGGGGGTTAAGGACCTTGTTATCCACAAACATGGAAAGATAAGTGCCATTGCCTCTTGAGTGCTGTCATGCTAGCGTGCACGCAAGAACACATGCTTTAAAAAAAAATACAGGCCTTACAATATCTATTTAGAATTTTATCCTGACAATGTTCTCTAAACCAGTGTTTTTCAACCACTGTGCAGTGGTACACTAGTGTGCCGTGAGAGATCGTCAGTTGTGCCGTAGAAAATGATTCCATTTCAACTAATTGGTCTAAAAACTTTTTTTTAAACAAATTAATCCTAAAACACTTTATATTATTTGTGTTTATTTGATTCTCATTCAATACACTTTGATAAGAATGAGTATATATTGTTAATATAGGCTACAGAGTTTCATTTTTTTTAATTTTCGGCTTGTGATTTTTTTCAATGAAAAAATGTACCATGGCTCAAAGAAGGCTGAAAAACACTGCTCTAAACAACAGCAGTATTTTTATGTTTGATAGATTAATACATAAGGTTTTAAGTTTTTCTTCAATCAAAATGTCCTTGGATAGACTGAAAAAATTAACTGTCCGAAGCAATTGTCCAGAGCATTGATTTATTCAAAGTAAAGTTTTTACTTTTATCTTGTTCTGTGGCACACTTAGTAAATTGCAGCAGATAGTTGTGAAATGAGAGAATCAAAAAATAAGTCTCATTGCAGATGGAAAGCAGAAAGACTTGCATAACTATATAAACTCTTTAAAATTACCTTGAAAGTGTCACCGACCTTCTTCATATTTGAACTGTGCAGTAGTACTGTATACAGTAGTACACACTGTCATCCATACTGCTTAAATGTATAAACAAACAAACAAACAAACTATTGTTCTTTCTTGCCCCTAAAATCTGAGTTTTTTTTTTTTGCAACATAGAATAAACTATTTATTTTAAGAAGAGTTAACTAAATTTAAGATATAGTTTCTAAAAACATGTCTTGTCTGGTTCTGTCTTATGTAATTTTGCTTCTGAAATAAATCTTATTTTAAGAATTTTTAAATGTTTTTACTGAAATGCAAGACAAAAATGATTGCTTTTAATGCATGAACATTCCTTCAAGTCTTTTAAGTGCTGCTCTTTACTCTGAAACACGTAGCATATCAGACAATATATTTAATTAAATGACAGACTTTGCTATTACATCACACTAAGCTATATCACTATATATTAACTCTTCAGCCACATTGAATTATTAGCTTACTAACTATAATGAACCACTTGCGAAACCCTGCTGTAGTGCATTTGTATTTTGTTTTCTTAGATAATTAGCAGTAAGGAATACATATCAGCAAACTTTATTTGCTGATTCCAATACACACATTGTTAAACACATACACATAAAGTGAATTGCCTCTGTCATCAGTGAAGCTTAATGATAAGGGAGAGAAATTCTCCCTCACATTGTAGGCAGCTGTCAGTACATATCAATTTATCTCTCATCCCTTGTTGACCCTCATTATAATCGCTCTGTTTATGTCATTATCTGCCAATCTGATGGGAACTGACACCCTTGACTGCTGACATTAGGCACTATGCTTTGTACACGTGTGCGTTTATGTATTTTAGCTTTAAGAGGGCGATCGTGAATGTGTGCTAGAAAGCATTACTATTTCTGTATCCTGCCGTTTGTGTCAGTTTGCAGGTGCGTTGACTAGGTCTGTATTTCTGAATGAGTGTGTGCTCATGAGCATGTATTTTTGTGCCCATTGCAAGTGTGATAAAAATGGTGTCATTGTTGGCAGTCCATGGATAGTGAAATTTCTCAGGTTTAAATAGGAAAGAAGAGACTTTCAGTTGCTGGCGCTAGAAGATCCTTCTTAACGAGCGAGAGAGAAATAGATACGGTGCTAGTATAATCCTCTTGAAAAGACAAGCTTAGAGCAACATGAATTTGCATACTGGTCCTGGCTGGTTGGTACACTACATCTATCTATCTATCCATCTATCTATGTCAACCATCTTGTCAATCTCTCTCTGTTGTTCAATCTATTGTTTTGTTGTTTTATCTATAGTTTGATCTAGCTATCAGTTTATATTTCTGTAAGTCTGCCTGACTGTTGCTCACTCTGTCTGTATATCATTCTAGCTGTCTATAGTCCTTTCAAAAACACAATATAGTATAATTTTGGACTATATGTAGCCTACTAATGTCACGCTAGGTGGGTGTGTGGGTGAAGGCACAAAGATGAAGACTCAAAACTCAAATTTTTTTATAATAAATTAGAATAGTAATGGCATGCAAGGTTAGAGGGTTTAACACGATTCACTACAGATGAGAACAGACAAAGACTGAGGGCAAACACAGGGAAGATGTACATAGAGAATGAATAGGGGATAGGACACAGCTGACAAGACTAATGAGGGGAGCGACAGGTGATGATGACGACAGGTGTTAGGGATAACAACAGGAGAGCACATGTAGGACCAGACAAACACGATGACAGGACTGATAGAGCTGTGACATTATTATTATCTACTGATATAATATAGCATTTATATTACTTAACATAAAATAACAACTGCCACGGTATACAATAATTTAAATAAATAAAATATTCTGTACATTATCTGTAAGTTTTCAAATTCTTCAAATTGTAGTGTTTGAACATTTAAAGTAATGTCTCTAGTAAAATCAAATAATATAAATATATAAAAATAAGAGCATCTAATTAGCATGTTTCGGTGTGTTTTATAATGTCAACAAGAAAATGAGTAAAACGCCTGTGGTGTTCTGAACTGCTGTAATTTTTTTTAACATCCAGAGGGAAGCCAAACAAAAAAAAGCTGGAAAAGATACCAAAATCCTTGTTTTCTAAACAGTATTTGTATCTATATATATTTTGATTGTAGAATGTGTTCCTACCAGATGTTGAAAGTTAAACTCTGGTTGTGCATTATAGATGCAAAAACAGAGCGTATCCTTTTCCACACCACCCTTGATCTGTCACACTTCTTCTCTCCACATGACCCACCATAGCCACAGAGGAAGCCCTCCATTGCCATTTAATTAACACAGCTTTTGGCTCAGCAATAACAGGCGGCATAAATGCAAAAGGGAATTTGGAGTGAATGTGTCATAGCTGATTAAAGGGAACGAGAGGAGGGACAGGCAGAGCACAAAGGCCTCGCCAAAGACCTCCCTCTTCGCAGGACCTGAAAGAGGACAATGAGTCATAGGCATGATCAACACAGCAACAGTCTGTGTCCTTTGAAAAAATGATGGTCTTATAGACCATTTATATACTGTTCTTCTCACCATATTCTAGGTTTAATGTCCAGTTAATTGCAAACCATCGCTGTGATTTATTTATGTGATTATGCTGCAGTCGCTAGACATCAGCTCTTTTAATGATGTACTGTATGAGATACGTTTAATTCAAAAAGTTAACTTTGGTGAAGGACATGAACAGTAGGGAATTGTGTCTGTAAAGACCCCTAACTGTAAAAATTGATACTACATTATATTTTTCTTTTACTGTAATCTTCTCTTGATAGTGGACTGGATCTTTGTGTGCACAAAAGCTTGTTTGAATCGTATCTCTGTTGGCACTATTCTTGCTGTGGCACATCTGTTTTTGTGAGCTTTCCCCATTTAATCTTGTTTTTGTCCTTCTGCAGCACCTTGGATGATGAGGGCACAAACCTACGACAACAGAAGCTGGACAGACAGGTGAGTACTCCTTTGGTTTCTTTTCAGCACCGTGTACAGAAGGCTCTGCTCAAAGGAAATGAGATAAATTGAAAAAAAATGAACAAAAGAAAAAAACAGGCAGTAGAAGAAGAATGAGAGAGAAACCATTCATTGATGAATCACATCACAGAAACATATTCTCAGGGCGGTTTAAAGAAAATGCCTTTGATAAGATTCCAAATGCCGTCTCTCTCTTTATTCTACATTGTGTGCTGTTACTTCAGTCGATTTGTCCCAGATAGCTCTGAAAACGTGTGCCCAGATTGTCATTCTTTCAGTTAGCAAATTTTCATTAGCCTTGTGGTTTGCTGATAATTGTTTTTTTAAACACACTGGATTCTAAGGAGAACAGATGGGTTTCATGAAAAGCTTCACAAAGTTTTTAGGACAATACATGTTAGTCATAACTGTTATTTATTCTTTGCCACAAGGATATTATTTAAGGATTTTTAGACAAAATGTGACATAAGGCTTATTGAATCTTACACTAAATCCTCCACAACATATAGTAGAAAGTAAAAATTATTCCTGTGGTGGTAAAGCTGAATTTTCAATAGCCATAACTGCAATCTTCAGTCTCACATGATCTTTCAAATCATTCTAATATGCTGATTTGATGCTCAAAAAAATCTTATTTTTATCATCAATGTTGTAAATGGTTGTTTCAAAGAACAACATTTAATTTAAAAATATTTGCTACACTGTAAAAGTATTTACTGTAATCTTTGATCAATTTAATGCATCCTTTTGAATGTGAACAACCCCAAACTTTTAAATGGCAGTGTACAGATTAAAATTAATATGGACATCCTTCAAGACCATTTTTATTATAATTATTTTGCTGATTTTCTTTCAGAATTTAACATGATTATCGTGAGATGTCGTTCATAATTCAACATAATTAGAAATGCATCTCAAAACACATGTGACATACAGTGAAATGATTCTTACTAGCTGTATTGAAATTAGGGTATCAGGATTATTTATACAGATTTATTTGGTTTTGACAGAAATATTCAGTGAAGCATTCCTAGAGTATCAGAACTACAGAGCTTGGACAGATTTAGGGTGTTAGAGGGGACAGAAAGAGCATCCGCCTCAACATTGATGGCTTTTTTCAGAGAAAACTGACAGCTCAGAATTCTTAGGCTGTCTAAGTCCTTGCTCTCTTCAGCTGTCCAAAATGTCTAGAGGTGTGCTATACCTGTAGATGGAAGATTGATTTTTAATGAGCTACGAATATTAGGAATGCAAGCCTCTGCAGTGAGGGCTATCTCCTTGAGGGCGCGTTGTATCCGTTTGTCTGCTGTTGTGCTGTAAACACCAGTGGTTCCTACAGCTGAATAGGGAGACAAGCATAATTTGCTCCAAATTTCCAATAGGTTTAGTCCACATCGCTCTCTGCTCTTTAATGAACCTCCCACTCTCTCAAGACCATGAGACCAAATTACCATGTTTATTGCCTGTCTGCTTTGCATAATAACCTTGAAGGAGCTAAGCCTGAAATTGTTGAACATCACCTTAGCCAGCTTCTTTGTGCTCTCTATGGCCTCAGGATTTTTTGACCACTTCGTTTTGATGAATTTTAAGGTACTGTGTGAGCACATATTTGAAGCAAGCTGTTTCAAAATACTGATGCAGAAAACGTTATGGCTTATTTGGCAGCACATCAGGTCTGAAAACAGAGGAAAGCACAGATGGCAAACGTGATTAGGTAATCTGTATACAGATAAACAACTTTTTATTTGAACATCAATATGGAGATTTGTGAGTGCTACACAAAGGCATGTTTCCCCAAGCAACAATGTACCACCGATAGAACAAGCTTTGTAAAACACTTTAGTTGGGTCTCTATGTGAAGATGGCAAATTTTGGAGCTTAAATCAAAATCACAGGGTGTTGAATCAAATGGTTTGAACTCTTCTGTTTTACTATGATAAGTAGGACTGGGTGTTGACATTGATTTTTGGGAACCAATTTGAATTCTGATTTCGTTTTCGTTCTATTCAAAATCGTTTTGTTTGGATATATCTACAGTGCATAACAACTTCATATCAATTTGTCTTAAGGAAAACAGCCTCTTCAACTAATGCTGTGCATTATTTACTATTACATTAAAGGTTAAATTGAACAGTATTTATTTTTAGATATAATGATCAACTCAAAAAAAGAACCAAGTTGTACACAAACATTTTTATTTAAAGTTTTTAATTATATAATTGTTTCTAGATTCCAGAATGTACAACAGTTAGGTAGCTGTCATAATTATTTTTTTTGAACAATTCATTCACTCACAGATACAATAAATAAGACAATCAATAACAGTAAAACAATCGACAAAAGTAAAAATATAATGAATTTATAATATAGTTCATATATTTATCAAAACACACCTCTCTAGAGTTATTTTTTATAGTTGAATAACAAACTGTACACATTGGCTTGAAGTAAATTAAACATTGTGTGACATTTTTCCATAAGCTGTTTTATCGACATCTTTCCACGTCTGAAACACTGATTGAGCTATTACATAACACAAATTCAAGTACAGTAGTTGTACTGTTTCTTTAAAAATACCTTCTGTTGTTCATTCATGTTTATTTCATGAAATAACTAGTAGTAAATAGCAAGAGGTGCTCCACGCTGCTACTTTTAACTGGTGCACCACAGCGATCTGTCACGCCACATAAAAAATGCTATGGAAGAAAAATTATGTAAAATATATTTGAAACAAAAAAGGCTACATCAGCGTTGGGGGAATGACGTTATAATCTCCTTTGCAGTAAACTAGAGAAAGCTGCTACATGTAGCATACACGGGGAAAGTAGCCGTGAAGACATTGAATTAAACGTTAACTCTGCAAACGTGAGCCGACTAACAGTAGATGAAGATTATGCATCAGTACTCTACTGTGGTTCCCGGATGTTGAATGTTGAATATTCTGCCAAATTTAAACCACTGAATTTGTGGAAGCGAATTTGTAAAGTGAAATAAAGTGGACTGAAAGTTTCCTGTCTAATGTTATTGGTTTTATTTTTAAACAAACTGAATATTTTAGAAGTGAAGTATGGAAGGAGAATATTGAATTGAAAATACAGTGGTACCTCGAGATACGAAATGAATCCGTTCCCGAGGCGGCCTTCGTATAATGAGTTTTTCGTATCTTGGAACACATTTTACATGTAAAATGGCTAATCCGTTCCAAGCCCTCCAAAAACACCCCATTAAATTTCATAATAAAGCTAAATTGACCTATAAACAATGAAATAATGTAAAACGTCGATGTGGCAAGGGGGGCGTGGATATAAACAGCCTGGAAGGGAAAGACGGAGAACGAGATCCGGGCGAGACGCGAGTCGGCACGGAAGCTGTGAACGCAAAGCTCACGAGCGAAACGAAAGTGAAACCTGACCCTGCCTCCTTCCTTCTCCGTGACTAACGAACATTACCACAGTCGTAGCTTACCTTTCGAGTGAGGCTATCTCCGAAAGTGGCGGCAGAGGAGGAGGAGGACAAACGGCAGATACCAGCTTCGTACTTCTTTATGATCTCCATCTTTGTCTCCAGAGCTAAAGTATGCCAGCACGTACGTATAAAAGATGCATGATGGGAGGGATGCTGTCCAATTAGAGAGAAGGATCTCATGGCTTGGCTAGCATCAGGAACCAATGGGAGAGCAGGAGGATGGTGGCGAGTCTACTATAACTAAGATGGCGGCGTGCGGCGCGAGTTTCAAAATTGTTATGGGGCGAATCTCGGACTTTCAGAAACCTTTCGTATCTTGAAAACTTTTCTTATGTAGAGCAGTAAAATTTTTCATCTTTGCTTTCGTAACTTGGATTTTTCGTAAGTTGAGCCTTTCGTGTCTTGAGGTACTACTGTATACAGAATTTGTAATTATGAAAATGTATGTGAAATGTCTTGAATTGAATTGAAATATTCACAGCTTAAACATAGAAACATGTTGATTTTCAGACCCTAAAAATGTAAGCCCTGAAAATACAATGCATTAAAATGCAAGCACTGTTTTTTTCATATACAGTTGTCATTAATTTACTTCCATAGAGTGCCAAAACTACATTTATTGTTTACATTTTGTGATCAAATTGACAGAATGTGAAAGCTGAACAAAACTAACAAAGCACAAAGATTATTGCAAATATGAAACAGTAAGCATGCTACAACTAATGTTTAGTGAAGTGTAATGCTTTGCTCACACATCAACAGAAAACAGCACAGACTAAAATATTGATTTTTTTATTTTTTATTTATGAATCAATATTGGTTTATTAAAATTGATGTCAACCCAGCTCTAAAGTAAAAGAAGAAAATGCGTTTTTATTTATAGATTTTTATAGCAGTTAAGGACATGTTTCTGCTTGCATAATCTGTGATAATAGGTTCCTTTCTCATTTAAGGATTTTCTATTTGCACATTACCCACTTTCACAGGGAAGGGTTTTTTTCTGGCTGAATGGACAGGCCTGGTCTCAAGCCCACTATTCACTCACAGATTCCTTTAATGTTTAATAGACTCCAGCACTGGGATCTCCCCAGAACTCTTGACTATAGCTTTACATAACGTCAGGTTGCTGTGAAAGTGAAGAATGTTGTGTGGGTAGCTTGAATATGCAGTCGTGTGTGAAGAGAAGGCATGTTGTAGTGGCTGGTTTTAACTCTAGGACTCTGAAAGTTTTATGAAGAAGCGGCACATTCCCTGCGCTCCAAGTTATTATTTTTGTGGCTCCATTCCATTGTTGTTGAAACAAAAGTTTCCAGATTAGAAGATTGTGTTTATACACTTCTTTCATTTCAAAGTAAGTAAAACATTTTTATGACTTCTTTACATGAATGAACCCCAGATCTATCAGGTTCTGTTATATACTGATTCATGTACAGTCAGATGTTCCTTGTCTCAAAAATCATTTATTTATGTTTATGCATCAGTAAATCAAGCCATTGGTTAAACGGTCAGCTTCACATTGTTCCTTGTAGTAGCATGAAAATAATCTGTTATTTAAAATCTGATTAAATTATATACAGAAACCAATCAAAAAACCCTCCCTTTATAATTGTTGGAGCTGTCAATCAAACAATGTGTTTATCAGTGATGGACTCTCGCCAAAACTCCCATTATAACCAATGACGTGTCTACGCTGCACAATGAATCTCTTATTTATCGTGTTTGCACAGATAGGTATGATGAAAGCAGTCTCAAAGTGGGCAGGTACTATGAACTGGTACGCAGTTTGTAGCCTATCCTCACTTTTTCTTACGCACTAGTACTTTTCACATGCTGATGGGAGATGTGAGAAGATCTAAATATAATACTGTTATCAAAACATCACGATTAGTTCATCTCAACAGCTGTAATATAAAAAATGCAGCAAAGGTTTTTGAGAGATTTCAGCATGTAACACTTATTTCATATGCACAGATGTTAGCCAATCATAGCAGTGGGAGTTTACACTGAAGTCTCATAGCAGACACGACGCTTCGAACAGAGCATTCAAATCAGAGGGTAGAAAATAGGCTGTTTCTAAATTATGACCATTTTTTAAATAAAAAAATATCACACTTGCATTATATGTGCACAATAAGATTTATTTAGATTATCAACGTTTTTTGTCATGGGTAGGCAAAGGACGAAGATGAGATCCAAGGGAACTTTTAATAAAGGCAGGGCGACGTAACAGTAGTGCATACGTAACAAGTGTATCACACAAACATGTAGTATACATGAACAACAACTGAAAGGTGAAGGAGAACTAAATGATTAGTGACCATGGCAACTGATGAGTGACGGAAAGATCTAGAACAAATAAACATGTGACATCAAAAAGACAAAATAAGAGACCCGAATGAACAGTGAAATGACAGTTTTAGGTTTTGATAAAATACAGCAGATGTTTTTCACATCTGTGCACAGCAGTATCTTTCTGAGAAATGGTTCTGCATTATTTATATAGAAAGATTACAACAGAAAAATGTGTCCTTGAGGTTAAATCATAATGTGCATCCTGTCCTCATTTCCAGCCATATTTTGCAACCAAATAAATATTTGCAAGCCATATTTTGCAACCCTTCAGAAGATGGTACTATAGTGAATAAAACTGGCAGAAGTACAGAGGCAGTGCCACGTACAATGAAACCTCTTCAATAAATAGTAATAAATTTTGGGCAACTTTTAGTTGAACTCATGTCCACTTGCATGTTGTTTGCCTTGGGGATGCTTCTTTGTTTATGTGTTTTTGGTGGTAAGATGGGAATTAAACTGCAACTACTAGAGGCAGTTCTCTCTGAAATAAATACATTTTGTGTCAGTTATTTGTGCTCACATTTCATTTCAATATTCCTTCAAATTTATGCTTAAAGAAATAAGAGATGAAGCTACATGTAGTCATTGATTGGTTTTCTCTGACGCATGAAGCATTCCATTGCAGTTTTTGAACATTATTATGTTCTTTGATTATATATTGCATAGAGTTTGACCTATTGCACTGTATTGTGTGTCTGTTAATGTGTGTTTGTAGCGAGCTTTACTGGAACAGAAGCAGAAAAAGAAGCGTCAGGAGCCCCTGATGGTGCAGTCTAATCTGGACGGGCGGTCTCGAGTGCGCAGGACCCGGCAGTCGGAGGAACAGGCTCCCCTCGTGGAGAGCTACCTCAGTGGCAACAGCAGCACCATCTACCATGGTACACAGCCACATAGCAAAAAAACTCTCTCATACAATTTCAAATAACATAGTGCCACAGTAACTCAAGGGTCACTTTTACTCTCTAGGGCATGAGACGTTATTCCAAGCTGTTATTACAATGGCATGCCAATATCGACCCAAGCTGCTCAAACAGAGAGGCCCACAAAGGCCAGTGATTGAAAATGGAAATGCTTGTTTGCTGATTGTTCCGCAAACAATGCTGCCATTCTTCACACTGCCAGCGGTACTGGCTTGAGTTACTCGATTGATCTCTGTCCCAGACTGCTCAGTGTTAGATAAACCCTTCCACAATGTCACTGCAGACCTCAATCATCTATATTAAAACATTTGCCAGTGTCAGCAGTCTTTCCTCTGAGATATGAGATGCCTTTTCTTCATTTTGGTCGACTTGTGAGCAAACACTATTCTCAGCTGTTTGTGTATCATTGTCATGTAATATTTTAGTTTGGCATTACGGCTAAGCCCTACACAATGAAATAGCCTATTCTGGAGAAAATGGCAGAGTAACACGGGTAATAATTTTTACATCACTATCTTATTATAATGTTTATGTAAATATATTTTTTTATATTTGCAGCTATTTAATTTGTTTTAATAATTGCATTATGTGCAATTTTGTTAGTATTTCTTTTTAACTTTATTTTTGTTTCAGTTAGCTTCAACTTCATTTTTTCAGTAAGTTGCCAAGGCAAAATTTCTAATATTCATGAATGATTTTATTTTTTTAATTTTTTTTTATTTTTTTTATCTAATGTTTATATTTTATTGTATTTCAGCTTTTTTTCAATTACTGAAAACTATTAATAGTTTTAATTTTATTTCACAAAAACAACACTGTTGTGCACACTGTAAGCAGTCTTTAAATGCTTGTTTTGATATGCAAATGTCTCTGATGAAGTTCTTGATATTTCAGAAAATTGGGGTCACATTCCTGCATGTGACATCTATCTAATGAAGATCCAGTAGGAGTTTTTTCCCTTAGTTTTTACAAGTTGTCAAAATTGCTTGCAGTTGACATCATTTCACAGATGCTGTCGTATTTGTATTAAATCCAATCTAAGACATTCCAGTAAATTATATTTCAGTTATCATTCAGATATTGATCACCTGTACTCTGGGACAATAATAAACCTTACAGGCTTGTGTTGTGTTATGAAAGAGAGGATTGTCTGTTGATACTAGCGGTATCATAAATAATTTACTCTATTTCCCTCAGTGTTGTGCTTTCTCATCAAAGAGTGAGCGCCTTTGGCTCTCATCCAGCCTGAGCTTTAGTGAATTGTAAAACTATGCATATTATTTCCTTCTTTTTACATTTGTATTAGGGGGGCTATCCTAGTGGCCTAATCGGTAGGGAGTCAGACTTCTAACACAAAGGTTCAATTCTGAATACAGGGTTCCCTGGAGGTGGGAGTGATTGTACAGTGCTCTGTTCCACCCTCAATACCCTCAACTGAGGTATCTAACTTTGAGCAAGGTTAACCTTTCATTTTCACAGAAGCAAAGCAGCATCAGAGCCATTTAGGGACTAGGGTGGGTCAAAACTACACATTTTTGCAGCATTTATACAGAATTTAATGGAGACAAGTAAAGCCTGATCAGTTTTACTCTCCTGTGAATTGATGCCTTCAGTCTCTCAAAACATGAGTAACAAAAAATAACTTCACTGTTTCTCTTTTTAAAATAGCAAGTCATTGTTTCTGTTGTTTCTTTCTATAACTAAACCATTGATCACCTTTATCTCACTCTATCTGACAGGCTTGTTAAGCCTTTCAGTATTAGTGATGTACTCTAGCTATCGACAAGCTTCAAACTGACAGTGATATGCACTTTTAAGTATTGTCAGAGTGCATAGATTTAGAGGAACCCTCCCTGATCTGTTGCTTGAAGCGCAGCAGTTCACAGCCTTGAGGGACAGTTAAAAGGAGCAGGCTTTGAAATGAAAAGTTGACTTTTTTTTTTTTTGAGAATTTTGCCTCAAATTTGCTTTGATTTCACTGTTGCTCTGACAGCCACTGAATTCTCTTCAATTAAAATTGCATCCAGGGGTCTACGAGTATGGGGCTAGATCAGTCTAATACACGTGTAGCCAATTTCACATGCCTGAAATCTAGTTCATGTGCACACACACACACACGCACGCACGCACGCACGCACGCACGCACACACACACACACACACACACACACACACACACACACACACACACACACACACACAAAACACACACAAAAAGCAATTCATGTGCACAGAATAAAATTAGAAATTCACAAAATACACTTCATAATTCAGTGTTATAGAAATGTTTAGAAATTTACAAGTTGATCCTTGAATCTGAATGTGCAAATCGTCATTTGCGTGTGGATCGACTTATATATGTGTGTGTTTTGAATTATGTCAATGTACTCTCCCACCCAGGTCAGTCCAGAGCTGTTAGGTCAGTTGTACTCTTTAGCCAATCATATTTAACCTTATGAATCAATATCTCATAATCACATGAGGGAGTTCACAGCTCATACGTGAGCACGACCACAGTTCAAGTCATGGCTAAACATGTGCAGTTATTTGGTTAAAGAAAAATGTTAAGAGAAGTTAAGAGATCAGTTTAGCATGTGTGTATTTATGGATTCTTATTTTTAATAAGTATTATTCATGTATAAATCATATAACATTAGGATTTTAGATTCATAAACACCATCGAAACCATGACAATGTTTTGATTGTGAGAGATGTTGTATATACATAGACGATCACAGCAGTGTGTTTGTACCGGCATATCATGTCCTTTCCACCACTCATTCCACTGATGATGATAATGTATGTATGACTTGCATTAATTGGAGACCAATTACATTCCATCTATGTTATGCTTTAAGCTAAATATATGTGTAGTTTTATTGTTTCAGATTTCCGACATAGATGATGATTGAAGTTGCAGACAACCAGTACCGTAACTTTAGCATTCCTAATGTATTTTATTTTTAAAAAGTCATGTTGCAACCCATTCATTTTGACAGTTGTTTCAACAAGAGGTTGAAAGTCATGCACTGTTACCATAATATTCATTTGTATCCTGCTGACTTTATGTACACGCTCGAGGAATAAAGCCCTGCTACACACTATATAATGTTTTATGTCATGATTAAAAGATTTAAAGACATTTGTTACAGTTTAAGTTTTATTGGTAACACTTTAAAATACTGTTCCATAATTAATTAATAACTACACAGGAACAAATGATTAACACAAAATTGTTCCCTAACAAAAATCAAAAACCTTTTAAATTTATCGTTTTGAATAGAGGCCAATGATATTTAATATCTGTTGGTGCATATGGATACAATAGAAAATTAGTAAAATTCAACAATTTGAACATGGAGACACATTATATCTATGAGTTTGAACTATATAGGGCCTTTAAATGAATATTACAAAATAAAAGTGTATTAAGAATGATAATATAGAAGGATATTCCTAAGGCACAAAAACTTTGGAAAACACCATGTTGTTAGGGCGTTGTGTGCAGGAGGATGGCAGGGAATAAAAGAATAAACTGAAATACACTTTAATAGTAAACTCTAAAACAAACACTTTCAAAAACTACAAACATAGTCTCATAAAATAAACAAACTACAAAAGTGCACTTCTTGTGCAAAACTGAAATGATAGTCAAACGGGAATAAACAGTCCAACGTAGTCAGCACAATAAGAGACATGGATGCTAACATCAACAACAGCGGATAAAGATAGAGGGAATAAATACACAAGGTATGATTAGACACAGGTGACAAGACTGACGAGGTGATTGATCAAAAAGCAGGTGAATGGAATTGACACTGGGAGAATCACAGAAGGAAACAGGAAGTGGGTGGAGACAAGACAGATCTGCGACACATGTATGGTACTCAGACAGGAATGCTCATTTGTGTTGATAGAAAAAAATGAGATACAGTTCTAGTTTCAACATTATTTGTTCTTCAGAAAATGTCCGGCCATTGAAAATATGATATAAATATATATAAAACTGAGATCCCTATATATCTGGAAAGTTACCATAATGGGCCTTAAAAATTAAGAAACTAAAGGAAATATTTTTTAAGAATTAGAATCTAAAAAGATATCTTTAATATTAGTTACAGCTCCTAGGAAAGTCTCAAAAATACACACAATTCCAAGCCGATTCACAGCTGAATTGCGATTTGCACATTTATATTCAAAGATAAACTTGTACAGTTTTTAAACATTTGAAACTTTTTGTGCACAGTTTTATGTCCATGAATTGTATTTTGTGAAATGTATTTTATGAATGTATAGTTTTATTATCCACACGTGAATTTCTTTTTTGTGCATCTAAATTACAATTAATGCATATGAAATTGGAAACAAATGTGGGCATCATATTTTTTGCGTGACATATTAATTAGACTGATCTAGCTCCATAAATGAGACCAGTGGGATGTTTCGTTTTTTGTGCTTGCAGCCGTCTCCTCTGTGTATACTGAAAACGTAACTTAGACTTTGCTTTGTGTCTTTGCTAACTCTCTTTCCTGTCCTCATTCATTTTAACCATTTTCTTTATTTTCCCTTTTTTGTATTCTCTCACACTATCTTCTCTGTTCCTGCTGGCTTTTCCTGCACATCCTCGTTTAGTACAAGAAGCGGAACAGGAAGAAGTTAAAGCTGTAGCAGAGGTTCAAGCCCCTCGCTCGGCTAAAAAAACCAAGCCGCCTACCTCAACTCCTCTGACTGGCAGCTCCAAGAAGGAGAAAAAGGGAAAGCACAAAGGTCAGCTGAGCAGCCTGTTAACTGTCAGGCCCAGCATGTGCACGAAAATCTGTGTGTGTGTGTGTGTGTACTAGTGTCTGAGTGAGGGAGGACATTTGTGTCATTCAGTGATTCAGTTTGTGTCATGATCAGCATTGCTTGCACTTGACAGAAAAAAATAGATTGAGAATGGTCACATGCATCATGACAGCATTGTTAGCTCCTTATTAATGTACACTACCATTCAAAGATTTGGGTCCATAAAGGATGTGTGTCTTATACACTTTGTTGAAAAAACAAAACAATGCCATTTAGCATTCCTGTTGCTTTGAGGTCTTCTGCTGAATTGTTACACTATGACATTGAACTTAATGACTTTAAAGGTACAGTTTACCCCAAAATGAATGTGCTTCTGTCATCATTTTCTCACTCTTGCATTGTTCCAAACCTGTATTACTATTCCTTCTGTGAAACACAAGAAGATATGTTGAAAAATGTCTTGAAAGTATTTATTGAAGTGTTGTTTTTTGGTCTATATTTTCTATAAATGACATTGTACCTCATAGACTTACAAAATATGATCTTCTGTTCAACAGAAGAAAGAAAGCCATGAAAGGATGGAACAGACTTAATATAGTTACTAATTGGAATAAAGTTAACATATAAAAAGCACACTATGTCAGTCAAACAGCAGATACTGTAATTTCCTTAAACTATAGCACAGCTATGTTCAATCTTCCCATGTCTTTATGTTCTCTGTACTGCTATTTTTTTTATTCCATCTCTAAATCCATCTCTGTGTGAGTGTGTTGAGGACTTTCACCGCTTTCTTCATCAATGACAGCATGACACATAATGTTAATGAACGTGTCCCTGGAGAGAGACCAAACCACTGCGCTACTGCCAATCCTTTCTCAAGAATAACAAAATCCCCTCTAAAAATGTTTATACTGTTGGAGCAGCTGCTGTCCCCCTGCCAAGAGCAGTTTTGAGATGACCTACTGCAGCCTTCATCAATACAAGACAAACATTCATGAAACAGACAAATGCTATCTCTCTATAATTCCCTGGATATTAGACACACAGACTCAATCCGGTGGCATTAGTGAAGCTTTTAGCTCAGCGTCAGCACCATTATGACTCTCACAATGCATTTGGCTTTCTTCTTGTGGGCGAATTTGCTTTTCATTTGCTTAAGGTGTGACTTTTAGTTGAGCAGCTGACGTGGCTAACTTAAAACTACCCTACGATACAATAAATGAGTAAAGTTGAGTTTAATAGAGGGCTGCAGGAAGAACATTTTTGTAGGTCAACCGGAAGTTACCTCACCCTGGTTCCCTATGAGTCAGTCACATTCGACATTACGTCAGAACTGAACTGATGAATTGAGATCTCGCCTGGGTGTGGGTACATAAGTGTGACACTACACGTTTTTAAAGATGTCATTCCACTTGTGTGTTTTAGGATGTGGTCATTACCTGGCCCCATTTGACAGTCATAATCACTGCCTCGCGTATCTGGGTTTAAAGCATCTAAGGTGGTGTTCGTGGATGAGCCATGCACCCACTGTGGGAAGTTGACCATCTTGGTGCTGTAGTCTAAAAAATACCTCCAAAAAGCTGGAGTCTCCTCTCCTATACCCCGATCTAGATTAGCTATTTCAGTGAATAGGCAGGGTGACCTGAGGATCACAGTGGGGCAAACCTGCTAATCTAATCTGCGTGGTCCCTTCAGTTTTTCACAAATTTCCAGATGATATTGCTGGTCCTTCTCATGATGGACCCAGTGTTTCATTTGGAGCTCTGGCAGAGCATCGGAAGTCGATCGCTACATCAACAGGTGGGCTAGAGTCCTTTGGACATGAAGACCCGGCTTCGTGACCCCTTTCGGGGATGGTAGTATTGTTTGACCCAGAGCTGACGCCATACTTTCCTGGGCAGCTGAGAGCATCGGACTTGAGTGGAGGCTTCCATCGTTCTCAGCGTCTCGCTCAGTGCATTACCATTTCATGAAATGCATGATGACACAGTAGATGGTAAATCACGACCTGTTCACCAGGTTCCTGAGGGGCGCACAGTTAAATCCTCCACACCTTCACCTTGTACCCTCTTGGGACATCTTTTTCAGTATCCACCCTTTTGAACCTCTGCAGTTAGTAGAGCTTAAATTCTTGTTTTGACAGTGCTCATGACTGCACTGGCTTCCATCAAGAGGTTAGAGGTCTTGCAGGCATTTTCGTTCAACGAATTGTGCCTCGAATTCCGCCTGGCCTACTCTCACATGATCCTGAGGGCTCGGCCTGGATATACTCTCAAGGTTCCCACCATGCCTTTCGGGGACCAGGTGGTGAGTGTTCCTGGAGGATGCAGACTTGGCCCTTGCTCTGCTCTGTGTCGTCTGCGCTATGCAGAGGTTGGCCCACTGGATAGTGGATTCCATCATCTTGGTGTACCAAACCTAGAGCCAGCAGTGTCCCTTTTGAGGTGAGAGCTCACTCTACCAGGAGTGTTGCTTCATCCTGGGTGCCTCACTGGCAGACGTCTGTAGACCTGTGGACTGGGCGACACCTAACATGCCTGTGTCTTTCTTTTCTGTGTCTTCACCTTAACTACGCTGAATCTGCTACTAAAACCTTCCATATGAAGCACCGTTTGGTTGGCCAGTCCATATGTGTAAATTCCACATGATACCTCCCTGTGGGCAGAATTTGGCCTCCATAGCATTCCCCTCTAGGGGTACGCTTTTCCAGTATTATCCAAAATCTCACTGAGTGGGTTAGAAGGAATAGCAGTGAGTGAATTCTCTGAGTAAAGCTTTTTCCCATCCTCCACCTCAACAGGTACGGGGGGATCATGTAGCTTACACAAGGCACTGGAAGGGGCAGCAATAGTGGCGCTTTGGTAGGGATCCCAATTCATCAGTTCAGTTCTGATGTAACATCAAAGTGACTCACTGATGGGGAACGTCTAGGTTACCATTGTAACACCCGTTCCCTGAAGTAGGTAACGAGAAGTTATGTGCCCTTGCCACATTTACTGTACACGTTTACTGTAACTGATCGCACAACTCTGCTTCGATGCGAAAATCTGATCGCATGGTTCTGCTTTGAAGCAAAAACCTGATCACATGCTTTCATCGTTATATAGCCGCTTTGCTGGGCAGAATTCGCGATGCACTTCTCGCACAAAGATGTAGATTGGCTTGTTTAGTTACACTCAAAGATGATTGGGCTTTTAGAAGAGATCCCAATTCGTCAATTCAGTTCTGATGTAATGTCTCTGTTCCCTCCTTCAGTGAGTGGGTTACAATAGTAATCTAGACATTCCCTTGACAAAAAGCAGAAAATAAGCTCTGTGACAAACAGAAGTTTAGTATTCTCAAACATTTTGAAGCCTAAATACAATAGCCAAAAGCTAATGTTAGTTTATAAACAAAGGTTAGAGTTTTGCTGCTTGTCTGCCATTTTGCCAACTTGCAACACTGCCATTTCTTCACCTTTTGCTCTTTTATTACTATTCTGCCAGTCGTCTTCTGAGACTGCGACTGCTAAACCATCATTATCTCCCCCGCACTCATGTAGCAAACCTCGACACAGTCATTGTGGTTTATACATGATATAACCAACACAAACAAGTCCGTGACTCACAAATAACGATATCAAATCATACATGCTATTTCTGGAAGGTTTTAAATAATAAGCTGACAAAAATGGCTTGTTCATGCCATGAAGACTATTCTTGATTGTTTGATTCTTGACTATTCTTAATCCCATTCTCTCTCTCTGGCTCTTTCTCTGATGATAACTCACCTTATTAAGGATCCCCATTACAGGTCATTTTTATTTCAAAGACAATCATAGTCTAAATGCAATACTTCTTGTTAGCACTAATGCCTCTTGGACATCTAGGCAGAGCTAATTCTCTGACATTGTTCAACAGATGAATCCCTGAAGTGGGGAGGAAGGGTCTCTGTAGCTATTATGACTTTTTTTGGCCTGGTTGGTTGCATGGATGGATGGATATATGATTGTGAGCAGTAATTTGAACAGTTGCGTGTTGCTGTGCTTGACATAGGACAACATGTCCTTCCCCTGATAGTGACTAATTCGATAAAATACAAAACCCAGACTGGCATAAAAGCATCTATAAATAGATTATAACAATTTCTTGAAACCCCAAGGGCACTTAAAAGCATTAGTACATGTTCACTTAGAAGGTTTTATATTGTGCACACTACTTTTTAAAAGCTTGGAGTAATTAAGATTTGTTTAATGGTTTTGAAAGAAGAAGAAGCTGCATGTACTTATAAAATGTACTTAAAATATTATCACAATTTAAAATACTTTAGTTCAATGTAGTTTATTATTGTTTTGACCATGCTTAATTTTCAGCTGTCTTCAGTGTCACAATCCAAAATCATTCTAATAATCTTATTTTCTGCTCTTCTTTTTTAATATCCCCTATCTGTTTTTCAAATAATCCTGGAAAATATTAAGCAGCAAAAACTGTTGATTTTGTGAAGGATTGTGAAGAAATTATTTATGAAGGATCATGTGACACTGAAGCAAACTTCTATTTCTTCCAGGAGCTTATTTCTACTGCAATGTGTTCCCAGTTGCTCGATGTGATATGGAATTTCTTCAGAATGACCTTGATAATGTCCTTGTAATGTTTATTTTGCTCCACTAGTGGCTCAATGAAAGGATCTGTTTATGAAGACGTACACTGGACATGCGGATAACATAGCCTGTCCATCAAAGTTGGTACTGCATTATTGTAGTGATGATGCTGGTCTTGTTGGCTTCCTCCAAGACGCTGATGTTGGTGCGTCTATACTCCCAGTTGAGCCTCAGAATCTTTTGTAAAGATGGCATTGTTTCTTAGCTTTCGGGTGCCCTTCTGTAGCTGGTCCATGACTCAGCTCCATACAAGTGGGGTCGTAGACACAACGGCTCTGTAGACCAGGTGTTTGGTTTGCGATGTTAGGTCTCAGACTTTGAAGACTCTTTCCTGAGTCTGGGGTATGCTTCACTGGCAATGATTAACCTCAGAATCAGCTTTTGAGGAAAGAAGGCTGCCAAGGTTGGGGAAGTGGTCCATGTTTTCAAGAGTTGCGTTGTCCACTTTTATGGTGGGCTGGGTAGCTGGGTGAAATTTGATACTGGGTCTTCTTGATGTTTAGTTTTGTTCAGGGCCTGGGTCTTCTTAATGTTTAATTTTAGAGCTAGGGGTCTGTATGCCTTGGCAAAGGCATTCAGGGTGTCCTGGAGGTCTTCTGTGGAGTGTGCTGCTATGATGTTATTGTCCGAGTACTGAAACTCAATAATGATGTGTAGTTGTCTTTGCTCGGTCAATCTGGTATCTTCTAAGTTCTCTAGTGATGATTGCAGTTCTCCTCTTCAGTCTATCACTGATTGCATCTTTTAATGTGCGCACAGTCTAGAATGGTGATCCCTCTGGCCATGACAATCTAGTCAGGAAGTTTGAGGCAGGCTATTTTAAGGACACCTTTTCTAGTCCCTTACCCACTTGGCGTGAGCAGAGTGGATCCTAAAGAGGGCTACGCAGTCATGGGTGCAGCTGCAGAAAGGCCCTTTCTGCCTTGTTCCAAAAGCCCAGTGACTGAGTCTACCACTCCCTGCCTAATGTGCCAGTTTATGACTAGGTGCTTCCAGATCTCACAATCCTGCCCTGATCACCACTTTCTGGTTTTTTTTGTGTGTGTGTGTGGATAGACTGCACGGACAGCTACCACATGGTCCTTGACAGATCTGACTTTGAATCCAGTGGCATGGAGTCCAAGACAACCGTTCCCTGTGATGTTCCCCTGTGGCAAGCCATTATCCTCCACCTGGGACACCATTGAGGTCTTGTTTGGATTGCTCCTTTTCAGCGACTGCCCCCTCAATCTTACCTCCATGGGTAATCTTACCTCCAGGAGCATAGTTCCAGGCAGTATTGCTCTTAGGGTCACAGGGTCCACCACAACAAGGTAGCAATCCCCAGAGACTTTTGATTGAGACTTAACAGGCAGAAGTGAGTGTTCATGTCTATGATTATTTATGGTATGTTTTGATTCATCTGTTCTGTTTTGTGTTCTTGAAGTTAGTTTCTTGAAGCTATTTTAATCACTTATTTCACAAACAGAGAGATCAAAGCTCTTTTTCTCCTGTTTGTGTTAGCCAGGGAGTTAACTTGTTTTGCTCTACTTTTGTTTTCTTTTAGTTTAGGTAGTTTGGTTAATGGGGAGTTATATTGATTTGTTTATTGTTTTGGCAATACCCCCTACGGAATCTGATACCCTCTTCTTCTCTTATATTATTTTGTAAATATTTGTGATATCTAATATGGTTCTTTGGGTTATTGTTGTGAAATAATTCTCGGGTTGGAGATGGGGTGACTTCATGCTGTTGTGCATGCATTCACTACCATCCATTTTGCTGTTGCATTCCTCCCCTGGATCAATCAGGAAATCGTAACAGTAAACGATAAATTACATGAGACATGATACAATAAATTATTTGTTTCAGGTACCAATAAAAACAAAGCACCTTTCAAAATATCTTCTAATGTTCAATCACAATTATTTTGCACTTTAACTAAGAAAGCAGAAGAGATGATCAGTTAATGTGCGCTCCACGCTGCCGCTTGCTAGAACTGTCATGGCACATTAAAGATCACCAAAAAAAAAGATTGCAACAGTATGAGAGACGTCTATGGTCTCACTCCAGTCTAAGATAATTAATTTAGCCCATTTCTTACCCGATTCATGTAAATGACATATTTTAATTTATTCAAGTAGACAACAGCTATTTTAAATCATAATAATATTTCACAATATTACTGTATTTTTAATCAAATAAACAGATCATTGGCTAGCATAAGAGACTTCTTTAAAATTGCAATTATATTTGACTTTTGACTGGTAGTGTATGTGTCACAAAGGACGTCAATTAAACTGTAAATCTGTATGCACAGGGATTCATTCACTCATTAAGATTTGAATGTCTGTCCTCATATTTCCATAAATGTCATTATTTTGTGACACCACACTGGATACAGGACAGTTGATATAGTCTACTTATCAGTTTTACTGTGTTGTGGTGGTACCACAGGAATTGATGGGCCCGCTGCCTTCCAGGATGAGGGTCAGGAGCTGGGCAACCAGATTCAGATCCTGACAGTGGGCCACTCACCTGCCCAGGAGAGCGAGGCAGAGGGCCAGGGTGAGGCAGTGGGCAACACACAGTCACAGGGCAAACAGGACCTACGGGTCACCATGCTGAAGAAAGGTACAGCAGCGATAGTCCTCGGAGTAACACAAACGAGCGTGGAGAGAGAGACAGATGGAGAAGCCACTATGATCGGAGATTTACAGATTGTTCATCACTATTATTGATCTCCTGACATGCTAAAACATCATGTTCCTTTAATATCATCATCTGGTGACTAACACTTTAATATTTACTTGCATGGTATAGCATTTAGAGTCAGTGTCTGCCTCTCTCTCCTCCTTCTCTGACATATTTGGATTATATCATGTCTTTACTGTCTGCATGGAATTTTAGAGCTGGTATAAGTCGAATTGAACTGTGGACAATCATCTGCTAATTTGTGAAGAGTGGAGTTTTTTTTTTAACCCAAATATACTCAGTTTGTTGTGTCTACAGAATTCCATGCCATATGCTCTTTTGGGATCAGAGTGCAGTTATTTGCAGTGTTGTTTGCACTGCATAATGCCTCCATGTTTGCGTTATGCCTGCTGCTGTTCGCTCCTTATCTTCTATTATCGACATTTGATTAGCAGCTCAATATATTTTCTTGTTCGAAGGAATCTCCAGTAGCATGAACTTCGATGAAGAGGAAGATGAAGATGATTTGGTCAGCTCAAGCTCATCTCAACTCAACAGCAACACAAGACCTGGCTCTGCCACCAGCAAAAAGTCTAGCAAGGTAGCATGTCTTTGCTTATTTAGAAATGTTAATTAGTTCAGTAAATAAAGCTGATTCTTCATTGTTACACAATGTGAACTATAGATGCAGATGGTAAGACTACTTGGAGGGAAACAAATCATGGTTACCATAGTTACCGTTCAGCGGCAAACCATTGAAGAAGTCTCTGTGGTTCTTACCTGATGTCTGATCATTTTTATACATTTGTAGATATTTTAATTGGACATTAGTATAAAATCAGCCTGTTTAGCTGAGCCATCCATGGAACAAACAAAACAATCTTGAAAATTGATAAAAGATCACATATTACACAGACACTTGACATTTAATATTATTAGATGATTAGTTAATTGTATTTTATAGATTTTACTTTCATTCTTGTCCTGAGTTTTTGTTGTATTTAAACTGTTTTGAGGAATCAACGGCATGTGGTGTTTAAAACATTTTGAAACAGTGAATCGTTTTGCAAAGCAATTGGTTCAAAGCTTTGAAAAGCTTAGAGTGGTGTCATGGTTTGGTGCAGGGATGAAGGCACGATGAAAAATATTTATTTCAAATAAGCATGGAGAAAGGGAGCACACAACGTATGCACTGACGTCATGACCGATGAGAACAGACAAAGACTTAAACACAGGGTAGATATTGCTCATTATTGAGTCTTGGGGTTAACTGAAAGGTGAACAGGCTTGAGGTCGGAGACTCCAGTTTGGTGCTTAATACCTTAGGCCACTGCAGCCGGGCTCAAATAATCCACCCCCCAAAAAATATTTCTTGTAAGTAAATTCTCTAGCTGGCTTAGGGACAAAAGAAGATTCTAGAGTAGGCTCGGGTACTAGAAGGTGCTCGGGAGTGGGCTCAGGCACAAGGGGGCGCTCGGGGGTGGGTTCAGGTACTAGAGGGCGCTTGGGAGCGGGTTTCGGCACTAGAGGGTTCTCTGGAGCGGTGGTGCGAGCAGCCCAAACACATAGCAATACAGTGGCCATAACAGTCCTTGCTAAAACCTCCAACAAGCACTCGAGGATCGCCGGAGGCAGCTGGAGGTTGATGATCACTAGAGATGGCTGGAGATCGGTGATCGCAGGAGAAAGGAGGCTGTTGATTCGTGATTGCTGGAGACGACTCGAGATCGAGATTACTGGAGACAGCTGATGATCAGTGATCGCCGGAGGCGGCTGAAGATCGGTGATTGCTGGAGACGCCTGGTGAAAGGGGGTCACTGGAGACAGCTAGAGTACTGGCCGTGATCACTGTTTGGATTGGGAGTAGACGCTTTCTAGTTTTGTCTAGGAGGTCTACAGCATGGTCATAGTTTGCCCTCCAAAACAGCGATTTTCAGGGCACCTTACCACCTTCGGCCGCCATGGCCAGGGTCACAAAATGTTCTTGTTTGTAGGTGGCGCTCATTATTTATCACACCACAGTTCTCACCGCTCTCTGCCTCATCTTGCTTGCCACACTCAGATTCTCCCATGACTACAAAATACACAACAAACAACTCTTATTCTTTTTCTTTGTTGCCATTTGCCTATGTTCCTGTCTCCACGTTATTATTTATTATGGTTGTCATGGTTATTCATTGTTCTTAATTATAGGCTATAGCTCAGTTATAGGCTAGAGCAGGGGTGGGCAAACTACGGCCCGCGGGCCATATCCGGCCCGTTGGGCTTTTTAATCCGGCCCGCCGAACTTGCGGGCCGGATTAAACCTTAATTATACATTTCCCTGTAATGTCACTTTGTCGCGGCTGCAAGCGGCAGTGGCACTGAAAGTGTGGTGGAGAGTAGGCGTGTGTCGCAAACCCCTCTACACCCCCCTTTATAGCGTTAATTCCGTGCTAAAAAGGAACGAGCGCAAGAGCTACACGCGTAAATACGGGTACCCGCGAGCTCATTATAATCACTCGCGCGCGCGTGACATCTAATCTGCGCACGCGCGAACATTCGCCCGCTCTCAACTGCTGTTTTTGCTCGCGCGAGCATTTTTATTTTTGTCAGTCGCGGGGCGGGCTTGTAATAGTAACATCAAACGTCATTGGTTAGTTCCCTTTTTTCCAGAGGTCAGTTGTGATTGGACGCCTGTGATTGTCAATCTAGAGCTGAGGCAAATATATGATTCAGTCACATTGCATATTATGGTTTTTCTGTCGATTAAATTGTATTAATATTGTTTTGTTGTAATTTCACGTGTCCCAGTCGAGTGATTTAAGACCAAACTATACTTTATACAAGTTTTCTAGGATTTATTATAAGTAAATGCACAGGTACGACCTTCTGAAAAGAAGTTGTATGCTGTCAACGTTATGTTGTTATTTGCTGCATTCAAGAACATGACCTGCAAATACAAGAGGAAATATAGTGTACGTTAGAATAAAATGTACATGACACTTAGAGCTCATACACTAGTTTTGAAGTCAATAAATATTTTAAATTGAGGGAAGTATATCCTGCCTTTGCTCTGGTCATGTCCCTATATATATTTCCCACAGTTATTTTCATGCTTCTGTTGTCATATTTTATCTTTCATTCAATAAAACAGTATGTATTTAGTGTTCCTTCATCAGGGCTCAGAAGAACAAACACAGTAGTGTTTTTCAGGTAGAACCAGCAATTACTCTCAGCTAATTTGATTAAAATAATCAAATGTAAAATAGCTTTGAATTGTCTTCACTATATATAAAAAATATCTGAATTTATTAAAGTTACAAAAGTCAAGAGCAGTGAGTTATTTTTATTGTTTTTTATTTTTGAGCTTGCGTACCCGTGTAGCTCTGTTTTCCGCTCGCGGATGTAATTTACGCGCACACAAACATCAGTTTTGCGCTCGTATATTAAAGTCATGGATTTGCCACAAACCCCCCCCCCCCCCCCCCCCCCCCCCCCCATAAGAAACCAATGTGGCCCGCGAGACAAATAGTTTGCCCACCCCTGGGCTAGAGCACAGTCATGTCGTGTCTCGTCACTTTCCTCCTGTGTGATCCTTTTGTGTTTCCGTCACAGTCAGGTCACCCACTGCCCTTTGTTAGTCGTGTCACGTGCCTGCCTATTTAAACCCTCATGTTTTCCCTTGTCATTGTCAGTTGTTGAACTGTTTTCATGTTGGTTCTCCGTGTGTGGATGTTTCCTTCCATGTCTCTATGTACTCCGAGTTTTGCACAGTTTAGTGTCATTTCTGTTTTTGTTTTTTGGAATAAAGTGTTTTCTGTTGGACCTCCGTGTCTTACGTGTTTCTCCGCATCGCACACCGCTCTCCTTCTGTGACAATAGCACACTTCTTTGAGTTTGTCACGTTTGCACTTAAGTTCCTCTTTCTTACATTCATGGTCTGGTATTGTTTGTGTTTGGTTCACATTGTTACGATTGACCCTTTTAAAATATTGCTTTTGTTTTGTTTTACTCAATATCTTTATTTGAACTTTATCATCTTTGTCTTCATCCTTGGTGGGAATACCTGTATGTAGATTTTACCTTGATAAAAAGTTTTCTTTGTTTGGCTTTCAGGTCTTACTAATTATAATAAGACTTGAATGACTGCCATACACAATGATGCTGATATAATGCATTTTAATGAATAAAGAGAAATTGAATAATATATCAATAAATATTGTATTATATTGTTGTTTAATGATTTAAAAAAATATATATGGACACCAAATTACAATTACAATATTTAGTGACTAACATTACTGCTATGTATGCCCAATAAAGCTGTTTTAATGAACAGATTCAAATCTAATCTTAAAGATGATTTTATGCACATTAATGCTCAGACCAGTAATCTGCAGCTAATAGAGCAATTTGTGCTCATTTTTCAGCTCAGTAAAGCCATTGCATAAACATTGCACTTCTACTTTGTTTAGTAGCGATTGTGGTAGAAATTCCCCTGACTTAAGTTTACCTGGATCTCAGACCAATTTCAGAGAATTGTACAGCAATTTTTATACAATAAGAAAGTGGCACTGACACTGAAGACATGATTCATATTTTTTCTCCTGCTTAATTGGTTCTTCATATTCTACAATTACATAAGTATAATTATTTGATACTGGGAAAATCTGGATACTTCGATCATGAGGTATGTTTTTCCTTTTTGTTATTTTCCAACACACAATAATTCTGGCTTGTGTTAGGGGTTAGGGGTGTTCAAAAGCATACAAATGTTTTTTTCTGCTAGGAAAAGTAATGTTAGTTATTTATATTACTTATAACAAATATAGAATGTTATTCACAAACCATTGACGTCACAGCCATTATATGATAGGCTGAGGTACCTCAGCAAGCCGTTACACTTTTTCAAATGGTAAGAGCCAATGACCCTCTCATCTCCCAATCATAAGACAACCTCTGGACTTGGAAAGCACAAGACATGAGGGCCACGGGAAACACATGACAGTAAACATGAACCATGACTGTGACAGATATAAAAATAAAAGAAATGAACCTGAAATAAAACCCAAAACCGTACCATATTGAATAGTATTTTAACGTAATGTAGTGTATATTATCATTATCATCATCATCATTGAGCCTGTCATTCAAAGAGAATGATTTTTTTTAATTAAAAAGACAGACAGACAGACAATTAATATTTAAATTTAATTGCATTACATTGATCAAAGTTAACAATAGTATATTTTACAAAGATTGATAATAAGAAATGTTTCTAAGCCTTGTCTGTGAAACTGGGGCTACTTGTGTTAGCTCCAAATGTGAACTCCTCAGTTGTGTTACATGTTTTGTCATGCTAGGATGTATTCTCTTGTGCCTATCTTGGCACAAAGCCTGAAATGCTGGAAATGGAGGGTCATAGTCCCGTTGTTTCCTATGGCAACAGTGAAATGATTACTTTCTTAAAATAACTTGATAGAAACCATGCCTATCTGAAGCCCCTGCTCTTTCCAATGTCTTATTGGTGATCTCTCTGTGTGGTGTTTTATAGAAAAGTATAATAATTATTGCTATAGTTGGATATGGTTTATTACTTAAACATACTTTCCCCTGGTTTCACAGACAAGGCCTAAGCTTTGTCCCAGACCAAAATTCATGTTTGAGCTGTTTAACTGTCAAGTCCAAATATGTCTGTTATTTATGTGAGTATGTAGTGGCTCATCCATGTCTCCTGGGCCTGACCTTGCTAACGTCACTGGGCTGCTTTGTTGCTCTTTAACATTTCAGTTTTAATCCCCGCTACGCTGCTTACATTTCAGACCACAGGGACATTTGGTTCATTTCCATTGGGGTTCAAACGTTTGAGTGCAATAGTGAAAATACCTCTGTATGAATCTATGTCTCTACAAATGTATCCATTTGTCCATCCATTCATCCATCCATCCATTTTACAATCAGGATTTTTCTGTTCTACTTTTCTTTTCTTGTCTTCCAACACCCCCAACACTCTTAGATTTATTTAAGAAATGTAATAAGCATTCGTAATAGTCAATAAATTAACATTTCTTTCATCTATAATCAATCTATAATTAACCAGGATGGATTTCTTTCTGCTTAATCAATGCGAAAGGAGGCGACCTCAGCTTCCAGCCCATTGGTCAATGAGCCATCCATCGACGTGGATGACCTGGAGGAGTTCACTCTCAGACCTGCCCCCCAAGGGGTGACCGTGAAATGTCGGATCACACGAGATAAGAAGGGGATGGACAGGGGCATGTACCCCACCTACTACCTCCATCTGGAAAGGGAGGATGGAAAGAAGGTCAGATACACATAAAACACTGAGTATTCACAGTTTTTCTAAAGAGTTTTGGCCTATTTGGAATTCATCATTGTTGTGCACCAACAATCAAGGCCAATTAGTGATTCTCCATTCCTGCAATGTACCGAAGGGCTTGAAATGATTGATTCTGATGGAAGAAACCAAACTTAACCCACATATGGAGATTTAGCTAAATGACAATTAACCTTAATATTACTGCACTGGACAAATATTTATTCTAAAAATATTATGATTAATCGTACATCACATGCAAAAACAATGTGTTCTTTTCATCTTATTTACCAAATATAATGAATAGAATACATTTGTGCATGCTCACAGCTGTATGTTTATTATTCAAAACACAATTCTCAAAATATGGAAACACTGTCTCATAATCTTTACATAAGTTTTGTCAGTTTTCTGCTGCTGTGCAGTGCGCAATTAAATTCTGTCACTCTTTAGGTTTTCCTTTTAGCTGGGAGGAAGAGAAAGAAGAGCAAAACATCCAATTACCTCATCTCCATCGACCCAACTGACCTATCACGAGGTGGCGAGAGCTTTATTGGCAAACTGAGGTATATTTAAAGATGATTCATCGTGTCATGTGATTCATAAGGTAGTGTAACCTAGATCTATACTGTTCTTGTAGAGACAAGAGACACATGTCTCTTTCTAAATATTCAAGAGGGAGCTTTAATGAGTTCATGTGCATGTGTACCCTGCTGAACCTATTTTAAACTGTAATTGGGTTCATTGCTGGTGTTCTGGAGTGTCCTCATTCATAAGAGTTAGCAGCTGCATGCATGTAGATGTCTGAGATTCATTACATTAATTTTAAAAACAAACTTTTGGTATGAAACATGTTACAATAATTATTAGAACAAAACAGTACTTTAATTTTTTCTTTTTTGAGGTGAAATATAGCCTGGTCATATTCTTGGCAGTCTTAGGTAGATTCACCCTTTGCTGTGACAGGATGCAGTCTTAATTGTAAGATTTTTTTCAATAATTACAATGACATCCCCACAGATCAAACCTTATGGGTACGAAGTTTACAGTATATGACAGCGGTTTGAACCCAGTCAAGACCACCTCCAGCCTAGAAGCAGGGAATTTACGACAGGAGCTTGCAGCGATCTGCTATGTGAGTTTGTGAGCATTATGTTATTCAGTGGCCAGCAGAGAGCCAGCACCCAGCCCTAAGGGCACTAGATCTTAGAGCCACAAGCAATGAATGATGAGCCAAGTCTGACCTCTGCTGGTTGTTTTTTGTGATTTTCTTTTTTTTTGCACTGATAAAGGGAAATGCTTTAAAGTTGATAATTGAATTCTAAGTCATGTGTAGGCCTACATAAACATGGTGGCTGATTTAGATGTGAATGATTGTTTTGTCTTCTGTTCTACAGGAAACTAACGTTTTAGGGTTCAAGGGTCCTCGAAAGATGAGTGTCATTATTCCTGGAATGAACATGGACCATGAAAGAGTCTCCATCAGGCCTCGAAATGTGAGTTAAGAACTGTTTATAATGGCATAATCCAGCATGTAGGTGGTGTATGTGTAAATACATAGATCTTAAAGTCAGCATGAAAAAGAGGTTGTGATAGTCCTTTAGTCCCTATTGTGATGGACATCTGAGTGAAATAGCTTCTTGAACAAGGAAAAATGTAGGGAGGCACATGAATTTAAAAAAAAGATAAGTAATTTACAACCAATACTGCAATATTCCATTTAAAAAAGGAACTGTCTGTTTTGATTTATTTAAATGAGCCAGAATGACAATCCCTTTTAGTCATTAAATACATTAATTTATTGTTTTCTCACACACTTATACATGGCGAGCCCCAAATTTAGTGATTCGGGGAGTCAGGAATAGTATTTTTGTCTTAGTAAAATACAGTTATTATGTTTATTTTTTATTAATTATTTGTGATTACTTTATGATTATTTTCATTCCTTTTCTATGTGAAGTATTTTGAATTATTATTGTGTATGAAATAAACTGCATAAACTTGGCTTGTCTATATCTAATGAGTGAAAAAATGTAAACAAACAAACATTAATGGATAAAATAAAAATAATGTTTTACTGGTGTCATCAATGTGAAATGACTACTACTTTGAAAATACAAAAAGTTTTGGAAGAAGAAGTAGAGGCAGTTCAAATGTGCACATGATGATATCATTGTAGACATTTTCAATCTGTTAATTTACTGTACATGTGTCATTTATGTTACACGACCAGTAAAATATTGTCACACCTTCACATCACTAGGACTCTTAGTTTGTTTTAATTCAGTCACGTGTCACTCGTCAGTCACCATGGATACTGTCACAGTTTGTTATTTCTGTTTATCACCATTTGCATTTAAGTTCTTCATGTTCACTCCTCAGTTGTAGGTTGTTGTTTGTGTCTGTTCACGTTCACACATGCTGTCATGATCATCTTCGTGTTTTTTTTTTTTTACTTTTTCATTAAAGTGTATTGTAAGTGTATTTTTCCTTTTGTGTATTGATACCTCTTTGAACTCTCCTTCGTCGTTGTCTTCTTCAACATTGTAACAATTATGTAATGTATTTCTGTCATAGGCCAGTGCAGAATAATAGTTAGAGGAAACCAGAAAACCTTGACCTACATTTTATATACAGATGTTAGTATTAGCAGCAAAGTTACACGCTCTAATGGAAAACTAATCCTCCCCCCCCTTCCCTTCCCCCTCCCCCACATCTGTCTATTGCAGGACCATGAGTCTCTACTGGCTCGATGGCAGAACAAAAGCACTGAGAGTGTGATAGAGCTCCACAACAAGACGCCTGTGTGGAACGATGATACTCAATCATATGTGCTCAACTTCCATGGCAGAGTCACCCAAGCATCTGTCAAAAATTTTCAGATCATTCATGACAATGACCGTGAGTTTGAACAAATAAATCTTCAGTTACACTGTATTTAAAGGTAACATAGTTACATTGTAACTACTCAAATAAGTACTGAGAAATATTAATTAACTACATACCAGTTATGGTTTGGCCTAGGATTAGTTACTTGTAACTATGCATAATTTACTCTTATTACTGTAGTAAGTAACTACGTCAAATAAAGTGTTACCAAATCTTTTTTTTTTTTTTACTAGTTGCATTAGATTGTGAAATATGAAAAATAATAGTTATATCTTGAAACTATGAAAGCTTGTTTCTACCACAGAATACATTTTTAAAAGATAACTGCAACAAAACTTTTTTTGGTCAGAATTGTAAGATATAAATTGGATATTGAGAGCATCTACACTTTTTTTTTTTCTTCTTCTCTCAAAATGGTTTACGATTTTTACTGTAACTCTTGCAGGACAATTGTGAGAGAAAAAAGTCAGAATTATTGTTTTTCAGTGATGGATACAAGTTTCCATTATAAAACTCTAGTTCTTGCTAGATAAAATCCATCTCTGCTAGAAAATATTTTGAAAATTCAATTTCTGCTTTAATAAAATGTATTTATTTTTGAAAATAATTATAATTGTTCTTTAAAGTTGAAGTTTCAATTTAACATAGTCTAGTAAGTCTCCGGTGTTACTTTTTTCAAAAACTTTATATCCGGAGATATATACATCACATAGTCTAGAGATGGATTTTATTTAGAATAGCAGTTAATTTTTTTGTGTTCTGGCTCTTTTGTGTATACAGCGGATTACATTGTGATGCAGTTTGGTCGCGTAGCAGAGGATGTCTTCACAATGGACTACAACTACCCCATGTGTGCCCTGCAGGCATTTGCTATTGCTCTGTCCAGCTTTGACAGCAAGCTAGCCTGTGAGTAGCCGTCTCAGTCTGCCAGCCACAAGTACGAAAGAACCCAGCCAGACTGCTTTACAATCTGAATCACTGAGTTAAGGGCTGCGGTAAACTCCAAGGCAGCAGGGTCCCTCTCTCAAGATCCTTCTTTGGAGGCATGAACGTGTATAGACTATGTGTCTTTGTGTGAATGAATGAGAGCAAGGTGTCTGCATTTTAAAAAAAGGGCATCACAGTTGGGGGAAAGCACAAAGACTTCACAATTCAAGTGGGTGGAGATTATCGGAAGAGGATGGATTAATTTAAATCAACAGTCAAAAATCACTTTGTCGCTTTATTTTCTTTAACTGACAAGGTAACACTAACATTTTGCTAATGTTAAAATAAGGATCTTTTACAGTAGTATGTGTCCCTAAAATTAAAAACAAAAATCATTTTGCCATGGTCATAATTCTAAAAGTTTTAATGTTCACTAACCATTCAATTATGATTTTTCACAAGAAATGTAATATGTAGCTGTGATATTATAGTTTGGATATTTTATTTAATGAACTTTTGTCATGTGATTTTCAAATGTGACATATCTTTAGTTATATGTCACTTGTGTAATATGTGTCATTTAATGTATCGATTAATACTTCACAAGGATTCCAAAGCCAGTATGAAGTATGACAGACTGACATATTTATCACTATTTATGTATTTATAGATTTCCATACCATCTACTACTTGTGTCTTATCCCATGCACATAATTCACTGTGCTTTAAGCACAAAGTTTGACTGGGCACCTTCACATCTGAGCTTTTGGTGCGGATTCATTAGAATCCAACTAATGAATGTGTGACAGTTCCACAAAATAGACTTATCTTTAATAATGCTAATTTGTTTTAGAGGTCTCCAACAAAATTGTTTACATTCATCCAGGGTAAAAAACAACAACAAAAACCACTTTCAATTTCTCATAATATACATTGCAGCATCACCTCTTTTCTCGCAGGTCATTCCTCAGACGAATTGTTGCAAGGAGCATGAGTTCTAGGATGTAGGGCACAAATAACAAGACCTGCTCCTGTTACTCCCTTACTTAGCACAGTGTCTGTACGAGTACGCACACTGGGAGAAATGCATACTTGCATAGGCCCGGGGCCAGCTGTGTACAAGTGCTGAAGGTCCCCTCAGTAAGAGAGTAAAACAATTGACATGTTCAGAAAGGCAAACAGGTCTTCCTGTCCGTCTCCATATCAGCTGGACCGCATGGGAATGGAGTCTCCATTCTCCTGGAAGCATAGGCTATCGTGAGAGCTTCATGTCTACATGATTGAGCTCACCCAGAACATCATTGGCACAAAACGTCCTCAGATGCTTCTGATATTAAGCCGCCCAGCGCAAGCCTTACTGCTAACAACTCGAGGCAGTTGATGTGCAAATGAAGTCGGGGTCCATCCAAACCAAACCCGTGAGACTGCATGCCTGTTGTCTGTGGGAGCATCAATTGAGACAACAGCATGCCTGGACACTTGTTCTAGAGCAGGGGTGTCAAACTCAATTGCACAGGGGGCCAAAATCCCAAAAAACTTTAGGTCGCGGGCCGAACAGGATAAACATTTATTGAAAACACTAAAACTAAACTTTTAAAACTTACCTTTTTTTAAATTAGATGTGAATAAAAACAGACAGAAATATTATTCTGGAATAAATCAACTTATACCTTAAATAACTTAAAAATATAAAAATATTTAAAAAATACTTTAAAAAAAATAAAATATATCCTGTCTAAATTATACAAGTTAGAAATAAAGTAAACAAGTAAAGTAAAAGTAAGTAAAAGTTAAAAGAACAAACATTCAAATTTCTTTACTCTTATGTCATTTTATATAAAACTTAAAAAGATTTATATATAAAAGATTTTGCTCTCCATAAAAATATATCCTGTCAAAATTATACAAACTCAAAATATGGACATGCTGCATAACAAAACCTGGAAATCTAAATACAATTTTTGCTTTTCAGCAATAACAAATCAAATCATTCAGTTGAATTTGCTCTTATGTCATTTGTCTTATAGTGCCGTCTTATTAAATTATTTAATTACTGCCACATTATCTCCGCAAATGAGACACACGGGTATACCGGCAGTATGTCAGTAAACATATACCGTATTTTCCCGCATATAACCCATGGGTTATTGCAGATTTTACAAACTATATCACAATTTTTTTTACACGTAATAATATTTCAATATATTTGTTACGTCCCTAAGGACGTAATGTTTTTGTTTTTGCGCTGTATTTTCTTTCTGGCGCTTGTCCTATCACTCTGACAGCTGGCGCTGATATGCTGTCTGACCTGTCAATCATGCAAGAAGACGTTCTGCCATGAGGGCGGGCTCTTCTCGTCTGATGATCAACACTTGAATTTCGCGCACAAGCACTGTGTACCGAGCCTGAACAGTTATGGATAATTGACAATAACAATCGCGCGGTACTAGCGCGAGCGCGAAGCATCATTAGCCACTTCCTGTTTAATACAGGAAGTGTTTGGCGAGTCAGCTAGAGCGCGGGACATCTCGCGGGCCATTAATAAAATGCTCTCGCGGGCCGGACATAATTACACGCCGGGCCGGATGTGGCCCGCGGGCCTTGAGTTTGACACCTATGTTCTAGAGGAACTCCTGCGTTGCCATGCCTATCTTAGGACATGGCCCATGAAGCCAGTGTGGAAATGGCCTCATATGAAGCAATTAGAGTTGTTTTACTACTGTTGTGGATACCAGTAGCCCCAGGAGCCTTTGAAAAAATAAGTTCAGGCTTTAGCACCGATTGAGCAACTCCATATTGAGAAAAGAGATCCTCTGCACAAGCGGAGAGTTTGCTCTTTTCCCTTTCAAGTCCCAGATGGCTGAGGTGCTGGTGCACCAGGTCCTTGTGTTCATACAACTGCTCGGGGATACGAATGCTGCGTTCCCTCATCGGAACAAGGGTAAAAAAGACGAGAGGTGACATGGACAGCTTGAAGGGGAGGACTTTGTACTTATATTCCCATCTGCCGAACACAAAGCAAAGGAACGGTCTGTGTTTCGAGGAAGAATCCTTCAGGTCAATTGCTGCAAACCAATCTCAGAGACGGATGCATTTGAAAATGAGTTTCTGCTTCAGCCTTTTGAACGGAAAGCTGTGAAGAGCCCAGTTCAAAACACGGAGGTCTAAGATTGGCCGTAACCCACCGCCTTTACACCACCTAGATACAATGAAATAGGGGCTGCAGAACCCTGCCTTAATATTGGCTGGAGGGACCGGGACTGGAGGGACTCTATTGCATCTTTCACCAGATGGACTACAATTTCTGCCCGCAGGACAGGAGCATCTTTGTCCAGCACATAGGTGAACTGAATGCGTGTCACTCCAACTTAATTGCGTTGCCGAGTCTGATGCCGAGCCAGCGAGACGGGTTGGGCAGCCCTAGCCAGGCCCCTGTATCAGAGGGACCACAGACAAACATGACTCATCCACAAAAGCCACCACAGCGTACTTAAAGCTAAGACACATGAGTCAGCGATCGTGACTGTCAGACGGGGCCAGGTGACAAACACATCAAGAAACACATGGGTTTAAAAAGACATAGTGTCACACCCATGCTTAGTCTTTTAGGGAAATGCGTTATTTTTGTGCTGAAGCGCATAGGGGAAATGGCCATGGCACAGCTTGCAGGAACTGCAGCAACCTCTAGTGTGCAATAAACGAAAAGCGAAGCAAAAAGCTGAATGTGCAATTGCTTGCGCTCTTCCAGCTGCACGACGCAGGGTGTGCTATGCAAAACTCGTTTAATCAACACTCGAAGGTGATTGGCCTCTCGGACGAGATTCCAGTTTGTCAATGTGAACGTTGAAAAACATTGAATGTGACTGTCTGAGAGGCAACATACACTTGGATAATCTAAATTGGTTAGAAACCTATGGAGGTTTGTGCAGGAGGTAAGATTGAAATTACTGCCAAACCATTTCAGGCAGTTCAGAATCGGTTCTTTCTTTTAACTCCATTTATCATCAACTTTGCTGACCTTTTACATTTACAAACAGCTATATTACACACTACATAATACATGAGAGGTAGTAAATAGCGTAAAAAGCATAAAAAGGGTACAAAAAAGCATAACGGGGTACTTTAAAGCAGTTTACCTACAATTTTTAAGCGGTCATGAGATCCTAAAACAATTGTAATGCCATTAGAACCAACCAAAATTAATGGTTCACCAGGTCCTCACCACCAGTAGCTCTAATGTGAAAGTCCCAAATAGTGGCAGAAGTGTGTAGTTAATGGGTATTTTATGTGAGGGTCAATATCAGGGTAAGTACATCATCATCTCATTCTGACCCACTACATTTGTATGGGAATGTATTGAATGGAGCACTTTATTCAGAGATTAATGGTGGAAAGCTGTAAATATTGTGCCTTTGGACAAGACACTTGTGATGATTGAAGTTGGTGAGATGATACATTGTTTTCTTCAGCCAGTGTTGTTAATCATACAGCTATGCTTATAAGCTTCTGTTGTTGTTCATGAGAACAATCTGTATATTTCCAGTATACTGGGCTGTATATTTCCAGAAAGATCAGGTTTAGTTGCCTGCTTGTGGAGTAGATGATTATCCAGAACAAAGAAACTACTTATTTGACTCAGTAAGAGGAGTATGTTTACATGCACTTTAAAAGTTTGATTTCTGTCTGCCTAAAATAAGATTTGGCATGTAAACACATTAGTCCAATTGAAATTCAATTTGATTTTTGCAAAGTCAAAGTCTCTAACAGCCCTTGATAATGTGATTGTAGCTGGATTATAACTTTGCTTGTAAACATGCTTAGCGACAGTTCAAGAGTCATCTATAAAATTACAGTGGTTGTGGTTCGAACAAAGTGTCAATGTTATCTACACAACTCAAACCAACCTATTCTTTAAAGCAGGGATAGGCAACTTCAATCATGAAGGGCCACTGTCCTGCAGAGTTTAGTTCTAACTCGTAACAAGCTAATCAAGGTCTTTAGGAACTTTACTAGGAAGCTACTCTACAAGTTGGTGAGTTTTTATTAGGGTTGGAAAACTCTGTAGGACAGCAGCCTATCCCTGTTTTTAAGCATTGTAGAAGTAGAAGTACAAGCTCTGCTCTATTACACATTAACATGCTTTGCAGTTGATTTTTGTCATGCCATTTTTCATTCCAGTTGAATGTCACTACAAAGTCTTGGAAATTGGATACCGGTAAATCAGTTTTTTTTTTGTCATTGTCTAAAATATAATAACATTAATGTTGATTGAATGTTTTCAAGAATAATTTTGTTTCCATCTCACAGCACAAAACAAACGTCTTAATTTCACAAAACATTTTAAGTTGAAAAGCATTACTAATATTTAGAATGTTTATACGTCTTACACAATCCAAGATAAAGGCAAGAAATGTGCTGAAAATAGCATGAATTTTTCTGTTACTATTCTCTGTAGTCATAAATAATGTTGTGGCTTCAGACATCAAATTTTGAATTATATATCTTTCCCTCAAGAAAAGTATTTTTACTATTACTTTTTTAGAAAAGAATATAAAAAGTATATTAAATTCTTTGACCAAATTGCAAAGAAATGTGTAAGTTATTAAAGTTTGTTTTTTAACTGCCTCGTGATACCATTCCAGCACTTTCTATACTTTATGTAATGCTCTAACAGTTTTGGGTTTGTTCTAAATGGTTAAAAACTCTGTCAATTAATGTGTTTTATGCTATTTTTTTATGTTTGAAAAAAAATCTCACCACTCTTGTGTTAAAGTGATAATATATAACTGTTATCTCATACTGTTTTGTAAAATGTGTACATTGGTCAATATACAGTGTTTGTATACATTACTCAAGACATGAAAAAAATAAATATGAACGTGAATTTGCACATCTCAAATATTTAAGATTAAATGGTTGTATTTGCTGTACTTCAATGCTCATGAAATAACGTCCATACTAAGCCACGTCTGTTCACAAACTTGCACTTTTATTGGCAAAGATATCCTTTGGGAAAATGGTCTTTAAAGTGCTTATTATTACATAACATATTCTAAAAATATTCTCTAGCTGTTCTTAGAAACACATTAAATAAATCTTTTTTTAATTATTAGACAAGCCTGGACGGTTACAGAGAAACTCTTTTAGCCTCTTTAAGCAAGCGAGAAATATTCACAGTAAGGTATGTCTATACAGAGATGTAGAGCAGGGGTGCCCAATACGTCGATCGCAAAGGTAGTGTGGATAGATCGTATGGAATTAACAAAGTAGACGTCAGCCCATCATCCGTAGTCACTATGAAATTTGTCACTTGGCTGACGTGCAGGGCAGCCAGTCTGACGCATGGATCACTGCGCATGTGCATGCCTACAACGAGTTTTGCAAAGTGCTGCTAAACTCGAGCAAGCTAGCCTCCAATTTATTTTCTTAAACTTAAGAAAGGGTATACAAAAAAGAGTGTCTTTTGACTTGACTTTTTTTTCAGTGTCATTTTCGAAGTGCGTTTGCCTCATTTGCCAGTCTGTCATCGGTATACCGAAGAAGAGAAATTTGGAGCGGCAAACTGAGAAGAAGAAGGGTGAAGGAACTATATTCTCAGTTGTACTGACAGCAGTCTGTGGCGAGCAGGGCGGGGTCGAGGGACCGTGAGAGCGTCACGAGAGATTGATAATGAGCGTCACCTGCAAGCCACCGGTGTCTCGTGTCTCACGGAGGAGTGGAGGCATAAAAGGAGGAGCGATAAAAGTAATGGCGGCAGTCCCTCGCGGACAACTGCCGCCCACAAAAACTCAACATAAAGTCCAGGCCTGGTCCTCTCTCGTTCTTCACTGTCGTCGCTCCTCCTTTTATGCCTCCGCTCCTCCGTGAGACACGAGACACCGGTGGCTTGCAGGTGACGCTCATTATCAATCTCTCGTGACGCTCTCACGGTCCCTCGGCCTCGCAATGCTCGCCACACAGTCGTTTTGTACAAGTCATGTATTGTGCAATATGGGTTCATGTAGGTATGCAAGCTACAGCAAGATATCTTTGTGCATATAAAGAATTCTCAATATATTCATAAATAAATATACTGTATGTTTTTTTTTTTATAGTAAGTAGGTTTGGTCATTTTATAAATAGCTTACAAGCCAAAAAAGTGTGGGCACCCCTGGTCTAGAGTATTATTAAACAGAACACCATTGTTTTATTTTGTTATATTTTTCACCTTTTGTTTCTTGTGACGCATTCTAAGAGTCCCAGAGGCTTGAGCTTTGGGAGACTCATTGGAGATGACAGTTACCTCAGGTTGGTACGACTGTAGGAAGTCAAGGAGGTCTACTTCCAGTTCCTCTGGATCACATTCCTCATCATCATTAAATCCCAGGCTCTCAGCTTCCATCAGTGGGTCCTCCTCCTCCTTCTCTTCCGTCTCACATGGCTTTTCTTCATTACATTGATCTTCCTCCTCTTCATCACCATTTTCATCCTCTTCTTCTTCACAGTCTTCATCACCATTTTCTTCCTCTTCTTTCCCCTCCTCCTCTTCTTCTCTTTCATGTTCTTCTTCCTCCTCTTCCTCATATTTGCAGCCGACAGCACCACCCTTTGGATAATGGAAGACGTGCCTGTGATCGCTGAAGGTGATTTGTCGTCTTCTGCTTGGTTTCTCTTTATCCTCTGTTTCACTTGGGTTCTCTAATCTGTCATCATCCTCATCAACTCCTTTAGGAAGGCAGGGCTGGTCCTCTCCAACATCTTCCTCATCTTCCTCTTCCACCTCCTCCTCATCAGCATCTTCCTCTTCATCTTCCTCTTCATCTGTGTCATCCTCCTCTTTTTCTCCTTCATTACTTTCCATTTCCACCTCCTCGTTAGCACATACTTCATCAGTAATCTCATCCTCCTCTTCTTTCTCCATTCTCTCAGCAAGCTCCTCAGCTGTGGGTATGGCTTGGTCCGGTTCTTCCAGTATAACGCTAGGAAATCTGCGCCTGCGGGAGATCATGTCATACTCTGGGTAGGTCTCATCTGGGTAACCTTGGGAAGCAGTCAATAAAATTAGACACAAAATTCAAGGACTGAGCACAGCAGTCAACCCAACACAAACCCTTGAGGTATACCTTCCCAGTCTGTAGTATAGGGCGCTTCCTCAGCCTCCTCCTCCGGCGAGGCTCCCTCTCGCAACTGCCTCTCCTTCATCATTTGGGTGATCTCCTTCAACTGTTTGAGCTTTCTCTCCTCACGCCTCCGTGTGCCTCTGCGTGACCTGAAATAAAAACAAGTCAGAGATAGATTGAAATAATCTCTATTAAAATAAAGCACTATTTGCTATATAAGGTAACTTGACTACATTACAACAAATAATCAAAATCACAGATCTCAACCACTGCTAAAACACCCACATCTTAATGATAATCATGAAGAAAATGTTACTTAAAATGTGTAAGAAATATGTTCTGTAAATATACAAACACTCTTTTACATTTATATTTATGGCAGCTTTTATCCATTAGACTTTGCATTCAAGGTATGCATTTTAGAAGTCTGTGCATTTCTTTGGAATCAAACTCATGAGCTTGGCATTACTAACACCATGCTCTACTGCCTGGGTTACAAGAATGTTTTTTGTTAAATAAATATATATAATTTTTTTTTTTTCCCATTTCATTTAAAAGATAGTATCTAAAACAGTAGCTGAAGGATAATCATAGATGAATAAGGCTTTGAAATTGCTTTTTTCCTCTTTTTGAAAAAAAAAATGGATTCCATTTCAGAGTGTCATGCAGATCATGTCAGTGCACTGTTAGCTCTTTGATCAATAAGATGATGGATGATGGAAGGAAAGAAAAAATATCTGTTTACCTGGCAGATGGGTGGACAACTTTAGATATTCTCTTTTCTCTGGCTTTTTCACTCATTCTGGCCTGCAGCTGCACTAGCTGACAAGTAGCTGCCAGACAGACAAATGAATGAGGTTTAGAATCATGTTAGATATTTCAGAGATTCACTTAAACGTGGCCTCCACAAAAACTGGGATGCATGAGAATGAGAAATATTTTACACAAACTTTAAATAGCAAAACATTCTCATTCTCTCTCTCTCTCTCTACAGAACTAGTAAGAATAGTTTGATCATTTCATACACATGCTGGTACAGGGAGTGAGTGTGCCGATGCTCTATCAGTTATTCCCTCCACCCTTTGGCATCCATTTGATGAATAGAGCTAAACCTCTTACTACTGATCCAAAAGACATGCAGTTAATTGATGTTAGGAGCTGCTAGGCTTATAAAACATTACTTCTGATTGCTAATCCGGGTTGAATAAAAGGGAGAGAACAAAGCTTGTCAGCTCTTTGACAGGATCTTAATCTACCTTATCTGGATTTGCATGTCGTTTAGCTACTGATATGCTGAGAATGCATGCAATAATATGAGTAAAACAGAAATGTGGTTTAAAAAGGGTCACAACTTGACAATATGGTGCTATTAAGATAATCTAGCATCTTTGTTAGGTATATATAATGTTGTCCAAATAGGGTTGATCTATATGCAAACTCACGCATCTCTTCAAATGTGCATTCTGACTGCAGTATAGGGAATCTGCACTCTTGTCGATGAGGTTTGTCCTTAGAGGTCAGCTGTTGAAAGATCAAGGTAAAAGGCTACTGAGAGTGGATATATAACCATAACCACATTAAAAGATAATGGCAATAAAATACCTATTTTTGTTTAGAATTTACTATAGCAGATGAACACAACTGTTAAAATGTTTAAGGTCAGATATTTTTTTAAAGAAATGAATACTACTATTATTCAGCAAGGTTACAGCCAAAGAATTCTACTGTTACATAAGATTTTTATTTAAAATGAATGTTGTTCTTTTAAATATTCTACTACCCAAAGAATCCTAAAAAAAGAAAGAAAAAAAAAAGGTTTCCACAAAATAATTATGCAGCACAACCATTTTCAACACTGTTAATAAGAATGATTTCCATTTAGTATGTGACACCGAAGACTGGAGAAATAGAAATAAATTACATTTTAAAATATAGGCCTAGTTATTTTAATTGTCATAATATTTCACAATTTTAATATTTTTTTTAAAGTACTGGAGCAGAGCAGAGAGAGAGACACATACGTATGGTAGTGCACTATATATTAAAGCAACTATTAGATCTTTATTCCAGGGGAAGTATTACTACAGGAGAGGTGCTGAACACAGAAGATGTCCAAATAGCTTCTGATAAGACTCACCTTGAAAAACAGATAGATGATATAAAGGAAAATCCCAAAGCCATAAACAGGGATGGCTTGGCCCAGCAGATTCGGCTTGCGAACACCCTTGACTCGGGCAATTGCCTCGGGATTGTAATGCTTGATGTAATGAGAGTCTGTGTCCCAGTGATCATGATCTTCAGGGAATGAATGGCTGCGTCGTGAGGGAGGAAAATGCCCTGGCCCAACTTCAAAGCAAAAAAAATAATTAAATATATATATATATATATATATATATATATATAATATTTATATATATATATATATATAAAAATGTATAAAATGTACAGAGACTGCATTTAAAAAGAGAAATTTATAATCAGTGAAACATAATTTAAAAATGTAACATTCAGTAAAGCAATTTATGTTACCTTTTTTTCAGGCATGGAAATTCACAATTTTAAAACTTCCATGACTGTTATTCCAGTACAAAAAAAAATTACCATAGTCTATAACAATATAATTAAATAAATGGAAATTAAACAAATAAACAGATTCTGAAAGCTCTTTATAATGTTTCAATGTCCAACAGTACATTTTATATAGGCCGATATATTATGTCTAATAATGGTCACCGCAAGGTTACCGTGCTAAAGTGTCAAAGATGTAATCAGGAATAAATGAGGATAAATTAGTTGTGGAAATGACATTGGGAAAGGGATCCTCACATTATGAAGCCACACACCACACGGGGAGGAGGTTGAGGTTAACGCGACCTGAGCACAGAGATCACAGGGATGGTCAAATCAGCACTGACACAGTAAATGAGGGTTGAGGGGTTATAGTTATATCTCATGATCATCTTACCCTCTGACTGCGCTGGTTCTTTCTTCTCTCTGGGTAAAAGTAATTTGGGTAGGAATAGAGACATACAGAGGACGATGCAAGAGACGAAGGTGATTTTCTGACATGTCGAAATAGTCATCTCGATACGTGAGAGGAAAAATGTGCTGCAGAACAAATGGTGACAAGCGTCAACATCACGACATCACTTCTACGAAATTTCCTGTTGATTCGTTGAAGCGGAAATGACTGAAAACATTAATCCGATATCCGGGTGAGATTAGACTGACGACTCATTAAATCAGCTCACTCAGAATCATCAATCGCATTCGTGACCTATTTTGAACCTATTTAAAACATAAAAGATATTTTTGACTTTTACTCGCTGTTGCATTTTTTTCGCTGTCTTTACATGAATTCAGGGCATCTGTCCTTAACAAATGTTTCGAAATTAGAATTCACACGTAATGCTGTTCGAGTTGGTGTTGCTGTTTTTCTTTTTGTATTCACTTATTTGTCCAGTAGATGGCAGTACTGTAATGTTTTTAGAGGTCATCATGAGGACTCCACGTCTCCTATAGATGAGGGAATCATAGAATGTAGGACCCCCTATGACACACATAATAATTTGCAGTTCAGGTGATAATAATAATAAAATAATAGTTTTATTTCTTATAAAATTCAAATGTGTTTCCTGAAGTGTAACAGAAAACAATAAATGTTTAATATTGATGATCGTCTTCATCATATATATATATATATATATATATATATATATATATATATATATATATATATATATATATATATATATATATATATATATATATATATATTAGGTCTATATTAGATTTTAATTAGATGTGTTAATAATTAATACCCTAGTTCTTTTTTCTTTCTATGTCGAACCAGTCATGAAAAGGCTACACAGTCATTTCCATTTTTATGTTAATTTCTGTGTTTTTAAAATAATCTGTTCCTGGCACTCTCTAAGACCTTTGAGCGCATAACATGCTCTACCTTAATGTGAAAATACCTTGTTGCTAAGCTAAATAAATATTCATATTCATTTACATTTCCAGTAATTCCTAATTAAAGTTTTGAGTTTTACCACATGCAGTTTTAATGAGCTCGCGGAGAAAGCGTTTCCAGTTTTCAAAGGAATTGAGGAAATTGGAAAAGTGAATTGGTCCTTAAGTTTGGCGTGGTGGTGTAATGTGAACGTGAGTGCGTGTACTGATACTTCCTGCAGAGCTCAGACTCTTCCTCCAGGCCAGCTCATCTTTTATCTGTTTACCGAGCTGCTCTGTTATCAACGTTTAAACTACCTAATTATTCTTCATTAGGCTTAATTTAAGTACAACTGATGCACTGCCACAAGAGTCGCACTGTGTCTGACACCTAACACAAGGCATGTGCATAAAGTTATATTTTCAAATGAATAAATAAAAAGGTTTTTATCTGCTTTTCTATGAAAGTCTTAGTCCTCATATTGTTTATGCTAACATAAAAATATGCCATTGACACTTATGAAATGCTTGTGCCCCTTCCTGTCGGGTGAGCAATAGATTCACATACATGGCAATCAACACACCTTCACCAAACAAAATTGCTTTCAGAAATAGCAATCGTTTTCTTTCTCTATATTCATGCAAGTGATTTGTTGTGCAATGTCACCTTACTCAGTGGTGGCGGACCAGGTTCACACCGAACCCCTTTTCGCTATCTCTCTCTCTCTCTCTCTCTTTCTGGCTTTGTCTAAATCAGTCAATTTATTTCCAAATTGCAAGTTGAGTGCAGGAGCAAGAGCTTCTTTCACTGCTGGGGTGAAATATTAAATCAATGCACACTCCCATATATCGAGTGGGCTTTAATTTTTATTTAATATTGATGGGAATGAAGCTGGCTTTGAGTGTCGTGAAGGACATACTGTTACAAATCCAGGGGCCTTTATATTCATGGAGGAGAGACAGTGATGGTGAGTGAATGTGCTGGATTAATGCGAACCTGAGGAAGCTCGGCGGTGTGGGCCAGGCCTTGAGATACTGGCCAGTTGTCATCCTCCATTTGTTACCGCACGTATGAGGCTTTGAATAATCTGGAAGGTGTCTTGAACTAATATATAGTCAGAAGAACACTCAAAAGTAAATTAATAATCTGAGTTGTTAAAATGCTTGCCAGACCTTCAACCTGTCGTCTTGTTGTGGAATGGGGAAGTGATGACAGACATGCCCGTGTGCGCATTTAAGAGTAAAACATATCTGGACAGTACTGCGAATGTAATGATGTATTTTGTGGTGAAGAGAGGAAGCAGATGGGGATCCTGATTAAGGCTGAAACACAGTGTAAATAGTAATCTGATCTGTAGCTGTGCTGTGCCTGTGGGAAAGCAGCTTGGGTCTCGGCCAGAGAGCACTGATGTCCTACCAGCACAAGACGTCACATTACTCGCTGCTGCACCCCTGGATCAGATAGAGTTTGAAGGGTCAAAGTTCAAAATGCACTATGTTGCTTTCAAACACCTAGTTCTAAACAGTATTTGAATATTGTTTTGTGAATTGTGTCCTCCAAAGATCATAAAATATTTTGAAAGCACTCAGGCCCAGGTTCATTTATATTTATTAAGATGATGCTAATGGAAGGTTGAACTGTGTTCTCACAATAATTTTGATATTTTAAACTTTGTCATTTTATACATGTTTTGCCATTTTTATGAATTGTTTTGTGCTTAATTTACTTATTGACACTATTTGGGGTTGGTAAATAAAAACAGTAACAATATAGAAAAAAACTGTAATATTGTGAAATATTATTACATTTGAACTGTTTTCTATTTTAATATATTTTAACATATAATTTATTCTTTGATGACAGCTGAATTTTCAGCATCATTACTGCAGTCTTCAGTCACGTGATCCTTCAGAAATCATTCTAATATACCCAAGATTTAGTGCCCAAGAAATATATTTTTTTATGATGATCAGTTGTGCTGCAAGATGTTTGAATGGAAATTTCAAAAGAGCAGCATTCCTTTGAAATAGAAACATTTTGAACATAATAAATGTTTTTACAGTCACTTTTGATTAATTTAATGCTGAACGAAAGGATTCATTTCTTTCAAACAAAATGAAGACTGTAGGGTACATGCCTATACAGTAATTCATTTTCAAAAATTCAACATCATCTAGACACGGTCTCACATATATTGCCCCTGTGGAACTCAGATAATTGTGGGTGCCTGCATACAAAAAAACAAACATTATTCAAGGAGGAAAACAAATATACTAATTGCCACAGCTAGAGCTGCATTTGCATTGAAATTGTTGTTTATGAAGCCAGTGTCAGTTTTCATTAAACTGCTTAGTGACAAACTACATATATGCACAAATGTCAGTGTATTAAAACAGTGGTGCAAATTCCTCTCAGGAAGGTAATTACATGTCCCCAACCTATCGTTTTAAAGGTAAGCCATAACCAATCGTGTTTTCACACAGGAAACAAGCAATTGATTGGCTTTGTTTGACATCTAGAGTTGTTTGCCAGTGTGCTGTATCTTTGTTGTGGACTCTGTATGTGGTGGAGAGAGTGTGGGCAGGCGGAGAGGGCCACTGTGAGGGTAGAGAAGGCACAGAGGTTCAGCTGATAGAAGCTTTGATCTCAAACAGCAGGGGGGAAATGACATTATTTAAGGTGCCTCACCAGCACGACACTGCAGCACAGCAAGGGATGCTCTGTGAAATTGCAGGTTCAGTTGCACATGGTTGAAACGCCGGACACACACACACACACACACTTGTGCATAAACACACAGACAAGGATATTAACAGAAAGCCAGCCACAGGCAAGTCGGCATCACATGCTCACACATGCCTCACTGTGAGGAATGTAAATGCTTCAAATATATGTGGACTCCTCAAGTGTGACAGAGAGCTGTTTGTTTTTACATGGCCTGACTCAGAGTGGATGTCTGGCCATGAATTAAGACTTGGGAAAAAGTTTAAATATGTATCTAGTTCGGCACTGTAATAGCAATCATAACATCAGCATAATATATTCATCTAGTACCTTCAGGTAACAATTACTAATCTCTTATTTCAAAGGTACACATATAAGTTACTAAAATGGTCTTTAAATTAATCCAGGAACAAAATGATCAAGCATGGAATGATATTTTCATATCCCATGATTCCCATCATAGGTCTAATGGATAAAATGTACATTTTAGGCAAGCAATTGATAGTTTTTCCTGTATGCTGTTAATCATCCATTTATGGATGTTCTTGATGATATCATCCTGCAGGTATGGTGACGATTTTGGCAGGAATACGACAGCACAAACATCAGTAAGTTCTAGTGATTTTATTTTTCCAAATATATGCAGGTTTGTCCTGCTCTTAAACGGAATTATGTTAAATACGATTACATAAATTGGCATAACATCAAAAGGTCATAAGATAATTAAATATACCACACTCACCAAGTGAACAAATAAGTAAAAGAGGAGCAAAGAGGACACTGACAGTATTACAATTTTGACAGTTTTATTCCAAAATTCAAACAGTATGTATCGTGGCAGCAGTGTTATTAGCAGTGCGAATTTAGATACTTTTACACTGTATGATATTTGCGGCGCGTTCCTGTATTTTGTTGCGTTTTGAGTTTAATCCATTCCAGGGCAGAGATTGTAACTCGAATTGTTCGTATCTAGAATCATGTTTTCCCATAAAAAATAATAGAAAACAAATTAATCCGTTCCAGATCCGGATTAATGGGGGGAAAAAACATGTTTTTTTATTGGTATAGACACACACACACACACACACACACAATTATAGTACATGTATACAGTATAAGGATTCGTGTGATATCAAATAAAATGTGGTTTTAATGATGTTTTACAGACAGTAGCGGCAGGTGCGGAGGAGGAAGGGGGTTGGTACGCAGACTTGATTCCGTATTGTAACTTACACGAACACTACGTAACTTACTTAAACTTAAATTAACATAACTGAACTTAGCTTACTTCTTTTTTTTTTTTTTTACTTTTCTTTTTTATATTATTGTTTTGATTTTTTTGATTAGTGGGACCTGTGCTTACGGCTCAGTACAGTGGATTCCACTGTTAATGCTTTAATTAAGGTGTTGTTCATCCATGAAGTCATGAAGAAAAGACTTTTAACTTGTGTTAATTCCATGATTCATGAGATATTAATAATTCATCCATGAGTTTATGTATGAATCCATGATAATTCATGCACCCATACTGTAAAGTGTTACCAGACTTTCAATTTGAATATTTAATTAATTGAGGCCATATGTGTGATTTAAGTGTTCACTATTAATATTGCATTTGTTAAAAACTTTCTTCTTTTTATTTTTAATTTTTTTTTATTACTAATTTCTATTCTACTCACAACTTGACTTACAATGTCATTGTATGCCGCCATTTGACAATTTCACATTTTCATTTCTGGTTTCATTCATTTCATTCGATTTGTTTTCTTCCCTTTTTTCGCCTGACTACCCTCACTTTCACTTTCACTTGTGCAGACCTTTTAACTAAATGCATATCGAGGGAGATTTCGTCAAAAGGCACGTGTCGTCAAAAAGCGCCGAAGCACGACAAGTAGACGATTTCTGGTGTTATTTTCAATGAAATCAGAAACCTTCTGCCACATAGCCATCACTTCCTTAATTTCACTTGTAGAAATGTTTTCCTCCGGTTCACCCTCCTCGCCACGAGCTCTTGCAACACCTGCATATGTCCCATCGTCTGTAGCTCGATCAACTCTCAGTCCACAGTTCCTCCTGAGCTAGATCACTCACGCGGGCACCACGCTCATATTTCATGCTTCATTTCCATGGTCATCATGCGTTTCTTCTTCTCACTGCCCTCCTTACTACTCACTTTCTGAGAACTCATGGCTATTATGAAGAATAATGTTCATAATAAAGAGAAAATCACCTACTCGCAGGCGATGTGTACAGAAGTCAGCGAACACGTGAAGTGAACGTGCATCGGCGTCAATTCGCGTGCTCGTATCTCCAATATTTAGGATCTAAAAGCAAAAATCTGCCAGAAGGCTTGCTTGTATCTTGGAATACTCGTATAGAAACGCTCGAGGTATTACAGTATTTGCAGCACATGTGCTGTCAAACTGATGAAGATGTTTTCTTAAATTGCTGGTATGTTTTTTATTTATTTGTATGTTTTCTTCAGATGAAGCGCGTTGAACTCTCTCGGCCACCGTAGATCTACAGTCTAGTTCCTCAATTCAAGCGACAGATGAATGCATCATCTCCTCCATCTCTTCTACTTCCATGCGAAATAAACACCTGAAGGTAAGTTAAAAGTAACAGTACAACTTAGTGAAATGTATCATGTCTCATGCAATTGCTCAATTAATGTTTCAACCGCGGAAAGACGTAAATAAAACGGCTTGTGTGTCACTTAATGTTGTATTATAAAAATGGCATTATATGCAATTGTCTTCAAATCAGTTTTTAATGGGAACCTTTATGTAACAGCTGACAGTGTTCCCTGTATAGTTTACATAGTTTACCGAAAAATACACTGCTCAAAAAAATTAAGCTTAACACATAATTATCACAGTGTAACACAGTTACACAGTTTCACTTGCATTGGTGCACTGGAGAGGGAACAGCAAGATAAAAAGGAATGATTTTGATTCTCCTTATTTTTCCTGACTGATTTGTCTTTAGTTTTGTTAGGGCCCTTGTCACTGTCTGTTACATGAGGTTGCACAATCCCAATCAGGTTGCACAGGCGGTCCTACTCCTCCAGTATGGCACATCAATATGTGCCGTCGCAAGGAGGTTTGGTGTGTCTCCCATCATGGTTTCAGATACCAGTACACAGTTACATGAGAACAGCTAGACAGGGATGTAGAAGGGCAACAAACCCTGCAGCAGGACCGATATCTGCTCCTTTGTGTGAGAAGGAACAAGACGAGCAGGCTAATGGTGTGTATGGGCAGTTGACAAATAAGGGTGAAACAGCATTTTTTCAAAAAAAGTTCTAAATTGCTTGAGAATTGTATGTATTTGTAAAGTTCAAATACTGTTGTTTTTGAAACTGTTACAGGTTAGCAGATTTTTTTCCTCATTATGTAATTTATTAAGCTGTTTTCACAGTGCCAGGCAAATTATGTCCTGCGGTGTGACATGACATTACTATAAAATTCAAATATTTAAATATAATTAATTTCAAATACAAATCAGGTATACTTTAAGTTTAACAAGTATTCTTAAAGAATGATCATTAAAATTCTGCAAATATTTTTTTTCCACAGCTGTTTTTTGATTATATTCGTTGCTTGTGCTTTTACCACTCACTCCAGTGGAAATATTGTGTAAAATGAGAAAGAATATTTGAAAGTGTATTTCTTTTTTTATATAGTTATATTATGCAATGTTTTCAAATGCATATAATTATTTAAGCTAGTTAACATAGTAAAAGTAATTTAATTGTGTTTGAAGTGATGTCACACCACAGGACTTCCCGTCACACCACAGGACGAAATGAGACACTATATGAACATTTATGGTGAAATCTATTGAATACTTTTGTAAAAAAACAAATTCATTTGTATCTCTATTTGAACATTAATGAAAATGCAACATATCAGTACAATGTTATTACTTAGTGTATGAATTTAAACCAAAAACATAGTGAACAAGACATACTGAAAAATGTACATTTTGGAGGCATCAAATCAGACCCAGTCATAAAGACCATTCATTTCTATTTTTAACTTAAAAGACTAAACAAATATCTTGTTTCTCAGGAGAAAGTAATTACAATCATGCTGAAATAATTAAAAGCATTTTAAATCATCAATTCAGCTCTTTAAACAAAGATTCCAGTGAAGAGACATTTGATATTCTGTAGTGCCACTAACAAAAGATAAGACCATAAACATGACTGTCAGGGTTCTGCCGCATTCGGTCTAGTAATTTCTTGGTTTTGTGGCAGAGTTCTGACCGTAATGTCTCGTATTTGATGTGTGTGCGCACGGCTTCGAGGATTTGGGCGGTGCGCACAGTTGTCTGTGTAACGACTTATGTGCGGTTATGATGTCCGATCCTGAGGCTGGTCTTGTCTGGCTTCGGTTTGTGTTGGGATTCGGACATTCATGACCCGTGTGTTCGTCCTTGTCATGAGCACGCGAGCCGAGGGTTCCTCGTTCTCGTGCAGTCTATGTTTTGTGAGTGGGCATGGTTCAAGCTCTGCTCGAGCCGCGTTCTCTCTGGTCCGTGTGCAGTTTTATGAGCACATGGTTCATGTTTTCATCAGCCGCATGTTTTCATTTTGCGTCTTTGTTTAATGTGGACACGCGGCGATGCGCGTTCGCATTGACTGCGTGTTCATGTCTCGTCTATGTGTAACCCTCCCACCTTGTTTCCCTGCTTAATTTTGATTTGTCCCAGCTGTGTTCTCATCAATTACCCTTCCTCCTGTGTATATTTAATCTCCTCATGTTTGCTGTCCTGTGTCGCTTCGTTGTCATTTCTAGCCGTCAGTTGTGTCGTTATTCTATGTCGTTCCAGTTTCATGTCCTGCCTTGCCTTGCCTTGTCTTGCCTAGTCTAGTTTCTAGTTTCCCCCCCCCCCCCCCCCGGGACAGTATGTTTGATTTTGTTAATAAAGTTCATCCTTTTTGCAAATTGAGTCCTCGCTCTCCTAAAACCTGACACATGACAACCTGTTTGAGCCAACATTTTAAACAAAAAAAATAACTTTAAAAACAATGATCAGTGACTGTTAACATACACATACAACAAACAAACGAAGACAGATATATATATTTATGTTTAATTTATAATATGGGTATATTATGTATAATAAAGACCAATATATATTTGTTTAATATATGTATAATATAGGTATATTATAATATTGACAATATTTGTTTAATATATATATAGAGACAGATATATATTTATATTTATGTTTAATATTGCAAACATGACAGATGAAAAATCAAGCTAGACATCTGACTTAATATAGACATCATTACTTAATTATTACCACAGGACTTTTTCACTTTGGCAGCCATTTTGAGTCATTGCTATACAAGACTGAGCTTGGACATTACAGTAACCGAATAAGTTCATTGTTTTAAACCCGAATATGATTTTTAAAAAAAAATATTTTCTTTTTTTTTCAAACTAGATCAGTCACACCACACCACTATCAAAAATGGACATGTTCATGATCTGACAGAAATTATGAAATTTATCAAATTAATAAGAGATTAACAGTCACCTTTTAACCTCTATAGCACAGTGGTCGCCAACCCCCGGTCCGTGGACGATTTCGCGGAGCGGTCCATGGAGGAAATGGACCGGTTCGTGAGCGGCTACAAGGGGCTGTGACGCTGCTGCTTTGGCGGTGAGGAGGTGTGTTTAATCTCACACGGATCTCGCTCGCACACCCCCCACCCCCGTCAACAATCTCGAGCGGACTCATCATAATTAAGCAAAGACATACAAAATAATGCCAAGGCATTTATTAGCTGCTCCAGACATATCTGCATTATTTTACTAATATTTACATTTGAGGAGTCATCAATGTTACAGTCACACCGCAGGGCATTTTTCTATTCATCTTGAAATATGAACACCACTAAATACATTTTACGTCCCAAAATCATAATGTTGAAATAAAATGATGTTCAGTGTCCCACTGGCATGTGTTGCTTTAGTTGAGAAATGCAGTTCAGTAAACATTTACACTTAGTTACAGAAAAAACAGGCGTCACGTCATCTGCCCGTATGTTTCTGACCAAACTGTCAGAAACAGACTTCATGAGGGTCTTCGGTCCTCTAGTGGGATCTGTGCTCACGGCTCAGTACAGTGGATTCCACTGTTAATGCTTTAATTAAGGTGTTGTTCATCCATGAAGTCATGAAGAAAAGACTTTTAACTTGTTAATTCCATGATTCATGAGATATTAATGCATAATTCATCCATGAGTTTATGCATGAATCCATGAAAATTCATGCACCCATACTGTAAAGTGTTACCAGATTTTCAATTTGAATATTTAATTAATTTACGCCCTATGTGTGATTTAAGTGTTCACTATTAATATTTCATTTGTTAAAAACTTTTTTTTTTAAAACTTTTTTACAACTTTTTTTCTGTTCTACTCACAACTTGACTTACAATGTTATTGTATGCCGCCATTTGGCAATTTCACATTTTCATTTCTGGATGAATGTTTGTGAGATATATCTGCTGTAAACATAACATCCCAAACAAATGAGAGGAAAGTGAATAGTGTTTGTTGCACAAGCTCTGTTCTGACGATGACCTTCTTTTCTGACTAAGCAACCAGATTTAATGTGCAGTGTAAATCAAATACAGAATGTGAGTCACTTTGTCTTGAACATATGGCTTTATATAAGCTACTCACTTTATGGTTTTATGTAAAAGCTCTATTCCTACATGCATAATGTCAGATGTTTAATTAATAAATAGAACAGGACATGATTGCTTTGGCATTAAAAGTTTATAACGTACATGGAAAGTGAATTTATGCATGAATCAAATGAATGTATGATTCACATACTAAAGAAGGCTATGTATTTAAGCCATAAAAGTAAAATAATTTTTATTTCTTTTTTGTTTAAAATAGAGATTGTGATTCTCCCATGATTCTGAATAGAAATCTTTTTTTACTTAAGGTTCTGACAAAATGTTAATTGCTGCAATCTTATTTAATTAAAACTATTTAATTTGATTTTTTAAAATAATATTTTGAGTTAATTTCTCAAATTCTCAATTCAAATTCAATTTCTCAAAGACTAAGTTAAATGAATGATTCAATGACATGCATTTTTTAACAGTGACTTGTCGCCATCTTCTGGTGGAATGATGTAATAATGCAATCTTTATTCGCTAAACATTTATGTTTACATTTATGCATTTGGCAGACGCTTTTATCCAAAGCGACTTGCGTTGAATTCAAGATACACATTGACATTCTGATTAGTTCTTGCTTTCCCTGGGAATCGAACCCCTGAACTTGGCATTGCAAGCGCCACGCTCCACTATTTGAGTTACAGGAAAGCTAAAAATAAGTTACTTTGAAAGGAGGATTTACTCTATTGTTATCACTAACATATACAGTATCAGTGTTTTATATTCAAACTCTTCTGAATTATAATCCATTATCCCAGTATTTCTATGATAATTTGAATTGTTATAATAGAGAAGTAATGATGTGGTTGAAAAGACTGAAGCTGTTTCATTCATGACAACTGCTCTCTCTGGGTCAGCGGCATAGCAGATTTGAATGTTCGTTTTGATCGTACTTGTCAAAAATTGAATAGGCATAGCCAAATCATTGTCATTTAGGAATGAGATTATTTGGGTGGTTAGATTGAGATCACAATCTTTTAACGATTAATCATGCAGCTCTACTATATCTTGTGGTTCAGTTGTTTCACACCTCAGGAAACCTGATTCAGTCATGCCCCAAATGGATCCCAGTCATCTGAGCCCTTATTTTGAAAGTGACGGAACAGAAATCATCGGTGTGTTCCTCGTGTGTACGGCAGGCACCTCGAATGGCCTTAACCAGCTTTAATAGGTGATAATGATTAGTGCTCCACAAAAAAGAGGGAACGAAATAACGGATAAAAAGAGAGAGAGAGAAAGAAGGAGAGAGCGCTTCTTCACGCAATTATTAACAAGTTAACTTTGTAGTGGAGACACTTTATCCCCGAGGACAAACAACCCAAATGTTTGCAAAATATAATTAAGCCGAGGCATCTTTAAATGTCATTGCAGCCTGTGCCATGTTTCAAATTGTTCTGCATCAACAGAATTTAACGAGATGGCGAAGGAATCCATTCCCTGCAAGCATGTGATAAGCCACACATACAGTGGAGCACTTTCATTGATTGCCAAAATAAAGCATTTTGTATGCAAATGGGGGAATGGAGTGGGTAAGCTGATTCAGCCTCATGGACACCAAATAATGGCCTTTACAATTAATACTCTCGCATGCTATCCATTGAAACTTTCATCTCTCGTTTAATGGCTCTGAAACGTTTACACATGCATCCCCCCCCCCAAAAAAAAAAAGAAGAAAGGAAAAAAATTGTGTGTTGTTCCAATGGATTAATATGAAAGCCAACAAATAAATAAAGTCCAAACACCCTGTGCCTCCACATGAGACCCCCCCCCCCCCCCCCCCGGATCTGGGCCCGTTCACGTAAAAAAAAAAAAGAAGAATTTTTTGCTTTTGTGTTTCAGGCACATTTTGGATTAACTGATAATCTTTGAACATGAAGGAAGGTCTGGGATCCCCCAGGGGCATGTGCTGGGGAGTGTGAGTTTGACAGGGGGATTGGGGCTGATGTGGCATTGTTTGAATGTAATGTGCTTGTTTTTGTACTTGTAAACACGCTTCTCTTTGTTTTAGTAATGCCACCCCCTTCCTGTGTAGATTTTTCTGCTGGAGCAGCACAGGTTTGTACACACTGAGGTGTGATGGGCTAACAGTGATATGTTATAGCAAGACCTGATCAGATTGCCTGAGAGGAAAGCCTAAAGCTAGCAGACAATGGAGAAGTAAAGCATCAGGAGATCTTCTATCCTTCCTTTATGAGAGGCTACTGATAGCATTAATAACAGAGTGTCATGGTACTATCATGTTTTATTCAATGTGGAACCATGGTACTTCTATTTCTATTCAATATAAAATGTGGTGCCTTTTATAAAATTGAGCAGTGGTTCTCTCATGGTCTCTCTATTCATAATTTAAAAATCCCCAGTGTGTTGGTTGGGTGGATTAAAGTACTAAATGATATACAGTTTAAAGAGTGTAAACCTTTCAGATGAGTTGAGTGTATACAAAGAGATAACCGACAAGTGATTGTGGCAGCCTGGTTTATATAATGTAACAAACTTCAACTTCAGGGAAGGAGGAGGCGTGACAACAAAATGATTGACATAACCGTTATTCTGATGTGTTATGCCGGAAGAAGCACCTGTACCCTCTGATTATAGTCATTAACAAAGTAATAACTCTAGATCCCAATGTATCCCTTCTCTGTCATTTATATGTTCTGTCAGATATCACCTTTTCATTTTGACATCACTGTCCTTCAACTTGTGTGAGTCGTGTGAAAGTCAAGGGCAACTGTAAAAGTGTTGACAGCAGTGTTTGAGGGCTCAGGACCACTACACCAGCAGGGAGGTAAGGAGGACTCTCTGTATATGTTAGTGTGTGTTTGAGAAGAGTGCTGGTGATGGAGATGACCTCTGGTAGGCCGAAGTGTGCTGTGAGGAGAATGGGATCTCCACACTGCTGCCCAGGCTGGAATTTGTGCTTGGGAAGTGTTTAACTTTCTCAAATCCCAATTGCACTTAGCAGGAGGGGGGTCTCCTTTTTTGCCTACAGCATTGCTCTCTAGGTTGCCCTTGTGTCTGGATCCTAAATGTGTGTGTATGTTGGGGGTTGTAGCACTAGAGGATTGATTGGATAATGGCTCTGCTGTCAGAGAGGTGAAAGTAAGCTAGTAGATGAAGAGAGACTGAAAACACAGCTTTAATGATGCGATCCACTCCTTAAGCTCAACCAGAGGTGCCTGGGTAATGACGGAATGATTGGCTCTGTTTTATTCAACAGTCTATATACACAGTCTGTATATGACTTTCTTCTTTCAGTTTTTTTGTTATATTAAAAAATGTCCTCGCTCTTCCAAGCTTTATTACAGGAGTGAGTAGTAACTTAGAATTTGAAGCCCAAAAAAGTGCATTCATCCATCATGAAAGCAATCCATACAGCTTCTGGGTGTTAATAAGTGCATTCTGTATAAAATATCCAGATTTATAACATTATACACTAAAATCAGTGGCTACCGGTGCGCAATAGCAATTCTTGTTTTAGACTTCTAATTCGTGGTGTTTTGGTTTGTTTTATTCTTTGCACTTCCGCATTCGTCAATACTTCATATGTTGGGTCAGAAGTTCACTCTTTTGCCAGTCACATGGAAAGTGTGTGTTGATGTGAAACATGGTGCCAAACAAGACTGTTTAATGGTAATACCGTATTTTCCTGCATATAACCTGCAGGTTATACCAGATTTTACAAACCCCGCAGGGGGGTGCGGGTTATATGCGGGTGCGGGCTATATCACAATTTTTTCACGTAATAATATTTCAATATATTTGTTACATCCCTAAGGATGTAAGTTTTTTTTTTTTGCTGTATTTTCTTTGCTTTTCTTTCTTGTGAGGATTGTTCTCTCTGGCGATTGTACTATCACTCTGATAGCTGGCGCTGATAGGCTGTCTGACCTGTCAATCATGCAAGAAGACGTGATTGGCTGTGCTGTCATGAGGGCGTGCTCTTCTCATCTCATCCGATGATCAACACCTGTAGAAAACGCTTCTTAAGGGACGTGCTGCTGCACAGCGGGAGAGACTGCTTTTTCTTTTTGTTCTGATTCTGACTTGTGTTTGTTTTCTTATTGTTTGAATTTCGCGCTCAAGCACTGTATCGAGCCTGAACAGTTGACATCATGCGAGCAACATTCGAAATGTGAACTTACACAAAAAAGTTAATAAATTGCAGTGCAGGTTATAAGGGTGTGGGTTATACCAACAATTTTTTTCACAAAACCCGCGGGCTATATGAGGGTGCGTTTTATCTGCGTCTGCGGGTTATATGCGGGACATACAGTAAATGTATTCATAATTTTTTGACATAGATCCTAGATTAAATGTTACAGGATGTAATTTTGTGTAAGGTTCTTCAATAGCAAATGTCCTATTTAGAGGTGCACTTTAAGTTACATTGTATGATAAAGATTTGAAGTCACAAGTGAGATACTGCAATGTGAGAAGTCGAAATTGCATATTATATGTAAAATTACTGAATTTCATACTTTCATTTACTTCAAGACCCACTGTGGTGAAAATCAGGCTTTTACTGTTTTTTTTTTATTTGTCTATGTGGTGTTTTTAATATGCTTTAAGATAAACCATGTGCAAATTTCTAAGTCAACACCATTACATTTTTAAAACTGCAGTGATCTAAAGACGGTCTCAAAAACACGGTTTGAAATCATTGGTGCTTCTCATGTCACAAACTACGTTGCTTTGGTATATCATTAATTTTGACTGTTCTAAAGCAGTGGAGTCTCAAGAGAAGCCAGGTTCTCCTGGTATATTTTTCTATTGATATGAAAAATCGGGTACATTAGCAATCCAGTGGATGAATTAGCGTTTTATGATGTTCAAATCGTTTAAAAAAAAAAAAAGATTTCTAGAAGGCAGACTGAGATGGCGAACAGGAACATGGATTGTGTGACATTAGCGACACATTATTAGCTGTTTGATAATGTAGCGCAAAAGGCTAATCGCATTAATTATCATTATGTGTCGCCGTTGTAGAAAGCGATACATAAAATACATTACCATTCTGATACATTGACTTCATCTGAATCAGTTTCTGGTTCAAACATATATGGCTGAATTAAACCAGTATTTCCACTTGTCATTGTGCAGTGTTTACTACAGTAAAGTTGTGCGAGTGGCTCTGTGTGCTGGTGTGAGTGAGTGGAGCTGGGGTTCATTTAGATATTCATGGTTCCTCATATACTAAATGAAGCAAAGGTGTTTTTAAAGCTATTTTAAGGCATGTATACATTTATTTTCACAGGAAAAAAAAACTTTAAATGTAATTTAGTTTTAAGGGATACAATTATTGATTACAATGGAACTTGAACTAATTTGAACAATGAAATAATTACGTGCAATGTTAATACCATATATATGATTTTCAGAATACGTATTATAATGGCTTGTGAAAGAGTTTTCCCATTTTAAATCCACTGGACTGAATAAATATGTTTTTTTTCCAATGCTAACACTAGATGGAACACATTGTGTGTGAGGGATATCTCTCCATCACATCTGAGTTATAAAGCATTATGGCAGGCCACTTCAATCTCCCTCAGAGAAGCCTCAGCATTACTGGTCACTGCCATGCCCACTGACTCCCTGTTGTTGTTTTTGTATTTCATTTCACTAAGCTGCCTGAGTAAAAGGGTGAGCGAAAATCTCCACTAAGTCCTTCACCCTCTGCGCAACCCTCATAGATATTCTCCACAGAGATAAAGCAAAGTAAAATTGAAATTTTACAAGCGACTAAAAAGATAATACAGTTTGAAATAATCTTACTGTGCATGCTGAACGGTGTCAATAAACAAGCATGCTTAGAACAAAATGCTCCCGCTTTTATCTCAGTGAAAAATCCATAAAGTCTTTACTTCAAGCTGAGACAGAGGTAAAGTGGTTGTTGCTTTTATGTTTCACCTTGTTTTCCTCAAAAGTGAGACCCCATTTGGGATTTGAGAGGCATGCCTTCTTATGGTTGACATTTATCTTGTACATGTGAGGGATGGAGGAGAGAGAAAGTTAATAGAGAGTAAGCGTCATGCTAATCTTACTGAGCAAACAGTTTATTCACTCGGCAGGACAACTATAATCTCATGGCAGGAAAGGATGCTCATTTATGCATTTAGCTTAAAATTAAGAGCGTTAAATGGTTTTTGTGAATTTAGTTGCACTTAAAAAAAGACAAAGCAAAAATAGTCAATTCTTTAAAGTTCATATATTATTAATATTTCAGTTCAGTAAATCAAGACAGATTTACTTCTTATAATGTTCACAAATTTTTCTGGTACAGCTTGAATTTTTTTCTGTAAATTAGTGTTGGGTACAAAGAGTACTACACCATTACTGGGTGACTTATAAGGGGAAACAAAGGTGCTTTAATTTTTTATGTATTTATTGTGGCATTCAACTGTTCAAAGTCAGTGTTATTCCGATCACCACTCCCAACCCTCATTTAATTTCTAACAATTTAATTAAAAAAGGTAAACTAATAAGAAACTTTTCGATTTAAAACAGCAAATTAAATTGGAACCAAAGATAGAAATGCATACAGCAGTTTATGTGTTTGTGTATGTATGTTTGTCACTCACAATAATGTAAAATGTCACGTTATGGTTAGTTTGGTCAGCCAATGTTTTTCATTAATTTATTTTTATTTCATTTTTAGTTATTTGCAAAGACTTGAAGTGATCATGAGTTATCAACGTCAGCTGTGTGAATTGTTTTATGAGACTTTCTGGCCCGAATTTGAAATGGCTTACTGCCATTATACTACTCTTGCTATTTTTGTCATATCTATAAAATGCATAACACATTATTAACACATTATTCCAATTTCAGCTTCCCCGAAGGCCTTTTTGTATGGGAGTCTTTTCTTTGTGACCTCTCCTTAGAGTACCATGAACTTCTAGTGTAGTTCTCTCTGTCTAGTGATGTTCTGACCCAGTTCATTGGAAAGCATTACAACCCTCTCCAACTGGTCACCCATGATATTTCATTTAATAAACAAAAACATGTAGTATGTATGAACACTGATACAACACTCCTTCAGTGCGTTTAGTTAATAGCAACACAGTTAGTGGAGTACGGTGAACATGTCTAATCAAACAAAATACCAAATATTAGATGCTTACACTCCCAACTCAATATGAAATGGGATCACAAAGGTTTCTGCAAACACACTTCATAGTGCTGTTAGTCTGCCAGCTCTTAATAAGTGAAAGTGAAGTGAAGGTCTTCACGAGTTCAGAGCACCTGACACTGAAAGTGACCTCATCAAAGACTAGTTATCTGCCTCTGCTATCCGGTGGCAAGATAGAAGATTTGATGATTGTGTCTTCAATTTTTAGTGCCAAGTTGAGAAGCCAATGATAAAAATGGCTGAGAAACAGAGCCGATGTGATGAAAGAAGCCGCTGTGCTTCGTAGTCTTCTCATATTCTCACATCAGAAATAATGAACAAGATGCTCTGTTACTACATTAGCTGTTTATTGAGTCTTGACTTTTTTTATGTCCTACACCTAGTAACCTGTTGCTATTAATATGTGTCAGCTAACCCGGTAGTGGTCTCTGCCCTTATTGATTCATTTAACTTGCGTTTTCTCTAAGATTTTTCTCCATGCTGGAGACATTAGGAAAGCTTTCATAAGCTGAGAGTATGAAAAATCTGACTTTTTGAAGCATTCAAATGCTTCAAGTCACTTAGGCACTGTTATTACGTTTCCTTTGACCTTTTGCCGTTGCTGCGCAATGCGATTTGACTAAGAGAAAGGCAGACAATAAGCTCATAATAGCCTTTAAAACAGTTCAACAATGCTGAGGAGCTCAATCTGCGCCTAGACAACTTTCCTCATCACACATGTTGAATAAAACATCAGGCTGAGCGCATGCTAATGGCTGACAATGGCTTCACTGTTTTGCACAAACAAAACCTTACTCCGTCTCTCTCGTTTTCACTCTTTTCTGCGCCCAGGAGTTTTAGCTTTGATGCATTTTACACCAGCCTCGGTGTTGACAAGTTATCTGTGACCTGTAGAGAGAACCCCCTGAAACTGCAGCGCCGAGAATCCATCTTCGCCTTCCCTTTTCGCCTCGAATAGTGGCGGAGCAAACAAACAGGGCCTAAACAATACGATATATACCACATATCAATTACACTAAATGCCTCAGTATCTATACTTCACTGTCTCAACCACACACTGGTTACAAGGCACACACGCTGCGGCGGGACGATAATGGGTCGGCATTGTTCTCCACCATCTGGAGCGCTGATAAGACTCGCCTGTGCATAGTTGATAATAGGAGCCAGCGGAGGAAGAACTGAGTGTTAAACATTTCCTTGGCCCATGAAAAAGGTTCCATTAAGTCCACTGACCCCAATTGAATATTAATGAGCTAATTAACAGATTTATTGTTCTACGCAATTTCTGGAGGGGCCTGTTTTTTTAAGTGCTATTATTTTTTTCTAATTATTTTTTGCACTTTGTATAATTGAATCTTTGTAGCTGCCAGCATCCCAAGCGTGCCTTGGCAACACAGAAAAGAATTTGGACTTGTTTCTCTCTCTCTCTCTCTCTTCTCCTCCACTCTGTTTGTTTCTTTCCCCAACAACAACAAAAACTGTGTTTTCTTCGATGGCAATGTGTTTGTAATTAGGCTTTACCCCTTGCATCCCCCCCCCCATCTTCAAAAGCAGAGCTTAGGCCTATGAATTTTATATTTAAAGGGGCTACAATGTTTGTTACAGGGTGAGGTGTTGGATTACAAAACAGCAATCAGTGGGGTTACACTCGACTGCATCACTCGGAGGGTCTGGCAGGGCTCTTAAATGAGCATTGACAGCTGTGGCTGATAGATAGCATAATCAGCTGATGAAGAGGATACACTGCAGCGCTGCTCTCGACGGGCTTTTTGAATAGTGCTGCTGCAGCCACACACTGGGTTGATGTAAAGGTTACCTTGAAAGAAATAAATGCAATTAGGAATGCGAATGATCAACACGGGTGATAAAGGGGACTGCAAGCCTTCCGTGGAATCCACCAAATCTTGCTCGTGTCGGCATGTCGGTGATGGATGGCATACTCGTGCGAATGTTTTGTGTTTCAAAGGAGATGTTTGAAATGGTGTTCGATGCAAGGACACAGTCTAACAATTGCTTTTTTTGTGGTGAAATTGACATGCGACAGAATTTTAATAACTGTACGGGCATAGCGACCGAAATAATCGCAAATGTTCTGACAAGTACACCTCCATTTGAAGTATGCAGAGAGAGATTGGAAGGACATGCGAAGAAGGGGGGCCCCCGTCGGTGATGACCTTTTGATAACTACAATATAATTATTATTGCATATTTTTTTCCTATCTGCAACTTTACTTAATTCTATTTATGCCCAGAATCCAATTCCACCCAAATAAAAGCATCAATTTCTTTCGGTTACTCCACCAATATAACTTAGAATAATGAACTCATTTCACTGTTATATGGAAATAGGGTCTCATTACAATAATTTTGCCTGATACACAAGCCAGCTGATATTAGGAGTCGGGCCCTACAGTCAGAGAGGTTATTATGCTATACATCACAAACTGCATTAGGCTCATAAAACCTGTCACCAAAAAGGTTGAGACGTTGCAGCAGCCAGCCCTGTGGCTTCACATGTCTCCTCTAAAAAAGGAGACTCTGATGAATCAACCATATAGAAGAAGCTGATTAAAAAAAATCATTTCTGATTGTTCATGATTTCCATAGACATTAGGGGTTCTAGCTTTGCTTCTGTTAAACCTGAATTGCAATGCTAGTTCTTTTCTTTCCCATCTGCTGTAAAAGTAGTCTTTGTCTCGTCTAATTCTCTTGTTCTATTTTCTTCCACTGTGTTTACCTTGATTCAAAAACACCTCATTCATTTAATACATGTGTATATAAACTCCAATTCAAAAAGTTTGTGGTAAAGTTTTTGTAAAGAAGTCTCTTTCTCTCCAAGGCTGCATTTACATTTATGCATTTTGCATTTTTATATTTTAAAATGAAATTAATTCCTGTTATGGCAAAGCTATTTTTTTTTAGCATCATTACTCTACTCTTCAGTCACATGATCCTTCAGAAATCATTCTCATATAATTTGTTGTACAACAAACATTTGTATTAATAATGTTGAAAACAGTTTTGCTGCTTTAATATTTTTGTGGAAATCATGATAATTTATTTCCCCCTGGATTGTTTGAAAATAGCATTTTATTTTTTAAAGAATATACATTTATTTGCTGTCAGGTTGTCATTTTAACTTATTTGAAAATAAATGCTGATTTACAAACTTTTGAACAGTTGCTGTTGACTGTATGCATATACGCTTAGATATGTGGACAGATTACAAGTACGTTTCTGAATGAATCAGTGTTTTTGAATTAATCAATTGAGTAATTGAGGTTGATGTCTTAATTGAACAATAGAACGAAGATACAAATTAAACAGTACTTCACAGTGCTTGTGAAAACGATTACTGTATGAAGAAAATTTACACAGATATGCACTAAAGCTACAAAAGTTATTTAGTTAAGATCAGTTACTGATTCTCTCTTTTTCTTTTGTTGTCTGATTAACATTATTAACATGGGAAATAGAAGGTATATATAACAGAAGGCTGCTGTCACTTTAAGACCTAATGCAAGGATCCATCACCAAATATTGACATACATCGGACATTTTCTTAATGGTTCACTTAATGCATAACAAACTGTGCATTTTGCATTTTGTGTGCATCTGCTCAAAATTCAAGACGACGCAAAAGAGAACTCTCATGCCATCTTGAGAGGCGGCTTTCTGTGTGCACACTTCAGGTGTGTGTGCACACAGAAATGATCTATCAAAGCGTGCAAGTGGCTTAAAATCACTTGACTTAAAAAAACAAAGACTTAAAAACCTGTGAAAATGATCAGCTTTCTTGAACCATCACTGGCCCGATCATTCAGATCAGATTGGTGATTATAGTTTTTGACTGGCTGAGACGACAGACAAAGGGGCTGAAGCCCCCTTAAAAAGGGTCTAGATCCACTCCTGCTCATGTAAGCTAACGTCTAAGCTTAAAACACCAGATGCTGGGTCTCAGTAAAAATGTAATGTGGCATTGTTTTAATTGCTCATTTCCATGTAGCAGGCTGCTTGGTTCCTAACAATTTGTCATATTTCTTTGTGTTGTGTGGTGAGAAGCGGATGGTAAGAGCGATGACATGCATCTGCTGTTGATGTGAAATCACTTGAAGAATGTGTCTAGAAATGTGTCTGTAATTGCCAGAGCTAGGAGAGAGTTTTTAGCATGCGTCTTGAAAGAAGACCTACCAAAGCTGTACCTTTGCAAGTCAAGAATTTGAGACAAAACAACAAAGTGCAATAATTATTTTTTGAGCTGAGTGCCAGCGGGAATGTGTGATGCTAAAAGCGATGCTTTTTTTTCTACACAGCACTCCCAGCAGTCAGATGCAGTTCTGCGATCGTTACGTGTTGTCTCACAGAAAGTAATCTTTGGTAACAATCAATTACAATACATTTCCCTCTTTTTTCAGTTTTTCATATTCTATACAGTCTGCTAAACAACCCTCTTTCAAATATCATACAATTTATTCATAGGGAACATTGAAACATGAAGTAGTTGGGCTTCAAAGTTGTGATTATAATGCAGGCTTCCTCTCAGCAGAGGAAATGAGGATAAAACAGGGCTTTTTTGTACCATTATGCAGACTGAATTGCTATGTTGTTCTTTTTTTTAAGATGTCTGTTGTGGCTCTGGTGCTCTCTCAAAGAAATGTCCATACTCTGGCTGAGGTCATGATTGTAGTCTGAAGGCAAATAGAGCTATATAAAGCAATTTGGTTGGCTGACATTGGAACGTTCCATCACTAATTTGCAATGCTAACACAGGAAGGTCTTGCCAAATGTATTGCTGTGACCAGTAAATTCCTGACTTCGCCATGCCACAGTGTTCTTGCACAACCCTTTGGTTAATATTAGACCCTGGAAGTTATGCCTTAAGGATGCACCAAGATTGAATTATGAGCCCACACACTATATTAAATTAGCATCATAGTATCATAAGCATCATATACATAATGTATATACAATATTCATACAGCTTGTATGTGTTAAATGCCATCAGTGGACATTGGTGCAGAGATTCAGTTCTAATGCCTTATTAAAGGAATATTCCAAATTCATTACAACTAAGCCTAGTCAACAGCATTTGTGGCATAATTTTGATTGCTACAAAACTTTGACTTAGAATAGAAATAAACTGGGCCAATATTTGGAGGAAATGTAAAACTTGTAATTCTATAAAAACATATTAATTATTCTGATAAAATGTTCATATTTTTATGTTAATTTTCTTTGGTCATGCTTTTAGAGTCCAGTTCTCACTATTACCTAACTATTATTAACCACGATCTTTGACTCAATAAACTCCTAAAACCCTTAATAATTTGTAGTTGATAATTTTAGGCATTCGGTAGAGCTAAGGGATGTAGACATTAATATGTGCTCTATGTTCTAATAAACAGCCAGTATCCTAGTAATATTCATGCTAATTAATAACTATTCATATTATTTATTAATTACTATTAATCTTATTATTTAACTGTAAACTATTAAAAGTGAGAATTGCTCCCTAAACAAAAGTATTACTTTTTTTATATTTGTGGTCATTTTAGGCATCATGGCAGTGAAGCGTAAAACTTGTTTACAACACTTGTTAACAAAGAAATTTGGTTCCACTTTATGTTAAGGTAAAGTACTTGCATTGTAATTACTCCAGTAAGTAATGAGTAATATTAATTAGCTCCATGCAGTTACGTGTAACTACATCACCTTAAAATAGTTACCAGGAATTTTTCTGGAAATTGTCTGTTATGTACTTGTACTACTAATCTTTGAGTATTTTTAAGTTGTTAAAGTTGCATATTGTAATATGCTTGGTACAGTATTTGCTCTGCAATGCAGTTTGTGTGCAAGTCTGGAATAGAGATCCAAAAGTAAAACTAAAACCATTCTATTTTTTTTTCAATTTTGAAATTATACAATCTAATTCAAATAAAAAAAACATTTGTTCATGCTATATGTGTGTAGCATCATTAGATCATCATTGGATGTTTGGATCGTGATTTTAAATACATTGTTTGCCTCTAATTTCAAATGCTACAGATATTTTTGTTTAAGGACGGTTAGAACAAATAAACACTAAATGTGCTTAAAGAATTAATCGGAATCACCAGTCGCCCAATTTGCTTGTAAAAAAAATCATGGTTGTTGCAACATAAATGTGATCCAAGCGATATTTGGAATTGCGACACACCATCGCTCTGTCATTGCCTTGTAAGTATCAGGGAGGGGGAAGCAAGCAATAACTTGGATTTAGGGCTAACATTTCAATTACGAACTTCATCAAGAATGGTAGCTTATCCCTCATAATTAACATAAAATGGAATATATCATCACACAGTGATTCTATTTTAGAGCAATCAGGGCGCAATTTCCATTCGATTATGAACGTGGTTTACGACTATACTGGGCGCCTATTGAAAGCTAATTAATTTGCAGTGAGGACAATTATCGGGGAGCTCATCATTTACCACTGTACTGGAAGATTTTTTTTCTTCCCCCTTTATCCTAATTTCGTTCACTCAGTTAGAGGACTGAATGAGGCTCACGTAAAGCCACTGAGTATCAGTGAACCGTAGCTATGCAGAGGGAATAGAGCTGTTGGGCCGGAGTTCTGCTTCCTCTTGGGGTTACTATTTCCCAAGCACAAGCCAACTTATATGCCTGGCTGCCTTACAGTTTGAGCACCACTGTACTGAATGGTCCATAGATTGCTCCATTATTTCAGGACAGCAGCAATGCAAAATGGACTAAAGAGCCATTATCTGAGTGAGCGAGACCATCGGAACTTATTACATGTGTGACCTTTAAAAGCCTTTCCCCATTACAGATCTCAGGTGAGATTTTACTGGAATACATTTTTTATACTCAGCCAGATGGAGGCCTCGGCTCAAAAAAGGAAATGAATGAACAAATGAGAGAGTGAGCAAGTGAATGAATGCATGAGTGAGTGAAAGAATAGCCTGGATCTTTGTGAAAAATGCTCTCCTAAAAGGAATCCACCAGAGCCGATGGAGGTGGGCAGGATTTTAAAGCACCTCTAATGCCTCCGTGCCCTTTCTTCGCAAATTAAAGAGACTTTGAACTGGCTGAGGAAGATGCTGGAGTATTGTGCTTAATCAAGGTAGAAACACAAAGCCGGCACAGGTTCCCCAAAGGATCACATCAAAAGGTGCATCCCACTTTGTGCACTATTTAATCAGTTAAAACACAGATGGCAGCCTGCCTCGATTAATTAATCATATATGAAGCATCCAGTACATGTGAGCGGAAAGTATGTCAATGCTACCGAGATCTAATTTGGATCTCGATGTACCTCAGTATTTATCTACAGAAAAAAGACCCGCAGTTAAAAAAAACCTTTAATTTGTGTGAAAAGTGCCAAGCGTAGTTAGTGCTTGGTAAACTGTATTGTAAAAGTTGCAGCAGCATGCAGCCTTTGAACCTCCTTTATCCCCCTATGACTGACAGCTTCTCATTTGACTTGGCTCTCATTGAATAACATTGCTGGTGCTTACCCTAGATGTATGGCTTGAATTTCATTTTAGGCCCGTTAGTCTTGTACCTGAGGGATATAAAAACAGAAGATATGCACATTATGTGTGTGTCTCTGTAAGAAAAAAAAATGAAAGGCATATCTGCTTCAAAGCAAACATTATTTTATAATTAGCCTGTAAAATTCACTGACGGCGAGAATATCAATGAAAAAGCGCCTGTCAACAGACTTTTCCGTCTCTGGTTTGTTGAGCTTTTTGATGAACTGCATTTTTGAGGGAAAATGGGAAAATGTCAACTCCTTTTAAAGATCTCACAAACCTTCCAAATTAACCTTTTTATTTTATAAAAAAAAAATCTGGAGTCTTCTGTATAATGAGATGGAGAAGTGTATCTATTTTCTATCTATCTTCTCTATCTTGCAGTTTAAGGAGTGTATGTGTATTATAGCTTTACAGGCTTTGTTTGTGGCTGACTGACCTGGTTGGAAGCTGATGTAGAGTTATTTTTTGCGGGCCGTCACATGGAGACAATGTTTCTACCATATTTTGCTGTCTTGCAACTCCCATATATTGCTGTCCAGGTAATCAAACTACTTTGGAAAGCCTTGTCACCTTGTAAAAGTAATTAAATTTCCACGAAAGCACCATGAAGTGTGTTTACAGGATTATAAAAGTGAGGGTAATGAATGTGGACATGAGGCCTGGAGCAGGGAGAGAGATGGATATGTTGTAAAACAGCAGCTGTGTGGACCCTTGAGTCTGGACCCATTGCTCCACACTAACATCAGGGTGGCCCTGTCATTCGGTGCAAGGACTCCAGTGGTCAAAAAAAAATCTTAAACTAGGCTAAGCTAGCTAGTTGGTTTCCCAGCCTGATCGGGTTGGTATATTGGCTGGTTTTATTGGGGTTTTGGGCAGTTTTTCAGCTGGGAGACCAGCTAACACAAGTTAGCCAGGCTAAGTGACCAGTTTAAATCAACCCACTTAAGGCCCATTCACTCCAAGGACAATACTGTAACTGTAATGACAAAGATCAGGTTTTAAAAAGGAATGAGGAAATGCCACAACTAGCTATACACAAAAACAACCACAGTGTAATCCGGTTATGTCGACGGCCTCGGGGGTTGCAAAAAAGCATTGAGATAACCAAGGAGCGAATATGGCAATCAAAAGGCATATGTGCACCAACTAACAGCAGAGATTTACCAGTATACAATAAAAACACCTTCGATTCTCGATACAAACCTTTAATTATATTCTCCAACATTGCAAATACAATTTTGCTCACAGCGTAAACACAGTCACAAAACGCTTCATAAACGCTTAAACACGCTCATAACACAGTCATTTCGCTCTGAGACTGAAAGTATTGCACACGCGGTTACTATGGTTTCTTTACAAACTCTAAAATGCTTTGTTGCTTTTTGCCTTTAACGATCTGCTTGAAAACAAATGCTTCTTAGCTTCTATCAGTAATGACGTCTTTGTCGATGTCATGTAATCTGGGAATTCCTGGACAATGATGCTAACTCCTGCGCCTCCTCTTCCAAGATAGCATCTAGAAGGCTTTATTTTTCCGCCACTTCCGCGAGTTCTCCTGCGGCTGCTAGGCACTGTGGCGAATTTGTCCCTCTTTTGTGCTTGAGATACTAGAGTTCGGCGACATAAAAGAATTGACATAACCCATAAGAAAATGCTAAGACAAATGGGGAGTTTGGCGGTTCCACTTTGAATGCGTCGACATAATAGGGTTGGCGAGTTAACCAAGGTCGAGATAAGTGAACTCCACTGTATAATGAAAATGGCACAGAGTTACAATATCATTGGAATCACTTTCATAGTAATTATTTTCCAGCTGATGAACAATGAAAACATTAAGGTTGCAGTTACATTTACCATTGCTCAGTGAAATGTTGCCACTGATGTGCAGTCATTCCAATAGAAATTGTTCTGAAAGTGGTTACTCTGTGGCATTTTCATTATAGTTGTTGTGTGGACTCCACTATTGTTTTAAATCTGGAATGATTTTTATAACTTTATCTTTGTCATTTATAGCCTTAAATTGATTAACTGGTTTAAACTTGTCTTCTGGCACCGGAAACATTTCCCATCCAGGTTTTGCTCATTGTCAAGTCGGTAAAATGAATTTAGTGTATTCACCAAGAGAGAGCTATTTGGTCTGAAAAGGACTTCTGTGACAGAAATGCTTCATACATCTCTATGCTATTCACAATATGTATTGCCATTGACAATGGATCTTTTGTGTCTTGCAAAATTTCAGATTGCAAATTTGACCACACCATAACAGCCAATCAGAACCCACCCAACTTTTGAAGCTTGAGCATTTAGGGCGGCAGACATCGACATAACTGCAGTGTGTTCTTATAATAAAAAGAATATTATTGTTCGTTGGTATGGGCACTAATATAGTTATTATGCCTGAGGTCAACTGTATGGAAATGTATCTGATCCTTGTCTCTCCAATCTCCCTTCCTGGAGGCAGCGTGTACCCTGCAGATGGTGCTGTTTTAAAAAGGATGGTGGCGTGAAAGGCAGTTCATGTTCTAAATTCTACACTCTGTCTTACTGTTAGCACTTCTTAATAAGCCCTGTCTATGTCTGGCTGATACGGTTAGTCAAATGGCTACTCTATTAGTTTGTGCCATCCCGACAGGAGAGGTTTACAGCTTTGCAGTCGTTTTCTACCTTATGTCTTGAATTTGCCCTCTTAAAGGCACAGCCATAGCACTTGTTCACAAAGTCTGAACATCAAAGGGAGCTTTTAGAACGTGTCAGTACTTCAGTGGCTATTCTTTTTCATAGAAACAGATATTGATGAAAACATCAACAAACTAAAGACCCCAGAGGGTGGGAGAGAGCAGAAGTGCTTGTGTTATTAAGGAGCTACAGGACTGCAGTGATTGAGTACATTGTTTGTGCATTAGCAAAGTACAGCTGTGGTTAAATGAATGTTGCATCAAAGCTCACTCAATCACCAGCAACACATGCAATTATAGCCGGCTCAGGAGCAAGGCACGCCATGACCCCAGTTCTGAGAAATAATTTACAAACAATTTACAGTAGAAAACACTTGGCTACAAATACCACACCTGGAATCAGTTTCATTAATGATGGTTTATTGACTATCTATCTAGCTGTCTATCTCTCTCTGTCTCTCTGCCTGTCTTGCTGTCAGTCGTTCCATTTATTGCCATTCTGTCTGTTGGACATTCTATTGTTCGGTCTATCATTCTGTCACTTTTTCTATTGTTCTATCTAAAGTTTTGTCTGTAGATCTGTCATTCTATATCTAATGTTCTAAATACACTGATCAGTTACAACATTAAAATTTGGGATGTGTGCTACGACTAATTTGTTAGTCGTTTAAATGGAAGTTTTGTAACCGTCTAGTCTAAAAGTGAGAACCTCAGAAGACAGTCAAAAATACATTTAAATGCATAAATGATACATTTAAAATAGTCTATGAAAAAAGCTCAAATCCCATAATGAATGTCACAAAAATATATACATATTATTATTATTATTATTTATATACTAAAATATATATAAAATACTTATACTTTTATTTTTATATACACTCACCTAAAGGATTATTAGGAACACCACACTAATACTGTGTTTGACCCCCCTTTTGCCTTAAGGACTGCCTTAATTCTACATGGCATTGATTCAACAAGGTGTTGAAAGCATTCTTTAGAAATGTTGCCCCATATTGATAGGATAGCATCTTGTAGTTGATGGAGATTTGTGGGATGCACATCCAGGGCACGAAGCTCCCGTTCCACCACATCCCAAAGATGTTCTATTGGGTTGAGATCTGGTGACTGTGGGGGCCATTTTAGTACAGTGAACTCATTGTCATGTTCAAGAAACCAATTTGAAATGATTCGAGCTTTGTAACATGGTACATTATCCTGCTGGAAGTAGCCATGGTGGTTATAAAGGGATGGACATGGTCAGAAACAATGCTCAGGCAGGCCAAGGCATTTAAACGATGGCCAATTGTCATTAAGGGGACCTAATCATTCCCCACACCATTACACCACCACCACCAGCCTGCACAGTGGTAACAAGGCATGATGGATCCATTGTTCTCATTCTGTTTACACCAAATTCTGACTCTACCATCTGAATGTCTCAACAGAAATCGAGACTTGCACGAGCAAATTGTAGCCTCTTTTTCCTATTTGTAGTGGAGATGAGTGGTACCCGGTGGGGTCTTCTGCTGTTGTAGCCCATCCGCCTCAAGGTTGTGCGTGTTGTGGCTTCACAAATGCATTGCTTCATACTTCGGTTGTAACGAGTGGTTATTTCAGTCAAAGTTGCTCTTCTATCAGCTTGAATCAGTCGCCCCATTCTCCTCTGACCTCTAGCATCAACAAGGAATTTTCTCCCACAGGACTGCCGCATACTGGATGTTTTTCCCTTTTCACACCATTCTTTGTAAACCCTAGAAATGGTTGTGCGTGAAAATCCCAGTAACTGAGCAGATTGAGAAATACTCAGACCGGCCCATCTGGCACCAACAACCATGCCATGCTCAAAACAACCTTTCTTTCCCATTCTGACATTCAGTTTGGAGTTCAGGAGATTGTCTTGACCAGGACCACACCCCTAAATGCATTGAAGCCACTGTCATGTGATTGGTTGATTAGATTATTGCATTTATGAGAGATTTAACAGGTGTTCCTAATAATCCCTTGGGTGAATGCATGTGTGTGTGTGTGTGTGTGTATATGTACATACATACATATATATATATATTTCTTCTTCTTTCAGTGATCACAATGGCAGACAGTTGTAGTAAATGGCACAATGATTTGCTTGTCTCTCCTAACATCTGTGCCTTGATATGGTTTTGCACGGCTCCAGTGGAATTATTATATGCCATTTTGACATCACGGTTTACATAAAACTTTTCCGTTTCCAAATTCAAAATACTCCCACATATTGCTCGTCTTTCGTGTGCTCATTTTTGAGCCCGCTATGAATGACAAAGAAAACGCATGAGAGATCTGAGGTAAAGATTTAGTTTCAGCTCATATTGTTTTTCAAAAGTTTTATTTTTAAAAACTGTTTTTAAATGTACAATTAAAACAGTCATTTGAACTATAAAGCTTTATGCATGTTTTTCTTGTGTAGTCGACTATTGGTTTCAGTATCGATTAGTTGCACTTGCACATCCCTAATTAAAACCAGTGACAGGTAAAGTAAATAAAATTGTTACAGTGGCTCCTGTTATGGGGTGGAATATTTTAGTTGGCAAGTGAACATTCACTTCTTGAATTTCGTGATTTGGAAGCAGGAAAAAAGTACAACATTTGAGTGACTTTGACAAGGTCAGATAGTGATGGGTCAGCGGGATAATTAATTCACTTTGCCACACTGCAAAAATTGTTCAGGAATGGTTTGAGTAAAAATACAGTAGAACCCCGACTTATGAAACGCACTACGTACGAAAAGTTCAACATACAATAAAAGATTTCGGGGTTTATTTCCCCCCGAGTAACGACAAAATGATCGAGATGCGAAAAACGAAATCTTGGCGAGGCGACAATTTCCGAGTTTTGTTTTGATATTCGCGCTGATTTTGGTTCGGGTTGGATGAAGACTACAGTTTGTCCGGTCAGAACAATGATGTCTCACTCAGGGAATAATCCAAAACTGGTATTTATTAAAGGTGCATAGATCGATAAAACCTCAACGATTGGCACTAATTCCCTGTATTTCACTCAATAAACTATATACAATCTTCAGCCGATCTCTTTTACCTTAATCATCCATCAAACTCTCTTCTGTCATGACACTTCCTGAACTCCGAGGGAAAGATTGGAATAGTCAATTTCGCACTGAATAACAGGGATGGCTGGAATAGTCCATGTAAGAAGGGGAACACTTTTTACAATCCTGCTCTCCTATTGGTTAGCATCGCTCCCACCAGCCTCTCCTATTAGCATAAACTTTTTTCTAATCAGTAACCATGGATGTGAAGATTGTTGCTGAAGTCAAAGGGAAGAAGAGGATGCTTTTCATTGAGTCGAAAAGGGAGCTTATTGAGAAGTATGAAGCTGGGATGCGCTTCGTCCCATGCTGAATATGGTGATTTTGTAAGGCTTGGAACGGATTAGGCAATTAACATGTAAAAGCCTGACTGACATATGAAAAGTTTGACATACGAAACCAACCTTGGAACGGATTAATTTCGTAAGTCAGGGTTGTACTGTATTTCGCTACTGTACTTAAGTATTTTTATTTTTAAACTTTTACTTTGCTACATTCCAAAACATAATTTCATACATTTACTCCACTACATTTCATAGTCATATTGTTACTTTTTATTTTGAACTGAAAAGAAGTCGTCATGTACTCCGAGACGCAATAGTAATGTCCGATTCGTGAATGAATGGATTCTTTTCAATTAACCTGTTAACCAGTTTGTAAACCACACCGTATGATTCATTTGTGAATTAGACTGATCCGATTGCAGTTGTTCTCGAGTCAACAACTCACTGATTCAGTGGTCCGTTCAGAGTAATTCTCTAGTTAACTGAATTTGTTAGTTGGATTCGATACGAGCCAAGAACTGCAAGATCCTCTGAGCTTGAGTATGTATGCGACTGGTGCTGTAAGTTGCAAATGTTGAATTTTAGGATTGATATTTGTAATTGAAACTCATCTTTAGGTCATCGCAACTGTCAAAGGGTCTGCTGTAAAAGGGTGAGCTGTAATGCATGTCCAAATCACCATCTCAACGGTGTAGATTTGAGGTAAAACAAACAAACAAACAAAAAAAGGACATTAAAATAATGCAAATGATTGCACTTGCATTCTTCCCGTGGCAGTTTCAAATGATATAAGATTAATATGTTTGCATAGCTTTTAAGCAATAGGATTATATAAAATATATAATATAAAATTAATGTAAAAGTATCAAATTACAAAAGAAACATTCATCGATTACTTTTAATACATAAGTACATTAAAATCAGGACACTTTTGTACTTTTACTCAAAATTGTAAAGGAGTGTTTAAAACATTTACTGGAGTAATATTTTAATAGGGTATCTGTACTTTTACTCAAGCACTTGATTTGTGTACTTCTTCCACCACTGAAGATGTTGCCTTGAGCTCCAGATTCCCCAGATCTCATTGCTACTGCGCAACCATTGGATGCGCTGGATCAACAAATCCGACCCATAGAGGCCTCACCTTGCAAAATGCAGGAGTTAAAGGATTTACTGCTCATTTTATCTATTAATTCTATTAAGTCTGTTGGTCTATCATTTTATCTATAGCTATATTGTGCTATATCAATAACATATCATTCTATTGTTGTATTTGTTGTTCTGTATCTATCACATATCGTTCTATAATTCATTATACAGTGGTACCTCAGTTTACGAGCGACTTGGTATACGAGAAAATCGGTGTACGAGCATGGAGGGTTGAATCGGTGTACGAGCATTGTATCAGAGTGAGAGCAATTTTTTCCCTCACCCACGCGCATTTTTGTCCTAACGCTCTGCATCTTCACAGGCAATTTTACTGGAAATATCCTAATGACAGCCTCTCATAAGTCCCGCAGTTCCAACCCCTTTATCACCCCTTAAAGCAGTGGTCGCCAACCCGTCGATCGCGATCGACTGGTCGATCTTTGGTCGTCATCCGGTCGATCGCGATCGATTGGTCGTCCTTTATCACCATCCCGGAAGCTCCCGAAAACGAGCTTTCAGTTGAACGTTCAGTTGCCAAATTAGCGAGTCTGCAAGCTCCGATAGGACGACAACTCCGCTCCGCGCGCGCCCCCCCCCCCCCCACCCCCCAAGTCGATCTTGACTCTCATTTAAGCAGAGGAGGGTGATCTCCAGTTTCAAAAAGTTGGTGACCACTGCCTTAAAGCATTCATTCTCTCAGCCTCGCTCTGATGGCTGCATCAATCCCCACAGTGATACTTTTAGAAGTGATAACATTAATTAATTGTGATCGCTATTGTTCACGTAGTGAAATATATATGTGGTTCATGAATTCATTGTCTCCTCACTTCTCTCCACTCCGGAGCTCGCGGTGGTGTCGCGCGAGTCTCCCGGCGCTCGCGGTGGTGTCGCGCGAGTCTCCCGGCGCTCGCGGTGGTGTCGCGCGAGTCTCCCGGCGCTCGCGGTGGTGTCGCGCGAGTCTCCCGGCGCTCGCGGTGGTGTCGCGCGAGTCTCCCGGCGCTCGCGGTGGTGTCGCGCGAGTCTCCCGGCGCTCGCGGTGGTGTCGCGCGAGTCTCCCGGCGCTCGCGGTGGTGTCGCGCGAGTCTCCCGGCGCTCGCGGTGGTGTCGCGCGAGTCTCCCGGCGCTCGCGGTGGTGTCGCGCGAGTCTCCCGGCGCTCGCGGTGGTGTCGCGCGAGTCTCCCGGCGCTCGCGGTGGTGTCGCGCGAGTCTCCCGGCGCTCGCGGTGGTGTCGCGCGAGTCTCCCGGCGCTCGCGGTGGTGTCGCGCGAGTCTCCCGGCGCTCGCGGTGGTGTCGCGCGAGTCTCCCGGCGCTCGCGGTGGTGTCGCGCGAGTCTCCCGGCGCTCGCGGTGGTGTCGCGCGAGTCTCCCGGCGCTCGCGGTGGTGTCGCGCGAGTCTCCCGGCGCTCGCGGTGGTGTCGCGCGAGTCTCCCGGCGCTCGCGGTGGTGTCGCGCGAGTCTCCCGGCGCTCGCGGTGGTGTCGCGCGAGTCTCCCGGCGCTCGCGGTGGTGTCGCGCGAGTCTCCCGGCGCTCGCGGTGGTGTCGCGCGAGTCTCCCGGCGCTCGCGGTGGTGTCGCGCGAGTCTCCCGGCGCTCGCGGTGGTGTCGCGCGAGTCTCCCGGCGCTCGCGGTGGTGTCGCGCGAGTCTCCCGGCGCTCGCGGTGGTGTCGCGCGAGTCTCCCGGCGCTCGCGGTGGTGTCGCGCGAGTCTCCCGGCGCTCGAGTCTCCCGGCGCTCGAGTCTCCCGGCGCTCGAGTCTCCCGGCGCTCGAGTCTCCCGGCGCTCGAGTCTCCCGGCGCTCGAGTCTCCCGGCGCTCGAGTCTCCCGGCGCTCGAGTCTCCCGGCGCTCGAGTCTCCCGGCGCTCGAGTCTCCCGGCGCTCGAGTCTCCCGGCGCTCGAGTCTCCCGGCGCTCGAGTCTCCCGGCGCTCGAGTCTCCCGGCGCTCGAGTCTCCCGGCGCTCGAGTCTCCCGGCGCTCGAGTCTCCCGGCGCTCGAGTCTCCCGGCGCTCGAGTCTCCCGGCGCTCGAGTCTCCCGGCGCTCGAGTCTCCCGGCGCTCGAGTCTCCCGGCGCTCGAGTCTCCCGGCGCTCGAGTCTCCCGGCGCTCGAGTCTCCCGGCGCTCGAGTCTCCCGGCGCTCGAGTCTCCCGGCGCTCGAGTCTCCCGGCGCTCGAGTCTCCCGGCGCTCGAGTCTCCCGGCGCTCGAGTCTCGAGATCATTTCATCATTTTAAAAATCTATCATTCTTTTGTTTCTTTCAGTGTTATTTATTTTATTCCATCTATCATTCAGTTGTTCTTTGTCCACAAGCCATGTAAACCAAAACAGCTTTGTCGATCAAAGCTTTGTCAAATCCACATTCAAAGTTTTTCTTTTCCCATTAAAGTTACATGTGAATTTCAATTCATTGCAATTCAGTTTCTTGTTTGCTACATCATTTTTATTGAATTGGAACGTAAATGCCTTTTTTTCGGTTTGGTTCTGGTGAACAACGCTGGCACTGGCGTTAAGCGAGGAGTCTTTCGCTGGATTAGCGGATGAAATAACCGACTGTAACTGCCCGAGCTCACATTGCACTCTGGCTCGTATCAGTACTTAGAGCAATAGAGGACCACGTCAGCTCAGAGAGAAACTTAATCAACAGTAATATATACAGTGCGCCCCGAATCCATTCTCTATATCCAACAAGGTGATTTTCTCTCTCTCTTCCTTTCTTTACGAGAAAGAGAAAATTGCACATCTAATGAAATCCAATTTTATATTTCATTCTGAAGAGCACAATAAACAGAACAAGCAGTAAATAAGCTTTTCAAAAAGCTGATTACCAAAGCAATTTATTGCCAAGTCCAAAACCATAGCAGAGCGGAGATGTGTTGGGGGGTGAACGGGGAGGGGGGGGGTTCTTTTCTCTCTTTTACCTTTTTGCCTGCTGCGTTGTTATTGGCCAGGTGCAAGCGTGTATGCGGAGGTCTCTATGTGCGAGTATATTTATTTATCCGTACACGCTCAACTTTTCTGGGATTTCTTTGTCTTCTGATGAAAATAAAAAAAGGGGTTTGTGATTGGGGTCAGCTCTGCATCCATTAGAGCAGCAAATGAAGTGGAATTCAAGGCTCCTCCGTTACCAAGGCCTTCTCTCATTGTTCCCAACTGCATTCCATACAGCAGAGTCCTCTCTAACCCAAGGCTGATTGCAATAATGATATTTTCCCACCACAACAGTCTTGGCGTTTCCCTGATTGGAATACATAGCCAGCGTGCTCCAGTAAATAGGCCTCACCTGTCCCCTGCCCCTTCTGAACAAAAGGTCCTAGCCTGTGCTTTGAGACAAATTGTCTCCCAGTTACAGCTGTATCATATTATTCTGTTGAGCTCATTTACTGGAATAGAAAAATGATAATTTCATTGTATTGTTTGTGTAGTGGGTCCACTGATACGGCCCTGCTATTCATGAGCTTTTCATTATTGGATTTGGATTCTAGACGTCTGGTTGAGCAGATCTTTGTCCTACAGGATTGAAAACGTATTGTCTCTGTACAGCCTCATCAAAGCGACTACGCGCCGTCTATGGCTTGACTTTAGATACGCGTTCACTTTTTTTTGCCATGCGTTTTGCCCAAATGTGTCATCAGCATTCTAAATAGTGTCCATCTAGCTCAAATAGGAGACTGACTGAGGATGTTGAAAGGGGGAGGGTGGCTAATGTTAGAAGAAATAAATTGAGCCAGCGTACGGCGCAGGAAAAGTGCACTGTGCAGATTATTCACAGTTATATAATGCACTGGGAGAGAAACAGGCGCTTCTCATTTTGGTCACTTATCCCTCATTGTAGAGAGGCTGTATATTGCATTGCTGCTGCAGCAGCTTAGAGGATACATTTCAAAGCAGCAAATAAAAATTGGCTAAACTTCCAAAATTAGCACTTCAAAGTCAAACATGATTTGCAGCGAGGGAGAGGGGGGAGAGAGAGAGAGGAGGGAATGTGACTGAAATGTCTTGTGTGTGTGCGTGCAGGGGCTAGAGTACAAAACACTCTGTGTAGACCCTAAAACCAATTTCTAGGCAAATTGGTTTAATTTAAGAATGAGATCATAGAATACGAAAAATGCTGCGGGGGCAAGTGTATGTATTTCTGCATTTATTTCTGTCTCTCTTGCAGTCTGTCCATTTGGAAGTGTGTAACAGGAATAATTTCACCCAGGGGTGCACAAGCAGGTCAGCTTGCTATACAGCCTGTTATCAAGCTAACATATTGTACAATGAAGTATGTAGTCTCAGTCTGACCACTTTTAATAACTTGTGTCTTTGATGTAGAATGCCCTCCTCGATATTTTGGATCACTTTGCTTAACTTGACATTACGGAGCATATCAGGAACCGATGTATAGTTATTTTATAGACATTATATGTTGATGAAAAAACAACATGGTATGAGTAGCTTATCATCGGATAAAAATAAAAACAGAATCAGTTCTTTTTTCCTCCTTTTTTAATGTTAAAAGAATGCTATGGTAAAAACCTGTTACTTGGTTAAGTTTCCTATTCTTATACAATTTACAGTGAAAATATTGTTTTTATGTTTGTGAAAAATATATAATTTTTAAAAACGATACTTTTTCTCTATAATATAATGTTGAAAAACTGTGAAAGGACATTGCCTTGATGTCCCTTTGTTAAGCATCATATTTTATTTTAGTGTGTTTGTGTGTGTATTTTCTTAAATCAGTTGTGTACATTGAAGTGTTTTCTGTTTGTTTTAATTACGGAGGTTTTAATTATAGTTCTTTAGTTTTCTTTAGTTAATTATAGTTCTTTTTGTGTTGTCTGGAAATGCCACTTATGAACTCTCTGCTCTGTTTTTACAACTTTTATTGTGCTGATTATTATATTTATAGGTACAAAGCAGATTTTAATAGTTGTCTACAGTGTATAGTAGTATTATATAATAAAAAAGTCAGTGAATGATACTGTAAAAAATAGAAGAACCATATTTTTGTACAGTTAATTTCAGGAATCCACAGCTGCCCTTTTTTGCCGCATATTTTACAGGACTGTTTTTAGCAGTATATTGTAATGTTCAAAGCTTTATGCCAGCATTCAATAAACACTGTGTGGTAGTATATTTACTTAAATTACCCGCTTAGACCATGCTGGGTTATACTGTTTAATGCTGGCTTGAACCACCGTTCAAAACACAACGTATTGCTGTTTTTTTTCTTGCCTAGGGAAATGCACTGTAGCACAGACAAGGCACCTGTAGTTTTAATTACACACACCTCACCTTTAAATCACCAGTAAGTACATGTGCAGTCGTGTGTGTGCCTGTGCGTGAAAGGTAATTCTGCTAATTTTGCAGCTGGGGATGATACATCTGTGTGTGTGTGTGTGTGTGTGTGTGTGTATGTGGTCTTTTCCCTCATTATTTTTCTAGAAAATGAGCAATCAGGCATCTTGCACAGAGCCTGATTGTCTCCCTCTGTAAATCAATCCAGGAGCTGCAATTAAAAGGTACTCTTATGTGGTGTAATTGCTGTCTCGCTAATCCTTTATTTGCACACCTGCCGGTGAGTCTGAATTTTTAATGAATTTCTAATTAATGCACATTGTACACTTGATTTATTTGTTAGTAAATGATGTGGCTGGTCTGCTTTCCCTGCTGGAGAAGTGTTTCCATCCACAGCATAGGTACATGTGCACATGTACGTCTGGTCTAAAGGTCAAAACCCATATGTTGTCCATGTGAGGTTATAAACGTCTCGCTGATGCAGGTGGGGTGAAACATTAAAAGTTTATGGTGATTTTGCAATTATTTGGGCGTCTTTATTCCTTGACTCGATGGCCTGTTATATTCACATGCTCTCAGTGTGTGTGCGCGCACCTGTGAAAATGAGCAGTTTTATCACTGTTGCACTGATTACATAAATGAGTTTCTTTTCAGTTAGTTTGGTGCTTGTATAATTTTGTGCTAGTGTAGTGTGAAGTATTACCTTATGGGCTTAGTTTGGCCACACAAATACACAATTGTGTGTGTGTGTGTGTGTGTGTGTTTTGTATATATGTGTGAAGCAGCAATGAAGAATATAATAAATATATATAATAGTCTTGGGAGGCTTTATACATATGCCTTAAAGTTGACAGTTTGTGTTTCCTACATTAGACAGCCTTTATAACAAAAACATTTTAGTTTTAAGTTCATGTCTGTACTTTTTTAATTACTTTGTGCTCTTATGAGTCTGAAGTTTTCAAAGCACTCTGGGAAACAGAGAGAAGTTTTCTGTATGAATAGCATGAAAGGCTCCATTTAGCAAAATTATACCAGAGAGTCTGCTTTAAGTATTGGACATCTGTAAATGAAATTTCAATATGCCGCAAGACCCCAACTGATACCCTTCCCATTTCTTACCCACAATGAATGAAACTAATTGCTTTAAATGGCAGATCGTCGGTGAAGCAGCTCTCCTGTGGTTCAGAGCTCATAGAAACAAGAATTACCACCAACAGATGAAAATCAAAAGTAATGGGACAGAAGATTGTGTCACCTCAGTCGCAATCCTTTAATTGCACTTCTTTTGTTCATGAAAGCCATTCGGAAATGCAATGCTTTTGAGAGAGAGCAGTTTAACTCTCGCAGTGCCTCAAAAAGACTGAAAAACCCAAGGTGGCACGACAAATTGCGCTGTTTTGTGTTCAAATACCATGCTGTTATTTTTCTCCAGACAACAGTTCATTATGAGGCCTTGTGATATTTTGATGGAGTTGTAAGTTTGTCAGACATGAACTCAAAAGCTAATTTGATCAAGGCTTGAATCACCAATGGTAAGGATAGGAATTTATTTGATAAGTGAGTGTTTGAAAAACAGGAAAATTATTGAAGACTCAACCTCAGAATCACACACTCAGCATGACCTGACTTGACAGATCTGTTGTGGTACTCGGTTATTACGACAACGACAACAACAACAACAACTTGGAGTTTTTGAATGAACTTGCTTTATTCGAAATAAGATTAATTAATCTGAAAACAACTTGTCTTAGTCCATCAGCAATTAAAATATGCTGTTTCATTATTCCATTCTGTATGCAAAATTATCATTTAATATTTATTTGTAATTGTCTAATAAATGGTTTTGAAGATTTTGCCATTTTAAGAGTGCTAATAATAATATAATTTGTTGATAAACGGGCCAGCCTCTTCACACTTTGTCTTTGGGATCAGAAAACAAACTCAACTATGAACATTTAAGAATCTGTTTAATTCACATTGGTAATAAAATTGCATTACAGTTTCATAAAATAAATGTTCCAGTTTATATATACAGAAAACTGACTGTACATACCCTCAGAGAAGCATTAGAAGAACAAGAGAGAAAGAGAGAGAGAGCTAGAGAGAGTTGGAGACCAAAACAGAAAAACATCACAAAAACCATACAGGCATTACAGTGCTCAACTAAGCAGGCACAACTGTACATCAAAACGTGTAACTGCTCAGTGTTGGGGACAGGAAGGGCCAAAAAGTAGTACATTTACAATAGAGTCCTCAGGGACCAATAGGGCTTTTACTGTAAAAAGTATTGCAGGCAAGCAGACAGATGCTCTTCTCTCTGAGTGCAGCAGAACATCCATCGCACAGAAGCGTGTTTGTGTGTGTGGACAGAGAGCTGCCGCTGCCGTCGTTTGATTGGCTACTGAACTTGTGTCTCAAAGCTCCCGTTGAGCTGCCCCTCCTCATAGTCCATCTGACACAGAATCATGTTGTTTTTTAGGAAAAACTTGTCTCCCACACAAAACCTGCATAAAAAACAACAACAAAAAAACTGGTTAATAAAAATCAAACTGGTTTATTCACTAGAGGCAGCAACAGATTTTAAAATCAACTCCTTCACACTAAGTTTGAAATACTGTACTTTGTTTTTATTCTCCAGCTAGGTTGTTCTTGTTTAGTTTAGAGTTGGATAGCTAATTATCATTCAGCTATCGCAGGAAATAATGCTGATTCAGCATCAGACTGGTGAATTTTTCAAGTTTTCTAAAGTCTCTCATGATTATCAAGGATGCGTTTATTTGATCAAAGAATTTAAATGAATTGTTTTCTTTGTTGATATACGTAATACATGTACGTGGAATTGAATATTGAACATTGAATATATGCAAATCAATTTACATTTTTTGGGGTATAGGAAATAATGCATCAGTCATCACTGGCATCGGGAATGCTACAGTTTCTGTGATGACCTCAAAGCCTCGTGTGATGTAGCAATAATGTGCAGCTTTAACTAAATGTTTTCAAAACCAACAGCATTTTTCAAAGTAGGACAGGACTGGCATCCAATGAAAGCATCTCACCATTTCTTTTCATTGGCAAAAAAACAACAACTAAAAATTGCACCAGTTTCCAAGGAAACCCCACCGCTGAGCTTTTTTCCCCCCTATGCTGGGGCTCCTTGCCAAAATATAAATTGTTAGCCTCTAAAAACTTCCCATGAAATTTCATGCCAATTAAAGAGAAAAACATTCCATGTGTGCACTGCATTTTTACGTTAACAAGTTTGCATATGAAAGCCATGAATGTTGTATGGACAAAAGGGCGGCCATGATGAAAGAATTGCCAATGAGGTTTTCGCTTATCAATCAGTGGCCACACCAAGGTTTTGCATTGCCAAAGGAATAGAGCGGGGAGATAGAACCGGGCTCCTCGTGTGCCATCCTTCAGTGGAGAGGCTTCACTCACCAAATAGTACTACCCCGTTCTCGCCAAACATGCCACTTGATACTTTAATTTGTTTCATTGATGGATTCAACATCTCGATGTCAGTTCCGACATATCTGAAAATATTCTAGTATTTGCGGCATCAGTTCTGAAATGGAGTTTGAGCTTGTTTATTTGTACTGTAGTATTCAACGAGTGTAGCGTGTGCACGCAGCAGGTTGAGAATGACACACAAGTCTTTTTTAGAAGTAGGTCACACACTAGAGTGTTTAAGACACTGTCACACTCCTTTGCTCCCTAGGAATGTTTGGAAGGATGATCCTTGAAAAGTTCATTCGTCCGGCCGCTTAATTCCCTTGGCGAGACACATAGTAGTGACGTGCTTGGCTGTGTATTGAGTAAGAGCTTTCTGGCTGACTGTGTTCAATAAGGCATTCACAGTTTGATCAGGCTTGGTATTGGTCTCCCAACGGTATCTCTACTGAAGCGACGGTTAATTTCATTCAACTCAAGCTTATAATCCCGCTTCTGGATACAAATACAAACCAGGAAGAAAAAAAAACCTAGGTTGGAGACGAAAAGCAGAGCAGAAAGAAGTACGGGCCAATTTGAGTGAAATCATTAAGTGCTTTTTGTGTGAACTAATTGCCAGTTTCACAAATAAGGCTTAAGGCTAGTCCCAGACTAAAATGCATGTTCGAGTTGTTTTAACTGAAATCAACTTGCACTGACATATCTTAATTTATTTTTTCTCTCAAGATGCATGCCAGTAATAGTTTTTTTTTCTAAGGCATGTGTATAAAAGCTACTTAAATGTCCTAATTGAACTAAGGTTTAATCTACTCCTGGCTTAATCTAAGCCCTGTTTGTGAAACCGGGCCAATAAGTTCTTATGCATTTCTGTATGGAAAGAAAGACAATCTTGCAGGTTTGTTGTGATCTCTTTCTCTCCTTACCTCTGGTTACAAAGCTGACAGGCAAAACAGTCCAAATGGTAAACATTATCTCTGGCCCTCATAACCATTTCAAAGGCTGGGATCAGTTTACTGCAGGCTGCACAGTTCCCCGTTGTACCAAAGAGCCTGTGAGAGAAAACACAAAAAGCAGATTTACTCACTTATACCTTTCTTAGCCCTTACAAAATCATGCAACAAACCAAAAAAGGCAAGAAAACAACTGAAGAAGTGGAAAGAGAGAGATTTTTTTTTTTGGACATCTAATGCGATACGTGAATCCAGCTTGGCACACATTAGGTATTTTTTGTTAATGAGGGTACAAACCTAGATGTTAATTCTTAGCTAATGATCTAATTAAAATGATCACATGGTTCTAATCCCCTTCTTCAAAGAGTTTTTGCTTAGCCCACTGCAAAAGCAATGAAAACAGGTCTGAGGCAAGCAATTGAACTGCTCAAAGTTTTTTTTTCCCCCTTTCTCTTTTAAATCCGAAGTAACTAATGAGACTTTGCTCAGACCAAAGCCAGCTGGATTTTACACAAGAGGCTAAATACTGTAATGTAGTCAAAAGTTCAAAAGATTCCCCTCACAAGATCCTCCGTACCTCTCCTCTCATTCTCCCCATTTCTCTGTGACCTGCTAAAAACAGAGAGATGTACAGAGTGTCTGTGTGGTGTGTAACCTTGGAGAGGTAAGTAGTTTCTCACTGGAGCATAGAAAGGGACACAAAACTCACATTTCTCTGCTGTTTATTTAAGCTTATTAGATGGGATGCAAACCACCAAGGTCACAAACAGAACAAGGCATCGAGGCAGATCGCTTTCCTCCACTACATCCGGCGTTGGATTTACATTTTCATTTTCAAAGCCCTTGCTCCAATGTTTAATTTGGAGATTCAGAGTCAGAGATATAGATATACGTTCTGGAGAATAGGGATGCTATGCACACAGGAAGAGCAAATGGAGAAGAACAGGGGGAGGAAAAGGGAGAAAATAAGGCAGGATCAGGATGAGGCGGTATGCTAAACACTCCTCTAAAGTTAAGGACTTGGTTGAAAAGAGAAGGAAACAGAACAAAGTTGCTGCAAGTCCATATTAGTCTCTCTCGACTGCTTGCCCTGCGTCACCACTAGCATCTATCCAGCGGACCCTGATGTTAATTAGAGCAACAGACCCAAGCGGAGAGGAGTCTTATGGTGGGAGAGGGCATGTTGTTATATCAGATAGGCGAGGTGTTAAAAAGAGCCATTGTTAGATCGGGTTACTGCTCCAGTAAAATGTGTTTATGTGGAACTCTGACACCCTGAGGAGGCGGTGCAACCCCAGCGAGGTGTTGCCTCACAAAAGAGTTCAGCTTATTAAAATAATGGTTTGACTGCTGCTCTGTTCCAAGGTCAGTACAGAAACTAATAACTGCATGTACATGGTTTATGCTTTACATGTAATAGTTACACTTAACATTAGTGTCTGTCATACGTTACATATAGAATTATATTAGTAATAATCGTAAATGTAAAATTTCAATGTTCAATGTGTTCCCTGAATGCAAGTCTCTTTGGAAAAAAGTGTCTGCTAAATGCATAGATGTAAAATGTATTTATTGCACAATTTTGTATTGTACCCTTGGGCAAGGCACCTAACCCCCAATCGCTCCCTGGATGCCACAGGAAAAACAATGGCTGCCCACTACGCCAGGTGTGTGCAGTGTGTTCACCACTCACTACTCCTAATATGCGTCTACTAACTTGGATGGGTTAAATGCGGAGGATAAATTCCAAGTATGGGTTGCCATACTTGGCCTTCACATGTCACTTAAACGTAAAACTGTCTTCATTAAATTTTGATTCAGATTTGTTTGGGTGTCATGATGGAAGAGCGAACACAGGCATACGAAGGCAATCTTTATTGAGACAGGGCAGCAGGTGATGTAAAACAATGGCAGAAGGCTTATCTAGAGGTGGTAGTCGATGAACGATCTAGGAGAACTTGGAGATCACGGAAGGAGTCTTTCTTGGAAGGGAAACAAGGAATCTCTAGGAGACGTGCTGAGACGAGACCAGACACTGGGTAGTGATGCTACGTCTGACATCGCTGCTTGCTTCAAACTCGAACAGTCCTTGCAATGAACCACTGATTTAGAGCTTGTAACATTATGCCACTAGTCACGTGAAAATGACTTCGGAAGCAAACACACTGGTTCACTCCTGTAGCGAACCACCTGACTGCTTTGACAGCCCAATCCAGTGTTGACAGGTTTGAAACCTGGTGGCTGTATTTCTTATAAAAGTGGGATCTTCTGTCCTTTTCTAAAGAAATAATTACACACACGCGTCATGCTTAATGTTTTATTATCAAGGTGAACACATGAAATTCATCAGTATCTGTAAAATTCACCTACACCTACAATGAGTTTCACAGCACTGACACTGTATCAGCTTTGATCGCCTCGGTAAACACACTATAATAAACGGGCCGTTAACATAAAAGCCTACGTGCATTTAATGGTTGTCAGCTTTGCTGCATTACATTTACTTCACCAGGAGATGGTGCTGCAATTTCTATCTGAATGAAGCTTCGAGTAATGAACCATTTTCAACACAATTGTATTAGAAAGCAATAATGCTTTGAAACGCTTCATTTGGCCGTCACTAACACTGGGTCCTGTGTGAGTGCTGGTGATTGGGTACAGTACTCGGGTGACTGGGAACGAGTGGGCGGAGTGTAAGAGTCTGGTGCAAGGGGCGTGGCATTGAGTCCGTGACATTGGGTATATTTCAGTTTACATTTTATTATTTAGCAGATGCTTCTAAAGCGACTTACAACTTTAGGAATACATAAAGCGATTTGTCACGAAGAGACTAAAATACACAAGAGCTCACAGTACAAAGTTTTAGGCATTGCTTGGAGTAGCATAAGCCTTAAAAAAGGAGCCACTAAAGGAAAGCATATGCATTTTTTTGTTATGTTAGGTGCTCACGGAATAGATGAGTTTTCAGCTGTCTTTTGAATATTGACACTGATTCAGCATTCCGGATGAAGACGGAAATCGTTCTACCAGCAAGGAACAGTGAACAAAAATGTTCTGAAGAGTGATTTTGTGCCTCTCTGTGATGATACTAGTAGTCGCTCATGAACCGATCGTAGGTTTCTGGTAGGTGTGTAGATTTGTAGTAGCGAGTGGAAGTAGGTGGTGTTGAGTCTGTGTTAGATCTGTAAGCAAGTGTCAATGCTTTGAATTTGATTCGAGCAGCAAGTGGTAGCCAGTGCAGAGAGATAAAGAGAGGTGTGAAGTGGGTCCTTTTGGGCTTGTTGAAAACCAGACGTGCTGCAGCGTTCTGGATCAGTTGTATGGGTTTGATTGCACTTGAAGGAAGTCCAGCCTGAAGAGTATTGCAATAATCAAGTCTGGAGATGACAATGGCCTGTACGAGAAGTTGTGTTTTTATTTATTTATGATTTATTCAGTTCAAATGTTCATTTTGCTGACATAAAGGAATATCATTTGACTGTCAGAATGAACAGAATGTCACTTGGCTAATGTAAATTACACAAGGAATTATTCAAATAAAACACTAACTTGTCTTTATGAACAGTTCATCTAAAGAACCAAGTCTTAAGTCAAGTTTGTATCGTTTTGATTCAGTAAAATAATTGGCTCAGAGTCATTTGTTTGTGAATCAGGCTACTAATTGGATGACACTGGTCATAGATGTTTGTTTTTGTTGGCAGCCTATAAGGACAACTTAATAGACTTTTCTTGCCATTATTCTGCTGTATTTAATGCATCGCATTCATCTCAGGTGAAATACTTACTTTGCTGTGGTGCTGAAGATTGTGAATAATTGGAAAATCTGTATTTTTACACACCCTGTATTGGGGTTTCATGCTTGGTAAAATCACTTTTTTGACAAGGATAGATCAGTCCAAGTTTTATCTTTTCATGAGGGCCTTTGGCAGCATATTAAAGAGATTATGCCAAATCATTTGCCACAACATTTGACAGGACAACCCTTAACAGTAAGAATGCCAATTGTAGTTGGCTGAGATCTACCAGTCATTCTTCAAATTTTGGCAAGTTCTCAGATGGCGGGCCACATAATCCGTTTGCAGACACACATACATGGTCAGAGGCAGAAGGAAGGATTAAGTTTTCTGTCTGAAGGGCCGTGTTCTCTAAAAGGGAATAGCGCATAGATTGTGGTCGAACACATTTCAAATGTCATGCCTTAATGCTGGAGCAAGCAACTGGAGTTGAGGGTTCAATGTTGTGTTATCCTGGTGTGCTACTGAAAAGGTGGTTGGAGTCCCTGGGGATCGTGAACAATTTCTTATGGCTCACGTCCATCATGTTGCACAGTAGAGGGTGTTACAGATCACATCACAAGACCCATTTTCCCTTCTTTTCTAAATCAGGTCACAGAAAGCACAGGAATGGCAGTTTGAGAGGGTTGTTACAGACTTGTGAAAATTCAGGAACCTCTTGATGGTTTAAGAGCAGAGCAGTCTTCTTAAAAGAGAAGGGACTCCTTATACACACACACACACACACACACACACACACACACACACACACACACACACACACACACACACACACACACACACACACACACACACACACACACACACACACACACACACACACACACACACACACAGACAGAGATTACCAGGGTTCTGCAAAGAAATTTGCGGTGGTTTAATTGTAGGTTTCCGCAGCACTATGATGGCCCGGCTCAAAATGGAGACTTTACTGGTGGTTAATTTAAGTGGATTAGGAGGTTACAGAAACTCATTTGGAAGGTCACAAGCAAACTTTGAAATACAATGGATTGGATTTTCAGGCAATATAATTCAAGATAAAGAGAAACTATTTTATCATCAAGGCCATTTAATGGTATTCCAAGCTAAATGTACTCAAGAACTTCCAGGCCTAAAATGTCTATTGTGCATTATGTTTGCTATATGAATTGCCATTTACAACCAAACTTTTTAATTGTTTTCTTGAAAACAAAGCAGTCTATTCAATAACTGATACTGGTGATAAGATTAATGAGTACTCAACTCAATGTAACATTCCTTTAATTTGTAATCTTAAAGTCACCAGCATCCCAAATCCACTGAATAGGGGGAAACATTCACAAGACAATAAAGGAAAAGAGAACAGAGGTTTTCCGTTCATAATCTTGTTTGTGTTTAACTAAACTTTAGTATTAATGCTGAAAGCCTTTGCTCATTGTTCTCTACAATTCCCTGTGGCTCTGTGTAGACAGGTGTTTCTTCATAACTCCCTCTGAAGCCAGCATCAGCTTCCTTCCCTTTAATGTCTCTGTGATTAGACTTCAGCTGTTTAGTCCTTTACTTGTGTTTAGCGAGACTTTGGTTCAATGCTTATGCGACGTTCGTGTCTGTGTGCGTGTATGCACATGTGTAAATACACACACACATACATAATAATTTTTAATTGTGATTGATTGTGAATGAAACTACTGATCTCAGACTTTTGGACCAAAGTGTAGTTTGTTTTTTTAGACAGGCGTCAATGTATTGTGTGTTTAGTGTAGTGGTTAATCTAAGTGAGACACCGTTTGACATTGGGATTGGGATTCCATTCAAACAATATGACTGATGTCTCTCTTTTTTTAACTCATAGGAAAAGCAGTGCTTGCTCAGTAGACTATTTTAACATCAAAATACACTGAATGATTGCTGAGACTTATCTCTGCCCTTTAATCATACTCGCATGCTGTGTCATCATTAGGAGGGGGTGTAATCTACTTTATATTTCAATTAAAAGCACCCTTCTTTGATTAGGAAATGACTGATGTATCCCCTATAATATAATGCAATGGTTCAGATGTAAAAAAATATTTCACGTCAGGGGGAAGGAAAGTCAAACACAGAGGCGCTCTCACTCTCTGGTCATGAGGGCAAAGGATTCTTGACCCCAGCAAAAAAGATTAATCTATTTTCTGTGAACAGTAAAGAAAGAGTATGGCCTGAAAGCTTAAAAATCCTGCTTTTACTTGCTTCCTGCATAAGGAAATGGTCAAATGGAATAGCCTGAGCTGGTTTGTGCAGTGGTGGGGCTGTGTGTGTTTTCATGGGGTAGGGGTTCATTATGGCTCTACAGTACTCCTGAAGGACAAAACGCAGGAGCGCAGCTCATAATTAACGTGCGGATGGCAGGGCTCCAAAAAACACAGCCGAAAATAAAAGAAATGCGTTTGATCCACCTGCCCGTCTTTAATGAAGTGCCTCCCTGTATGGGAGGCTAATTCTGGGTGAGATTTCAGCTTCATTACTGAAGGAAAGCGGGCTGATTCTCCAGCAGTGCACTGGAGGTGAGATTTAGGAGGGACGTACTGCGTGGAGTCTCAGTCGCTGAATGCACCAATGCTGCTTCGCTTTGTCTGCACGAAGAGGGATACTTCTTAATTTGTTCCTTAATAGAATTCATATCCAGCATCTCCAGGCATTAAGTAGCACACATTTGTCACAGGCTGAAGAGCAGACGAGTGGACTAGATTTCATTAGGACATCAGAGGCAGTACAACGGCAACCAGAAGCTTGTTTTTGTAATTGCCAAACATTTTGTTATTATTTAGATTTTTATACCATTCATTTTACCTCACATGCTCCAGTGCACCTACTGGGAACCTTTTCTTACGGTATCATAACAGTTATGATTGGATCTTAAAGCGGAGCAATAGCCAATTTGAATTTTTAGAGGGTTTTTTGTTTTTGTTTTATTCTTAGTTTGATGAAAATATCCTTAATATTTAGTCAATATTTTTTTCAATATGTAAATTACATGACATTTAGTTTCACTTGGATTGGTAAGTCCAACTAATTATAGTCTAAATTAATATTTTAGTTTTGTGAAATATAAATGCAAATATTCAAAGATTTTATACATTAAATATATAGTATATTCATTCAAGAGGTTTCAACATTTAAAAAAAAATCTGTTCCTGAAGTAACGTTTTAATGTGAAATATCTTGAATGTTTATGCTTTTATTGTCTGTTATAGATGCATTTTTGCATTTGTCTGGTGACTTATAGAAAAGCATATTAATAACATGAGTTATGGTACATGCTGGTGAGAAGTTGTTTACAAATTCTCTTTTACAAGTTCACTTGTGTATTTATGACATTTTGTGCATATCTGTTTGATATCCATGTATATGTTGTGTTTAGTAGCGAAGCACTTCAGTATACTAGCATTTATTCACCGTTCAGCTTCAGCTCACGCGGCTCAGGTGGCTCGACCATTATTCTTTCAAAATCTTTTATTTAAAAAAATTATTGTTAATTATTGTTGTTTTTTAACATACTTTCATTGTTTTGACCCCGTTGACCTTCTGTGAAAGGCAAATTGTAAATTGTACAGGTTTAGAACTACATTAGGGTGTGTAAATGATTACATGGTACACACAAAAATACAGTGGTAATGACGACAAGGCTGATCTGCATGTCTTACCAGTGGGGGCTCTTTGGGGAGAGCAGCTTGGGGATAAATGACAAGATCTGGTTGGGAGACCCCAGGGACTGGGGTTTAACGCCCAGGAAATAATCAAGTTTAATTTAGCAAGCAGATGGCTCAGAGATAGGAGGCAAAACAGATCCTTAGGCCTGCGGTTCTGTCACTCAGCTGCCTGGGGTGAGCTGAAAGTCCATACACGCACTCATCCGCAGCGGTTTATCACTTAACTTAGAAAATGGGCAACACGTCACATTCATGTAAACATGTGAAACCTCACCCAGCAAAACAAAAACAGTCACTACAAGATGCCACTCTAAGCTATTTGCTCACTTGCACAACTGGGATTTAATTGGAACACACAGAGTCTGGGTTGGTACACTGCGATGAAGAACGAACAAGCACTTAATCTTCTGTAACCGCCTCAAAGAAAACAATTTACAAGCTAAAAATTTTTTTTTTATCTTCTAACCCTACAAGTTAGCAGATAAATGCAACAGGAGATGGAGCGAGAGAGAGAGGACAGGGCCAGAAATGAGACGGGTAGGGTGGCAATCATCGGCTGTTAGATGGTGTTCTTTTCTGAATGTCATGCAGCCTGAGGTGTAACAAGCCCTTTCTGCTTTGGCAACACTTTGACTAGAGCATGTTCTTACCTCAGGTAGTCCCTGCGACAGAGGATGAGATTGGCTTTGGTGTAGAGGGTGGAGCCCACCTCCCCCAGGCGGCAGTCGCAGCAGGCACATTTCAGGCAGTCTTCGTGCCAGTATTTGTCCAGGGCCTTGAGCAGGTAGCGGTCTTTAATCTTGCGGTTGCAGCCGGCGCATCCCTTCTGTTTTCCTTTGGGCTGGACGGAGAGCATTGGCACACCTGTGGCGATAGGGAGACAAACACGGAGTGTGTTGTGATTTACTGCCTGGATAAACCAGTGACTTTTCATGTTCCGCATACTTTGATAAGGGTGGCTGACACTGCTGAAGCTCGGACCCATGTTTTATATGCCTTAGCCACGGACGCTCTTCTGCACAGATAGGCGCACGCAGGTCACTTTGGACTGCATTCATCCATCACTGTCCCAGTTCAAAAGAACAGATGTTATTTTTGGCAAGTAATATACACCCGTTTAAATTGGGATGCCCCAGGACCATCTCTATTTAGATAGCTGACAGAGGTATTTATGTTGTTTGGAAGATTAGCCATGGCCCTATTTCATCAGTATGAGAACTGTTGGCCATGCTAAAAGCCTCCCGTGGGCTTTGTTTGGTATAGATCAACATTAACCTTTTAGAGCACTGTTGACCGCAAGAAGGCTGCTCTCAGCTTCCAATGAGATACGGTATGGCCTAAGTGCCTTCCAAACACGCGCACACACACACACGCCACAGCCCAATCTCCTTTTACACTCACGACCAGTGAAGAGTAACCAAACAGGCTAAATCGCCATGCTGTCATGTAGCCTCCCCCTTTAAGCATGCCTTTTAGCCTCCTAAAGGACAAATAAAGTCCATTTAATAACTGCACTAAACACTAATAGTCTATCTGCGGTCTGACATTTGTGTGTGGACTAAAAGCCGCCCCCGGGCCAGAGCTGGTAACACTGGCACTCGGCACCCCTCTGCCAGCACTAACAGGTCTGCCACAGCTGAAAGCGCAGGACAACAGCTCTTAAGACACTCTCTCCCACACTGAGCTATTGATCCGTCTAATAGAACGCACAGCTAAACCGGCACTCTCCCTCTCTCTATACCTCTCTTTTGCGCTCTGCTTTCAAAACACATTTCTCTCAGAAAGCCCTGTGTGATGCCCCCCCCCCTCCTCCCCACGCCTCCATCACCATTCGGCAGTGTATTGGGCCTCAGACGGTCAAACCATTAAAAGCCCCCAATCCTGTATGGAGACAGACCCATCTGGACAGAGGGCTTTTGATTCAAGCATTAGCCATTTTACAGTTGTACAGTACAGAAAAAGCATTAAAATATTCTCTGTAAATATTTAAAGAATTTGTGCTATTAAAAGTAAGGTGTTGATATTAAGCATTTGGGAGGAATTAAAGTAACGGTCCATGCAAATTCATTCCAAGTCGTTCCAAGTCTCCGTTTTTTCTGTGGTACACAATGATATTTTGACAAATTTAGTCCAATGTTGTTTTACTTTCATTTTATAGACAATAACTTTTGCATTCCACAGAAGTAAGCAAGTAAGTTTTGGAAAAGCATGACAGAATTGATTTTGTTGTTGGTTGGACCTTATTTTCCCATATATTTTCCCACTATTGCCATGTTTATATAATGCTTGTGCTTAGCTGATTTTTAGTGGATTGTAGATGTCTGTTAAGAGTATAGTGATGGCAGAGGTCACAGGCAGCAGCTCTTGTTCAGCTTTAATGTCCGGTAATGGCTCTACTGTACATGATCAACAAATGTACGCCAGTGGGCATGAACTCCATTATCTGTTACCCCGCATGCAACTATCAGCATATTAATGTTTTTTTTTTTTGTATGCTCCTCTAAGTGGACTGCCTAGGACTGCACTTTCAAGGGAGGTTTAGGTACATGCCAGGGTTCGATACATTTCTTACTCTCCAAATTTTCAATATTCAAATTTCGTCTTGACAAAAGTAACTTTCACAAGTTCATTTGATTCCACTCCCTTACGTATAAATTTGAATTGCAATTCTGTATCCTGTTTGCTACCGCCATTCAAATTCAGTGACTAATTTGGAATTTAATTCTGAATAGCCAGAGATCTAGTGCTCATTCGCACACTTTTCCTCTATGACATGCTAATTTAATGAATTCAGATTTGTTCAATGATTCTGGACTGTCCACACATCAGTTGTGCTATGAATATAATATAATTAGGATTTCCTCAGTTATAAAATGAGGTAAAAATGTGAGAGCACTCAGGAAAGACTGAAAGAGAGAGAGGGCAGGGGAGCGAGGGCTTGTTAGTTAAATTTATGACTTGGATGTGAATAAGAGCTCTGGTGGTATTCAACCATCTTATTTCTTTATCAGAACTGGAAAAAGAGAAAAGCTAATTGGTCTAGTGCCACTGATGGGAGCCATCAATTAACGGTGTGCTTCCCCCTCCAGCTTCCTCCCCCGTCCCTCCTCCGGCCCCAATACGGGCCCCTTGAAGCTGCCGCATTAGGATCACAAAACTCGCTATAAATACCAATGTTCAGTATAAATGAAGGTAAAAAGCCTTTAAATTGAAGCCACACTAGCTGAGGGCGGTCGTTTTCTACCTGCATTTCATGGCTTGTTAGAGGTGCACTCTGCAGGTATGCCAACAGTGCTCTCCTGTCAGCCTTCTACGGAACTAGAAACAGTCTTAATGAGGAGAGAGAGAGAGAGAGAGAGAGAGAGAGAGAGAGAGAGAGCACGCTTGTCTGTGAGGAAAAAGTGTGTCTGTGTGTACGCGAGTGTGCGTATGAGACGGAAACGAGCTTGGGAATCAGGCTCATTCAGTTCCCAAAGGGATGGCACAAAAATCTTTAATTTGCCTTTTATGACAGCTAATTAGTTATTCTATTCAAAATCTTTGCTTTAAATAAGAGAACTAATTATACACAAAGGTCGTTTCCCCCACCTCAAGAGAACCACGCATAATTGGTTTAGCCCCCCCACCCCCCCCATACACACACACACACACTTTCCACCCACCTTTTAACAACACGCACATTGGTCGAAGAAAAAGTTAACCACAAGGAGCTTAAACCTTTCTGTAGAAACCTTTCCACATATGATAAACCTTGGAGCATTCCTATTCTGTAATTACCTGGATGAATTCAGGTTTGTGGGTAACTGAATGATACGTCACATCGTGACAGGTTTCCTAACCCAGATTTAAAGCGGCTAACGCTTCCTGTCTCACCAGGCTAGAGCAATCTCCAGGATGAGTTAGTTGATGTGAATTGTGCTGTATTTTGTCTGAGCTAATCATCTTGTTTCTGCCATCTCTGAGAAACCTCTTGTTGTTTTCTAAAAAGAGCCAGCTGAGATATGCTTTTAGAAGCCCTATATAGCCTCAGCACATTTTAAACCTGAAACGACAGAGTAAATGACTGAATAAAAGTACATAATGTTGACTCTGACATCAGCAAACTGGTATTTTGGGGTTTATACAGAAGAGTGCACCTGTCATCATTCTTTGAACAGCTTGGAATCTCAGTAGTAGCCCTTTCCCCCCCATTTCTGCCCTGCAGAACAAAAAAGGGGAACATTACAAACAGAGACGCAAACTGAGGAGGCAGCTCCCACTTAATCCAATCCATTTAACCGATACAAGTGCTGCTGACCTTCCTGTGTCATTCCATGTCACAAAAAAGGCATATCCTGCTATCTGCCACTTGATTCATATCCTAACAGTAGATCCGCTTTTTTTTCCTTCAAGAGGCAGCGTTTGCCTTGTCAAACATTTCTCCCAAACAAATAAAAGGGAGGGAAGAAAATCATTCGCTATTAGTAATTGGTGTGCACCCTGTCAACTGCCTCTCTTCCGCCCATCCACCCTTTAAATACCTTATCTCGGTCGAATATGTACGGATGCGTTTTTGCATTTGAAACTGTCAGACCATGTACTTTCCATTATAAAGATAGGATCCTGTTTCTATGTAGGCCTTCATTTCAAGTTCCATTTTTGTGGAGATCAACAAAAAAAATCAATGTGGTACCCTTTTGACGTATTTAAGGTTTGTAGCGGAAGAGGAAAAAAGGTCAATCATTGTAATCATTGAATAATTTTAAAGCAGTACATCAAAAAAAAATTGGTGGTGGGGCGGATTTAAGAGTAAAGGATGTTAAAAGGATGGTAGTGTCATTGTGAGGCTCCTAAACAAAGGAAGGGGCAGGGGACACACCCAGGGTATTTGGCTTGAATAAGACATCAGAAAGAGTGTGAGTGATTGGGTTGTACTTTTGCCATTCTAAAAGGGATGCTATAATACAGTAGAACCCCGACTTGTGGAAACAATCCATTCCGAGGTTGGCTTCGTAAGTCGATCTTTTCGTAAGTCGGTCAGGCATTTACATGTAAATTGCCTAATCCGTTCCAAGCCCTACGAAAACACCATGTTCAGCATGGGATGAAGCGCATCCCAGCTTCATACTTCTCAATTATCTCCCTTTTCAACTCCATGGAGAGCATCCTCTTCTTCCCTTTCACTTCAGCAACAATCTTCACATCTTCAATCTTCCATGGCTAGTGATTAGAAAAAGTTTGTTAACTGGGCACAAAATAATGGCGATGCAGCACGATGAAAACAAAACTTGTATGCAAAAGCACCGAAGAACTTTAGAGTTAGTGTAGCACAGACGAAATGGGAGAGGAACACCGCTATGCAGAGGCTGGTGGGAGCGATGCTGACCAATAGGAGAGCAGGATTGTAAAAAGTGTTTCCCTTCTTACATGGACTATTCCAGCCATCCCTGTCATTCAGTGCGAAATGGACTATTCCAAAACTTTCCATCGGAGTTCAGGAAGTGACTGAGAAGAGAGCTGATGGATGATTAAGGTAAAAGAGATCAGCTGAAGGTTGTATATAGTTTGAGTGAAATACAGGGAATTTGTGCCAATCTATGCACCTTTAATAAATACCAGTTTTGGATCATTCCCTGAGTGAGACATCATTGTTCTGACTGGACAAACTGTAGCCTTCATCCAACCCGAACCAAAATCAGCGCGAATTTCAAAACAAAACTCGGAAATCGTCGCCTCGCCGAGATTTCGTTTTTCGCATCTTGATCATTTTGTCGTTACTCGGGCGAAAAAAAACCCGAAATCTTTTATCGGACGTCAAACTTTTCGTAAGTCGGGGTTCTACTGGATACACTTTTTCAGAGCTTTTTCACCCCAAAACATATTTAGGTGACAGTCTATATAACTTTGTATTAGGAAAAAATGTAAGATTTAAAGTTTTAAATAGTTAAAATGCTTTTTATTAATAAAATCTTTTTATTAGATATGTGGTTTGTGAATGAATAATGCGTTTGAGTCAGGTCTTTCTGAATTTCTGGTTGATCCGGTTCACAAAATGGGCTTGAATAATTTGTTCAGAATCAGATTTCTAACTTCAGGCTGAAGTTCAGCTCACCCAAATTAGATCAGATAACAGGCCCACTGGAGGTGAAAATCATTGAATAGCTTGCACTTGAATTACTTAAACAAAAAAAAAAAAAAAAAAACTTATGGCAAAGCTATTGTGTGACTTTAAATGTAGAGCTCAGATTACTTTAATGACACATTCTATTTGTAAGTTTGTAATGTTCTGTCCTCATTCATTATAATAGCCTGAAAAACAGACCAGCACAGTGTTATGAATCTTTTGTTTTGTGCTCCATGGAAAAAAGAAATTCAGGTTTGGAAAGGCATAAATAAAGAATGATGTCTATTGCCACAACAAATTCAGGCACACCAATAATTATAATATGAATGAATTTTAGACAAAAGCTACTCTTACTGAAGTATGAACATGGTTTTGTGCTTTATGAGGGTCTGCATATGGATCCCACAATGCCCTTAAACGAACCTCAAAATGCATAAACCATGCCCATGACCTCAAAACATCCAAGAAAGGGACCAATTTAGAGGGACAAAGTGCTGGAGACTTGAACTATAGATGTATGAGGGATTACAGGCAGTCATCTGTCGCAAAGCTGTTGGCATGATTTTTCATGTATGACAGCAGTAATGCATGCATGGAGCAGAAGAGTTCTCCAAAATATTAAACACTAGCAGTGAATGAAAAGTGTCTGAACTGTTTTCAATTACAGGAGAGTTTGAATGTAGAGTACACAAAGTGTTTTAGTTAAAAGATTCTTTACTTTAAATACAGGTCTGATTCCCAAAGCAATGAAATATTAAGTAGAGATGCTCATAAATATAAGGTAGTACTCTGAAAAGAGGCAGGAGAGGGTGTTGGAGTGTACGGTGTTGAGACAGATTGGAGCAGAAGGCCACTGTGTGACAAATGAAAGCTGATCAAGCCATAAGAGGTTGTGGTCTTTGATTGAGCTGAGCCATTTGCCAGAAGGAGTCTTGGTGGTGACAGGGATAGGAGAGGTATGTGATGATATTAACTGCATGTCTCCAAGGCATGTGATGAAGATGATCTCTGTGGACTTGATAAGCACTTGCAGCTTACCTGAGAGTGGCCAGATGCAGTCCTAAATTACTTCCCCATGGGGTAGCGTTGATATTCTGGTTGCGGTTTTGGGAATTAAGTGGTACCCAGTATGAATGGGTCAAATGACATTAAAAATAAATAGTCGGTGGGTTTAAAAAAATATGTTTTTAAACCTTAATATAATTAGGCTGATTTTTAGTTCACCAGACAGGTTACTTCAACACGTGAACAAAAACAGCTAGACTGTGCTGAAGACACAGCGTTAGAAAATAATGCTCTTAAAGAGAAAGGAAAATAAAAGAAATTCTGCCATCATTTATTTTCTTTCATGTTGTTTCAAACCTGTATACATTTTCCCCCTGTGGAACACAGAAAATATTTTAAAAGACTTGTTTTTTCTCAGTATTATAAAAGTCAATGGTTCCAATGTTTTTGCCTCCATTTACTTTCATAAGCAAAATCTGGTTTTAACTGGCAATAACTGACATGGGTTATTTAGTAAATAATGTCAGATAAAAATAAAATTGGCTTCCATTTAATGTTTTAAAAAAGATATGTAAATATTATATTTGGACTATTTAAAGGTGTATGAATTTTAATGTCAGTTGCAATGTTTTACTGAAAGCTAAAGCACACAACATGCTAATTATTTTAATGAATCAATTGCCAGATCACAATGCCAAATACTCATGAAAAGTTAACAGACTACATAAAGTCTACAAGCAAGTGAGCTGAACTTTATGGTAAACCAAAGCTTTATGTTAGCTCCAGTTGTGCGCAGGAGCTGGTTCTGTCTGGATGTAAGCTCTGTAAATGCTGCAGCCATGGCAATCTGGACTAGAATTTGTCAGACAGCCATGCAGAGGTTAATGGGGAACTAAGGCAGATGTCCTGCCATTGTCTGCGTGAATCAGTTCCTTTCAATCAGTCCACATCATTACTGTAATTGAGCCTGTAGACACTCATTCTCCTTCACTGCCAAGACAAAACACATCTGGTAATAATGTCAGGTAGAATATGCCAGCTGAAACAGACAAATGAATAAAGAGCTTGATACTAGTTGATAAGCCCAGTCCAGAATGATCTGGAACATTGATTTGTGTTTGGTGGGACTGATGCAGCTCACAATAGGAGCGTAGAATATACTCAGCTGTAGCTTGTGGGCAAATAAAGGTAAAGCAGTTGTGAACAAAAAGGTATCTTCAAATCACAAGCTATAATTGATATAATTAACAACACACCAGAAAAGTTTGGACAGGGAATAAATTTGACTGAAAGAAAGATGAAGGGAGAAATAAGAAGAAAAAAAAGGTGTGAGATCAGGGCTGGCACAACTGGTTCGGTTGGAACGAGGGCACGGTTCATTAATATGATGCACTTTTGTAAACTTTAGCGGCCTGCTGCTAATAAGCTCCAGTGAAAGGGAGCAGCGCTGCTCCCTCGTAGTGACCCTGGCACTGCCCGGGATAAGGGAGGGTTTTGTCTCTGGGAATAATTGCTCTTTTCACGTTACAAGTGTCCTGACCCCTGCGGTCGGCAGCCACTTTCCCCAAGCATAATTACTTCTGATCCGGCCCAAATGAGGCAGCCGCATTAGGCCTGGAATAACACTGGCCTGGCATCAAGCACAGCAGTGTGGGGAGTCTTGGTAGAGCAGGGCCGGGGAACAGGGGGTTTCTTTTCTCCAAGCCCTGGCGGTCATTTCCATCACGTCAGAGGTGCATTTCTTACACTTGCAGTCACCACTAGGATCCAAGGCCTTTTCACTCACTCCATCTTCCTCTAGGATGAGGAGTTTGAGGAACTTACTAAACACAATGTTAGCTCCTGGTGCCCTGCTATAGCTTTGGCTAACAGATGCGATTCCAATTAACAGATAACTTCATTAGTTTGTGTGTGTGTGTGTGTTATTTATTTTGTGCTCTACACTTTTCTTTCTCCTATTAATTTTAATTTATTCACATGGGGTTAATTAAAAGAAATGTATCAGAGAGATATGCAATAGCTTTCTAATTAAATTCATTACTGCTTATTTTGGAGACGTGCGAAAACTTGGCAGTGTTATAGCAAGAGGCAAGTTCTTGCAACACTTTGGTGCTCGCTCGCTAGCATGGTGAGAAAACAGCTCTGGAAGGTGAGCTGTTGACAGACCAGAGTCAGAAAAGTTGTGCAAAAGGAGGGGGAGAGACACCCAACTCAGGGGTTAGAAGTTTTAGAGGAACAATCAGTCGCTAGAGAAACAATAGGGGAGGTGTGTGACCTCAGATTTAGCCAATCAAGCGTCACCCATCTGGAAGTTGTTCTCTACAGTAGGCCTGGAGTGCGTGCTTGTTTTGGGTCTTCATTTAGATGGATCTCGGTGACTGCATCCTACCCATTTACTCCACCAGAAGGCATAAACTGTCAATATCCCTAGCTGATGAATGACTCTTCATATATATATGAACTCAATTCATTTTTCCCCTCTTTTCCCACAGATTGCATTTGCATCAGAATAATGGAATAAATCCATCTATTCTCCCTCCAGATCTTTTCAGTCTTTGAGAAAAAAAAGGAGGACAATCTTATCTGCTACTTCATGACTCCTGGCAAGAATGTAACCATTAGCACTGTCAGAGCCTCTTTCCGCCATCCGTCGCACAATGATGCCCCAACACTTTTTAGCCAACATTAAAAATGCATTTGGCTAGGCATAAATGTAGGCCTTCTAAAGTTTGTGTCACTCCCAAGGTTAGGGAGTGATGTATGAAATTCCCCTCTCCCAGCAATTACTACACATTTAGTGTTTCAAAAGATATGCCAGGAGACAGGTGTGCCATTCAGAACCATGCAGGAAGGCTGAAAATGGAGAAAACGGCATGCAGCACAACTCCATTTGGTCCCCTTTTAGAGCTGAATAATGCAAATCCACTACGGGGGGCATTTGTTTGGTGTGTGGGGCCTCCGTGTCACTCGAACACTCTCTCAGATGCCCATCTCCTTATGGGGTAAATAATGAAGCAGGGTTTGGATTGCAACAAATTACATTGGGACCGGCCTTTACTGTACAGGCTTAATCATTCTGTCGTTAACATTACGTAGATTATGTTAGCAGCCATTTTACAAGTTGTAGTTGGAAAAAGTTTCACAGTCATCGGAATATTAAACTTCAAAGCTTCACGTCTCATTTTCAAACAACAAATTTTCATAGTTTATCAGTAAACAGTGACAGTATTGTGGTTTTACTTTGTTGGGTATCATTCATAATATTTATTTATGCACAACATTGACAGTTGTTCGCAAAATTAAAAAAAAGAAGTCAATAATTAGAATCTATATTGCACATTATTGGATATTTATTAGGGCTGGAATGACACATTAGCATAATTACGTAAATTGGTCGATTTGTGTTTATATTTCCTATTGATGGTGGCTCCCGGACATGCTGAAAATCATCCGTTTTTACAAAAATGTCTGTCCCAATCTAAAGTGGGAATTTGCCATGGCTGCGAGGCTCAAATGTACTCTCTGAAACCGGTTACAAAGCATTTAACGCTGTCATTAAAAAAACAAAAAAACATCTAATGTATGAACTCATGCCTCGATTGGGCTCATTTATTTAACTACACGCTAGCAATCGTTGTAAAACGGTTTTATGGACTCGCCATGTTTGACACTGTCACCATGGTTACCGCTATAGTTCGTTAGAATGTTGTTGTGGCTTCAGCTGTTTGATCATACAGCTGAATGAACATATTCAAGAAGCCACTTTAATCTTCTGAATGAGCAAAACATTTCAGGTTTCTTACTTGTAAGCAGTTGCTTCTGTAAATCCCAAAAAGTGACTGGGAACGGAGCCATAGTAAATACCTTTCCTAATTAGGCCTACACTGCATAAAATATGTATTTTGTTAGACTAGTTATTTATCATTTATTGGTAAATTAGCCAGTGGATTAATCAAAAAATATATTAGCTATGGGAAAAACAATTATTAAATCAATCAACTGGAGAAAAAATAATAATTAGTTCCAGCCCTAATATTTATAGCCCCAAAATTTAATTTCTGTATATTTTAAGATCTAGATTTGTTTTCTATAGCTCCATGTTTAAGATGGTGATAGTTTATGGCACAGATTTAACCATTTTATTGAAGTTTCCCTTTAAGAGTGCATGTCAGAGTTTATGTAACGATAGCAGAGCTGTGTTGTGCATAAATGTTTATAGATAAATAAATTAAGAAATATGTATTAATCTTTAATACTGTACAGTATAATATTATGATTCAAAAACGTACTTGTAGAATGCAAACCATTTAGTGTTGTGTATTTTAGTTGTCTTTTTCAAATGTATAACAACAGTTATTTATTGGTAATTGGCCATAACATGAAAATTATTCGCTTGCTGTTTCCAGACAGAATTTCAAGCTCTCTCTAGATAGGAATAAGGTTTGTGTCTAATCATAATTAGTTTTAAACAATGTTCTTGTTATTTATACTGTAATGTTCTCATTTAGAAGAAATGTTTCGATAAATGGGTGTGTCTTTGAACCTTAACCATAGCAGCATTAAGAGCACTGTGATTGAATGGCCACACCATACAAAGTTATTTACATTGCTGGAGAATTCAAGAGTTAAATCAAATGGCCACTCCATTTTAAGCTCCAACTGTGCAAGGGAGACAGTAACATTTAAAAGTGTCAAGAAAGGGTAAAATCAGTGTCCGGCGGAAAAGAGGCTGGATTGCATTATTCAGCCTGTGCTCAGTTTCCAATTTCAATTAAAGTAGAGCAGAGTGGCCAAGCGCTTTGGACCACAGCTGCCACTCTAATGGATCAGAACCCTCACGCTGAGCATCGATTAAATCAACCTCACCAATATGGTGTCCTTCCTCTTTAAGGAACAATACAAACTAACCGGCAATCACTGCATTTAATTAGGTAATCAAGATTTGATTTATTAAAGGTCGGCCAATGAGTTGTGGAAGTTACTATCTCATTAAGTGGCCTGAGTTTCCATTTGCCAGCCTCCCTCCAGTGCTTTCCCTAACAACATCTTCCCTTATATGTTGTGGCTTTTTTATTAAAAAAGGAATAGATTTTAATATCCATGTAATATTTGGATGGAATGTGTTTACACAGGTTATATTGGATTTCTCTCTCCCAACTATTTTCTTAAGTACTGTACATGAGGTTTGTTATTATCGGTTTGTGGCATATATATGGAAAGTTTATTGAGCTGGGGGGAGTTTTCATTATGTTGTCCCAATAGAAAAGAAAAACCCTATGGCCTACATGTTTCCCATATTTATAACCGTGACCTAGACCGTATTACTAATACGGATTAATTGAATCCCTAGATTTAAAAAAGAAAAAAGGTGTTTTAAGATTACAATAAATGGTTTGATTTCTCATTTGAAAGCAAAATGACAAAAATTGACTATAATACCATAAAAAATTCTGGGTCAGTAAGTTTTTTAACATGCGTTTATTATGAAAGCATGCATTAAAATGGTCAACTTTTTTTCTTTTTTGCAAATACAGTAATACTTTGACATGAGTGTCCCAACATACAAGTATTCCGAGATACAAGCAATTTTTTTATTTGAGATATGAGTAAATATTTGACATACGAGCATCTGACAGATGCTAACATTAGGTGTTCGGGCACTCTGAGCAGCTCAAGCCGCCTCATTTATGGGGTAATTGCATATGATCTTCATTAGAGGGCCACCTTGGTTTTACAGCAGAGGTTACTTGGGGCAACGAGTGATTCACTAATATTATGCTGTGAGCAGCACAAGTTATGCATGTTCAATAATAATAAATATGAGGTATACATTATTGTGCATGTAGTCTATTCAATACACTACACGGGAAGAAACACTACACTTCCCTATTGTATTTGCATTATCTACGTTATCCTCCACCGTATTGTCTGTCTCAAAAGTAAGAACTCATAATTCATGTTTAATGTTAATACATTTTATTTTATGTAACAGGAATCCTTATATTCTATAATTGTTTTGTGTGTATGTCTCTATAGCAAATAAAAACATGTTTTTTTCCCTATTGTTATTTAGCACTAATAAGGGAGTTTTTTTTTTTTTTTTTTTTTTTTTAGATACGAGCAATTCGAGTTACAAGCTCAGTCCTGGAGCGGATTATGCTCGAATCTTAAGGTATTACAGTATAAAAAAAAATCTCTCAAATATTTCAAGTATGTTTTTTCTAACATTCTTAAAAGAATCCTGAAAAGAAAAATATTAATATTAACAACCGCTTAAAACATTGAGAAAATTTTTTTCTTGAGCACCACCTTGACATTTGAAATGGGTTCTGAAAGATCACATGAAACTGAAGACTGGAGTAATAGTTCCTAAAGAATAAATAAATAAATGGCTGTCATTTAAATTTTACAATATGGAAAAATGGTTCTTTTGAAATAGTAATATTTCACAATATTACAGTTCTTTTATCAAATAAATGCAGCCTTGATGAGCATGAGTTTCCTTCTGATTCCAGGTAGCCTGGTGTGTGGGGTGGGCATCTTCCTCGCTCCATGAATGACAAATTGAATCTTCTATTGAACGGTGTATCTTTACTCATTTCAGAATTCTTCTCGCTGCACTCTGCTATTCAGAAATCTCCATTGCAAACACAGATCCACATCAGCAGTAATGAGGACTAGAACGTCAACGGCAGTCTGAGACATGCTGCGTGTGTGCATTCAAACATGTTATAAACGTACACAGTAAATACGTTCATCACAGGCAAACCAGTTGCTCACACACGTATACATGCATGCCAATGCACACGGTAAACATGTACCCACACAGGTGTGCACACATGCCTACATACCCCCTGTACCGACAAATCACACAATCCTAAAAACAACACAACGGTTATCAGTGTCTGCATGCAGTTCTCCGGTAAACACACTCTTGTGAATATGTATCTAGGGAACCTTTCAGAAGGGATTAAAAAAGGCCTTTCAACTAATAGGCATAATGGAAGATCAATGTATAACAAGATGGAAACTCTCACGTATAAACAGACAACGTTACAATTATGCCACAAGATTCTATTTCTACATTAATCATTCATAACTGCATAGCGCACCCTCATAAACATTCACAATGCTTTCCCTTTCTGTCTAAATACCTTTCACAAATCATGTCTGGCATATCTCCTTGTTTCATCACATGAGAGTCGGTTGATATTTACAGGATACAGACAGCAAGGCAAGGTGTGCAGAATCATGGTGTAACTTTTTAACACAATTTTTTTTTATACACATATACATATATAAATATGGCAACACTAATGAACGGCTATGATACCTCAAGCTGCACTTTCTAACTTCATTGGAGCCAAATGTGGATATCAGTGTAGGTATCATTAGGAAAGCTTTTATCAAGTTACAGAATGTGATAAGGTTAATGAGGAGTTTATAAAAGTGTCTCTGGCGGACTGAAAGAGCTGGCAGGAAGGATGAGACCTTAAGCAAAGTATGCTAGTCATTTATTTCATTAGCATGACCACCTGTACTTTTTTTGAAAGGCTGAACCTTTTAAAACAAGAAGGTCATGCCAAAAAGTAACACTTAAAAGTGCAGCACCAGAACTTGGTCGAGAAAATTGCGTGCTGGTGTCGAGCTGTAGGTCACCGCGTCGTTCTTTACCTAGTGCTATAGGTCGCAGTTAGTGGTAAAAAAACATTCCTAGAGCTTCACAGGACAACCGACGCAAAAGATGAGATGAAAGGAGAAGGGGGAAAAAATAAACAAATAAATAAATACAGGAATGGAAGAGGGACTGATGAAATGGAGCCAAGTGTGACGACCTGCTGCAAGAGAAGCGGAGTGTGTGTGTGAGTGGAAAGGGAAAGTGATCGCACACAAATGCAATAGACGAAGCAACTCACCCTTGCAGCGAGACGTGCTAGCGAGAGGTGCTGCGACAAGGTGACACGAGGGAATAACATGTGGTCTAAAGACCAAAAGGAAAGTAAATTAAAAACCACCTAGTGTAAAATCATCAATATGTAGCTGTATATCCCTTTTACAGCAGAGCATATGTACTATTACTTGGAGCATGACCACTGGGTGAAGCTACTATTGTAGAGAATTGCAGAGCAGAAAGAAATTTAAAAGGCAAACATTTGTACAGTCGTTGTTAAATTATATAGTGTTTTTTTTCTTCTATTTTTAAGATGAAGGAAAATTTGGATGGGCCTGATTAGAGTAAAGATCATACTATATGCACAACACTTAAATATTGTTTGCTCCACATCTCTTGCTCGTGTTCCCTATTTTTCCTTTTTTTTTTACTGAACACTGCACCTGTCTGCATTCGTCTCAGGACTCAAGGTGAAAGATAAGGTTGCTCCAAGACATTTTAAAAGGTAGCCTAAAAATGACGATTTATCTCACTGGCAGCATGTCTGAGGATGTTATAAAAGGTTTTCTGTGTTCCGAACGCTTCACTGATGGTCTGTACGTCCTTGGCGCTTTTCAAAAATCCCATGTTTATTGAAATTATTTAAAAAGTTGCCAATAACTACATCTTTACACAGGAAAATACTGTAGAAGCGAGACTGGGAAGGATTCATAGAAACACGCTATGGTGACAGACTATGGGTACAACATGAGCCTTAGCCAACTCTCTTGATGTTTGACAGCGTTTAGAAATGTAAGCATCCTGGGGTGTAAATTTTAATAAATGTGTTCGCGCACAGCACAGCAAGGGAAAGTGATTGAGCTAGTAGATGGTTCTGATGAACGCAACCATTTTCGTCATAGTCAGGTGCGTCTTAACCGTAACTCTCACCCTTTTCCAGAATCATCGTCCTGATTCAGGTCCCCTTTGAGTTGAGGTGAAATGATGGGAAATTATATACATCTGTAGTCACTGATGTGAGAAACCACACGTTTGATAGTGATCAAGTGCCTTGGGACAGAGACGGCAATGAGTTTGGTGAACTGTACATTTAGTTGATCGTATTAGATCTGGATTCTGTCTCTTTTGCTCAGTTTAATTCTCGTCAACAGGGTTGGAATGTTGTCCCGGGTCCGGAGAAGAGGGGGGTCCACCCATAAGATTGGGTCTGGTGTCCCCAGGATTTAAGTCGCAACCCTGCTTGCAATCATGGCAAAATTGTACAACCAGCTTTGTACTATTGAAAAGAATGCATCATCCCTTATAATGTTTAACATTTCAGCTTCATCAAAGTGTATCAGACTATCATGCATTCAAAACCATCATCCAAAAAAAAGAAGAAAAGAGAATGCCAATTTAAGACCACACAGCAGTGACGGATCTCTATGTTGAGGACACATCAGTTGCAGATATATTGAACTGTAATTGCATCAGGAAGAAATGTTTATAAAGTAGGAATTTCTTCAGGCTGAAGCAATATAAGTGGCAGGAACACAAGCATTAGGCCCCGAATCCAGGCGCAATATTGCGAGAGACCCAGGGCGAGAGAAACATTGATGTAATTTCAATATTTGAAATTGGCAAGTTTAATTTAGAGTAAGAACAAGCCAATAAGCTGAGAAAATAGCAAATACAAGAGAGAAAATTACCTTGCAGGATGAAAAAAGTGAAAAGGACTTAAGGAATGTATAAAAGTAATCTCCAAGTGGAAATTAGAAATCAACCCACAGAAAGGGGAGTAACAGAAAAGAAATATTACTGTCCACTCTCTAAATCAATATAAAATTGCTACGAGACAGAATTACCATGGTAACTCAAGTAAAGAATGAAGCAATTCTAATTTTTTCAAAATAAAAACTGGTGCCTGAAGCCCCGAGTTTTATTAAAGCAGCAGACAGATCAGGGGTCTCGTATTCATTTGAAGCATTGCATTTCAAATACATGCATTAGGAATGAACAGATTTCATTGGTCAGTTGGCATGCATGGCTCGTAAATTAAACTGAGCGGTAACCAAGAATTTATCATCAGGATGAAGAATAGAACAGTGTTCTTTTCTCTTCTCCAGGTTCTTGGGAGCCCAGCGATGCGAATGATCAATCCTGAACAAGTCCACAATGAGGACCCAATTATTCCTCCCAATCCAGATAGTTTTAAATACCTTCAAGGGATAGAAAATGGCTGAATAGCGTATTTCTCCAGAGAGAATTAAAAGTCAACCGAGAGCTTCTTTTATTTAAAGGTAGTCATGAAAAGGAGTTGTGCTTGTTCTGTACCTTAACACATTTCCCCACTTCCACCTCCAAGTCATTGCAAGAAAGTACAAGCGCAAGTACTGTATGGTATTGTGTCATGGCCTGAAAGCAGTAGAGCTTTTTTTTTGCAAGCATCAAATACAGTGCAGGGACCACTGATGACAAAGCCTGCAATGCTGAAATGTGAAAGGGTTGATAATTTGGGAAGGCAGTGTAATAGTAGTACAATAGCGGGAGCGTGCGAAACCCTGTCACGAGCACCACATTGCTCTAGTTCCAATCTCCTATGCTTCGCACACAGAACAGAGACATGAATAACCCAATATTTCACATAGAAAAACTTACGTATTTTGAAACTTCCTAATAAAGCTTCCTTAAGAGCGCAGGGTGAATTTTAGGTCAGAAAACTAAAGTAAGCTGTAGTAAAAATAGTAAAAACTACTCTCTATCCTACTTTCCTCAGGATGTCAGGGGGAAGGTAACAGGATAATTCTTCTATTGCTGGACACCCTTCGAAAATACACAAGCTGACACTGGCATCTGTAATTATCAGAATTGTTACAAGTCGGATTATAAAATGTTTTATTTGAAAAATATTTTTTGAAACCTAAAATATCGCAATCCACCAGGAAGTTCATAAGTACCAAGGATCTATTGACTTATAAAGAGACTTAGGAGTGATGTGAACAATCAAGGCTCAGTTCAATTCATCGTATTCACTAGCTTGCTTCAATTTGAATTCAGCACAAGATGTACTGAACTATGAGGAACTACTGTACCTCAACTGATATATTTAGAGTCAGACTACAGCCTTTTATTAGAGTCAGACTTATCTGAACATAGCCTGCTCCCATGTTAGTTAAAAGTGAGTGCGTGTGTGTGCACGAGAGAGAGAGAGAGAGAGAGAGAGAGAGAGAGAGAGAGAGAGAGAAAGCGAGAGAACGCAGATCCAAGCTGCCTCCCCATCCCTGCCAAAATGCCAGCGCAGTTGGTCGGCACCAGCAAGCAAAGGGTGAAGCTTTTAGGCAATGAGCAGCAGGTGATCTAAGCTTTTCTGTAAGTCCTAATGCTCCTAAAAGCCACTCTCCCTGCTTCTGTAATTGGGCATCAGTAGTTAATGTAGTATTGACTGCATTACATGCTCCTGTGCATCCTCTCCTACTAATGCCATTTGCATCACCTTGTACATTTACCATATTGCTTAGCCAATAGCTGTTAAAAGCAATCTCAATCATGAATCATATGAGGAACTTTTAGCAAGACAGACATCCAAAGGAGACAATTTACAGTTGAGTTAATCTGGGTACATTAGCGCAACATGGATTGAGCGAGACAGACCAATTTATGTTTCTACGGCAATCCCTTTATTGGTTTTTTAGATGGGTTAGTGAAAGGATGGTTGGCTCAAAGAGATATGAAATATCCATTTTCAAACATAAATATGGCTCTGAAATGCAAGCCATTACTTTAGAGGGGAAAAGGCCCCTGGCTAAAACTAAATGTGTGTGTGATGACAATATTCAATGAAAGATGACAAGAAAGGCATTTTTAGGTCAGAGATGCTTTGTGGGGCTTTTTTTCTCCCTCAACACTGTTAAAGAAACCCATCAAAATGCAAAAAGCGGGATTTAGCTTCACCCGAAACTTGTCAGTACCACAAGCTCCAAAAGAAAAGTTTATAAACGGTTTCCATAGGAACCAAAGTGCACCGTTTATACAGAGGCGTGCATTGTTCATATGCCTGTAAAAACAAAAACGCGTACAAACTAAATGCACAGGATTCAATTTGGTGGTCAAATAGTTATCCGTAATTGTTAGGGTTCAGATGCTCTCACCTGTGAGCGAGGGCAGCCGCTGCGAATTAAAAATCATCTCCGTAACTTCACTGATTTGCACGAGCGCTAACTGATACTGCGGTGAATAGCGACGATACTCTTTTAAACCGATATAATTCATACACGGGGACAGTAGAACAGTAGAGAGAGAAGTACACTGCATTCCGTATGTCTCTCCCGACTCGAAGTCTGTTAGAGTACCGTACGCGCTTTCCCCCTCATGTAAACCTGACGAACGAACGTGTCCGTTTGATATGACATACGAAGTGGAGCGTGAAAGTGCGGTTAGGAGAGAAAATGGACGCTAAATGCTGCATTTCCTTACTGTCCCGCGTCCTTCACAGTGGTAGGGAGCAAATGAATGCACTAATAATCATCCGTGCACTTACCCTCTTCCTTGTCTAGCACCATCGTCCTGAGGAGCGAGGAGTCCGGCTCCAGGCGATCCGTTCTCGGCTCCAGCACACTTCTGCGCACGCCGCTCGCGTCTCTGAGAAGAAACTGCTTTGCAACAACAAAATAATAATCGTCCGCGTTGCTGCCACACGCTTTAATTTTTCAGGCTCGTCTGTGTGGTTTACCGCTGTTCAGAGACGGAAAGCCATGTAGAGAAACATATGTGTGTCTGTTACTCTATTGTTTAATGTATTTCGGAGATTATATGCAGCGATCTCCCTCCGGTTGTGTTCGCGTACGCAGCGCGTCAGTAATATCCACGTTTGCAATTAACGATGTCTAAAACTAAAGTGAGACGCCACGGTGCATTCCATGCGAAAATGAAACGACTACACTAACTCAAATCTAATTTAAACACCCGTTTAAATTGAGCTGCCGCGAAGATGCTCTCTGAGTAGAAACGTGTTCCTCCCAGTTCTCATTTGCTCCGAAACTGTAACTATATTCAAGAAATCCAATTCTGAGGCTGACAACTCCTAACAGCATGCTCACGCTGCCTTTCTCACCCAATTTATGCGCTCCGCGCGCTCCTGCTACTGAATAAATGCGCGCGCTTCCCAGAGAGCCACGGATTCCCCTGTTAATTAAATCAATTCATTATGCTCAGATCTGATTAGCAGCCCTTCCCCCCTCTTTGAATCAATTATTCAATACACAAACATAATTGCTTGTGCCAGAGGTGTCTAAGTATTAGCTTATTTAACTCCAAGGACACTAATTACCCCTAGGGCAAGGGAACTTTTCTCATTAATTCTGACAAAACACAAAAGCACAGCTAAGGGAAAGTGTGTGTGTGTGTGTGTGTGTGTGTGATTGTTTGTGTGTGTGTGTGTGTGTGTGTGTGTGTGTGTGTGTGTGTGTGTGTTGTGTGTGTGTGTGTTTATGTGAAGTGCTCACATGGGGATGTGTGTGTGTGTGCATGTGTTCTTGTGTGATTGTGATGTGTTATAAATAGAGAAAAGAGAGTTTGAGCTTTTAAAAAACATTTTGAACAATGCCCATGATCTAATTCGTTCACATCATTCTTGTCGTTATAATATTTCCACTTGATGTGTATGATCGGCTAGACGACTCGCTTTCCATATTCAGATAAACAGTCATTTTGAGAGCAACAACACAACAGATGGGCTGTGTTTTGATTAGCGGTGAGATAGGAGACTGCTTTTGGCTCTGGTAATATAATTGTTAGCTGTTACTTCACTGATAAAAGTGTTACGGTTTCATGGTGGGCAATTGGTGGGGGCTTTCACCTGCCCTGCAGAGACTCTTAACCAATCAAGGCAGAGATCCACCCGAGATTAACCATTAGGGGAGATGCAGAGGTTACAAATTGCTCGGTTGCTAGCGAGGTTGCTCTGTTTGCTAGCAACTAATCTGGTGCACTAGTTTTCCTTTCCTTTTATTATACATCCCTGTCAAAGTAGAGAAAATATGCCTTGTTAAATGTCTTAGAGATCTGGATCTTCCTGAAGGTGATGAATAGACATAAATTATGAAATCGTCATTCATATCTATCTTGCCCCCAGACATTCATTTGTAGTTTAATTCAAACTATAGGTTGTCGCAACCTTAGCAGATTGGGACATTACCCTGCCCCCTAAAATCCATTGTTTTAGCCTTTGCGCTCTGCCTCCCTTGCTTGACATGTCTGACTTTTAATTTCTGCAGTGTGATAGATGGATGGCTTCTGACCACAAATATATGTCTGCTGACCTCTTGCAGAAGTGAATGACACCCAATTAATCCAATCACAACAAACTGGGGGAACAAGGAAAGCGTGGCCCCAAGTTGAATGCTGGACTACAAAAGGCCTCCTGATAGTTAAATGGAGAAACAATAACGTGGCCAGTCTCTAAGTACTGCTAAGTGTTTTAAAAAGCCATATTCTGTTAAGACACTTCTTATAAAAAAGAGAGAGATTCATCTTATTATTATGAACACAAATTATGTTCTATATTTTAAGGGTCGTTTATTGACTGACAGTGAGATGGATTTAAGCCTATTGAGCGGTTCAATTATTAGAAAACATCAGGTTGTGATATTCTGGCTTCTTATGATGCCCACTAGGAATTACTTCCACTGGTGCAATGACACATCATGCTTCCCTTCTGTGCTGATGGTCAGTGATGAGGCGATCCATTGTTTCTTTATCATCAGGAGGCCTAGAGTGTATCCATGTTCTATAGTACAATGCGTATGGGGTCAGCTGTGACTGGAAACCATCCTGGAGTGTGGGCCTTGTGTTGCTGAGTTAATTAAAATTCATTTTTGATTGGGAATTAAGCAGGCCCATCTATTTACTGCTGGGGCTCACATACAGCCAGTTCAAAAACAGCACAGTAATTAACCCTACCTAATCAGATAGCATAGAGCCGAGTTGGGTTCCCATTTATCCTGGGGCAAACAATCAGTGGATGGTGGAGTCAGGGAGAGGTTGAACACAAGCCTCTCCTATATTTCATAATGGTTAAGCTGATTATAAACCAATATCAGACATGGTACTTTTCTCTAACTGCGTTCAATGGAAAGTCCTGCTTGGAGGAAAGACTCGGAGAGGCCTGTTGTGATGATATCTGGATAAATGAGATAAATGATGCACATGATAGATGGTGCTTGCTTTCATTGTCTTAAATGAATTCAAATACTAGTTCAAACTTGTCCTAGTTTTCTTTCGCTTGATGGGCAGCACTCAGGATTTTGATTTCATGTGTGAGAGTGATGCTTCATCGCAGATCATTTATCTTATAATTGTAATTGGTTTGCGAGGACGAGCTTCCAATTACATCCTCTGCGTTCTGGCAGTGAGTTCAGTTTAATTGTGTGTTGTATAATGGACGCAGTAACTTTTTTAATATTACAATGCAATATTTTTAATGTTCCACAGGACCGTATCAGGTTGAAGCTGTGGACAGTGAAGCAGTTGTTTGTTTACTCTTCTGACAGTCTATGTAGCCCCTCCTAGTGGCTGCATAATGCATGTTCACTTTTAATGCCTTTTTCAGCTGTCCTTCCTGTTACAACAATGTAGTTCGTATAATCCAAGAATCTGCCGTTGACATTACAGAGCCTACCACTTGAATATATTCTCCTCAATGTTTGATTGCACGAAGCAGCAATTTGCAGTGCACCTACTCATTCCAAATGGGACTAGTCAAAAATAGCTTAGGTGTCATTTGGGGGCAAAGAATCCTCTTCCCAAACATTTAATCCAACTTTAATCCCAGTCATTAAGAATTAGACATGCAGAGCTGTCCGGCCGTGCCTCTAAATTACAATCAAACGGTTACCAATTACACAAATTATTGATGGTAGATTCTCTTTTCAACTGCAAATTAAGGCTATTAAGAAAGGCTCCTTTTTAATGCAAAAGTGACTAATTAACCAACGGATGGGAAATCTGCAGCCCAGATATCAAAAAAGTGCTCGGCGCACATTGCAGAAACACAAGGGAACCAATTAGTTTAATTATCAAAACAGCTAATTAAAATTGCACAGTTCCTAATTAGTTCTTTGCTTTTGCCTCTAATTGACAGTATGGAGATAAATGGGCTGCCGATGAAAAAAGAGAGAGAGAGGGAGAGAGAGAGCGAAAAGGGGAGAGGAGAAAAACAGGAGAAACTTGTGCAGAATATTTATGCTGACTTTATCTCCGTCTGTGTGGCAGCCCTTGAAAGTGGAAAATTAATGACCTTAATTCCCAAACTGTTTTCCCTCTAACGGCGCTCCCCTCCATGCTCCCGGTATACTCGCCTTTGTATGGGGTTTGCCACCCTGCCAACTACTGGAATGGGGAAAAGGAGTACTTGGGGGTGGGAAAGAGCCACCAATTCTCCTCCTAATGTGACAGCTCGCACCTAACAATAGAGCGAGATGAAAGAGTGAAGCAGATGTAACCACTGGGAGTGTTGCATCATGGGACTGCAACTTTGTCGCACTTTTTTTAAAGGGCTTCTGCCATCTTTTCTGAGCGCTAATTTGTCCCATAAAAAGAGAAGTCTGCTGGGACGCAGATAAAAGACATTTGATGGAGGAAAATGTGCTTTTATTGAATGTTCAAATGCCAGATGAATAATTGCTCTCCAAAATGTATTTATTTTCAGATTCATTTTCCAATGGAGTGACCAATGTGAGCAGTGTGCCTGCGTTACTGTCTCTGACTGTGTTTTATAGAAAAGGCTTCCTGCTGCTGGTACCATCTTTTTAAAGGTAGTTGCAGCTAAAAAGCAACGATGGTTCCCGCTACTTGAAATGGCTTCCCGGCGATCTTGAATGACAGCCATTTGATTTCGAAGACAGTGTTTAAAGTGTGCCAGACACACCGGTCCTGTGCTCTAGTAAGGCCCAGACCTGGCTGGCTGTAATCCTGCCTATATCCCCTCACATGTCACTGTCACAACAACCCCCTTCACATTAGAAGATAAGCATCTACTAATCAGTTTACTCATGGGCCTGTGTTAAAATGTAAATTACATTAATGCTCAAATTATGCATTATGGTAGTCAGTGATGCCTGGCCCATAGTCTGCATAATGTTCCCATCATTTGGATACAATCTTTTTAGGTTTGTTGTTAATGCACACTGATTTGCCCTGGTCTGGTCAGCATCAAGTGTGATACATCAGTTGGCTAGCACGTGGGACACCATAAGAGAGTCGCCGTTTCTGAATTAGAAATAGTGGAGCTTTTTAGCGGGGCTGCTCTAAAAGGTTACGATAATAACATGTTGGTTTCTTTTGCCTAGCACTCACTCATAGAGAAAGACATTTCTGCTCTTTGCATTAATATTTCGGTGCTGGCGGTTGGAAAATTGCATAGGTATTAATTTACTTGTAATCCCAGTGAGTCAAAGTGGATTGCCTGAAGAGCTTTTAGGAACAACATTCGAAATGTGATTTATCTGTCCTCTTCCTGGCCATTTCGAAATTGCACCCTGAAGAGACCCTCGTGTTGCAGAATCTCTTTTTGCCCAGAGGAACCTGCTGCCCATGACTAACAAAGAAGCACATTCTTGGCTAATTGATTGTCTTCTGTTTTATTTATGGAAAGGCGGTAATTAGTGGCCAGCATAATGTACACCCTTCATTAGCACACGGGTACCACTATGGATTTCACTGCTTTGTTTTAGATGTGCACACCATTAGGAGCAAACAAAAGATGAGAATTTATTAGCACGGGCTCTTGTAAATATCCTGAGAAGTCTGTGTGCCTTTAAGGGAGAGCGCAAGGCCTGTAAAACTTCTCTCAGCGCTTGCTCAGTGATTCCATTCGCGAGACGGAATACGTTAAGAAAAAAGCGGTATAAATTTAATTTTAATTGTTTTGTACACACGCCAGTGAAAAGGAACTGATTGGACACAGTTCACAGACAGTATATTAATATGTTATTTTCATATGTTAATTGGTTTGCATAATCTTTCCCTGTGCCTGGTTTCAGAGTACCTGGCACAGAGAAGGGGCCAAGAGAGAGAAAAAGGATGACTCCAATTTACATAAAATCAGACTCTCTGAACATTAAATAATAATGCGTCTGCAAGCCGAAGGTGTGTTCAGTTAGCAGAAAGCACATTTCTATAATTTATACACCAGCTGTTTCGATGCTTTCGAGTCCATTTGCCTCCCTGCCTGCATTTAATGAAATCTTGTTACTAGAGAATTGACTGGGGCTGAATTGAGATTTTAATCCCATTGACGTTGCGGCATGGAAATGCACACTGGTGGGAACTTTTAATGGAGGATCTTGTAATCAGAAGACACTTGTATTCAGCTCCCTTACAATAATGAATCTCATCAAATGCTCCGGGCTGGGCCGCGTGCGAGGGGCTCAAATTTCAAGGTTTTTGACCATCCCCATTTGAGACATTCCTTGGGGAGAGTGTGATTACTCAAGTTTAGCAGTTTATTGCCTCATCTTTCAATAGCCACTGAAGCACAAAATTCTCATCTAGGTTACTCCTTTTTTTTTTTCTTCCTTTACTTGAAGAGCAGGCCAATATAGACTGTAGAACAGCTGGTGATATTTGCTATTGCCAAATATGTGATTCTGATTGGTTAATTGTAATATTTCCAGGTCAGATATTTAACAGTCTGTCAGCATTTTTCAGTCTGATATAAAGCGTTTCCATTGAAAACAAATATTATATTATAATATAATAAGAAACATTAAACATCTGGCTGCTGAATGCTACAATTCACCCTTCAACAGGAGGTACTGTATAGGTATATTTTCAATTATTACTCTAATGCTAAAACTCTGTAAGACTATTACTTTATTATTACTTTCTTTTTTTTTAATATTGTTGCTGTGAGACAAAAACCTTGTATCTCCACCTTTATTTTTTTCTAAATCGTTACTATTGTCGTCACTATTGGTTTTCACTACTACTACTGGTAAACCTCGCATTTCCAATGGATCTTCAAACTATTGTAAAACCTCATAACTCCACCCGCCTCTATCTCATTGAAGTGCGACACGCATTTGGACCATCCGTGCTTGTTTGCAATACAAGGGTAAATAAACTGGTTGTTTGAATAAGTACAGTATTTCCAAATTTTGGCCAAATGACAGAAAAAACTACACACATAGCTACAGTAAACTTTATAATATGTTGATGATGATCTAATCTGAAGTCGATACATTTCCGGGCCTGCATTTGATGCATTTTAAGTTCATGTTTGTTTTGTGCTATAATTAGTAGGATAGATAATCTTTTCATGTGCCGCTTGAACTGAGGTCTTACAGCGATCTGTCACAGCATATTAAAGAGCCACAAAATTGTATTTATTGTTTGAATAAATAAAAAAAAAAGACCATTTGAAAGCTGAGACTTGGTTTCAGACCAAAAGTAACCAGTCAGTGTCTTTATGTTCCGCAATATATTGTTTTCACTGCATGAGAGCATGACGTCTGAGAGTGCCATGGCTTGTTAGATGTAGCAACCGTAACCAAGGGGGATGTATCTTTTTGAACTGTCAATATTTTGTCAATCTATTTATGACTTCAGAAGACTTCTGTATTAATACTGTTGCATTGTTTGTCTTGTTGCTAGGCCAACTGATAATAATAATAATAATTCATTACATTTATATAGCGCTTTATCAAAGTCTCTCAAAGTCGCTTTACATGGAAGGGGGAATCTCCTCAACCGCCACTAGAGTGCAGCATCCACCTGGATGATGCGACGGCAGCCATATTGCGCCAGAACGCTCACCACAAACTAGCTTTATTGGTGGAGAGGAGACAGAGTGATGATGCAGCCAATCAGAGAAAGGGGATGGTTAGGAAGCCATGATGGACATATTTGGCCAGAATGCCGGGGTTGATGTAATATGTAGGTTAATTAAACATCTTTACCAATCATTATTGCATCATATATATTCATTATTGCATCATATATATTCGTATTCTGACTGATTTATTTTGCAATAATGACCAGCTGATTGTATATTCTTTATGTAAAGGTTTGTCTCAAATGATGACAAGCTTCCTCAGCGAACATTGCATCACATAGCTTTTTGGTCCACCGTGATTCCATAGATGTCAAAGAAAGTTCTTGCAAGACTTTTTGAGGGCGGTCCGTCAGCCTTGCACTGCTGTGTGGAGATCATGCAGGGACACTGGGGTTGTAGTAGAGGACGGATTTGTCCATGTTCCTCCTGGAGGTCTACTGCAGATCAATCACTGCAGAGCTGCTCCCACTGGGACTCTCAGTAACATCCACTGATTACTTTCTGTGGTGGAGGCTGTTAAGTGGGAGCCGTATGATGGGCTCATGGACAACACTTAACGATCAATCAGCAAGGTCCAGACCTATTTCCAACTGCATACAGAGGCCGTCCTACATACCACACGCATTCAGCTGGAGAACCATTCAGGTGGTCAGAAGTGTTTAAGAATCACCAGGAAGAGAGCCCCTATCAGTGGTGGAGTGGAGAGTGAGGGAGGGTTGTAGTGTACAAGGACGTGCTATTCGTATTCAGTTTGGTGAATGTTTGGTCATTATTTATAATAGGGGAGATTTGAAAGTTGATATTTTGTTTTGAATGGTGTTTGAGAGCATGACCTTCAAAGAGTCAGTGTACGTTTCAGCTGGCACTTGATGAGAAGAGCTTGTCTTTGGGATTGGCAGGCATTCTGTTGTTTCCCTACCAATTTAAATACACCACACAAACAAAGCTCTGCAAAAAAGCAAAATGCATTTACCAGAGCAGAAATACTTGATACGCGTTGCTTGTGCAATAGACTTTACCACGAAACGTAATGAAACGGAGCATACAGCACCATGTCTTTGAGAACATGTTGCGTTATGCTGTACTTCTGCAGTTGCTGAGAACAGTCAAATGCAATACTGTCCAATCTGTACTACGACCCTTACTTTAAATGTATCATAAGTGCCTCCATAGAGCAGATGACGCTCTAATGGCGAGAGAGCTACTTGAAGTTTTCCCATTGATTAAGGATTCCATTGACTTAATGAACCTTGTGCCTTCTATCAGACAAGCAGCCAATAAGTTCTAATCTCCCAAACAGATGTCAGGCACAGACTAGCTATAAATGAATTGATCTGCTCATCTTCCACAGATGGGAAAATTGCAAAGTATTGATACGACTCCCAGCATGGTGATGATCAGGGGTGGTGTTAAAACATGATCCATTGATCAGGAAGTGATTGCAGGAATAAGGCAGCAGTGCTAATTTGCTAGAAGCCTTCAAAGGGATATGAGATGAATTTTATTTTACAGCAAATATATTTTTATTGAGTAGGGAAAGTCATTCTGGATGGGAAAGCGATGCAGAATATGACATGTTCTGTTTCCCCCGATTGTAATCTGATTCGGAAAGAATATCTGTTATATGATGAAACCTAATAAACGGTATCAGAAAAAAGATGTGAGGGAATATTTTTAGCATGACCGTTTCTGTGATGCTTAAGGAAAACGTATGAGTCTGTCCTTTTAGGCATCTCTGTGCCCTGAGAATCAGCAGTGTTTTGAGTTATTAGACTCGGCTTGCTTTGATTTCTGTGAAATCTTGGGGAGATTTATACAACCTCCCTCTGTATTTTCTCTCAGTCATGGCAAGAAGATCAAGTTTTGAATAAGAACAACTGCTTATTTAATAGAAACTGAAACAATCTCTTCTCCCACTAATCTTTCTCGATTTGGTTGTCAGAAATGTTAATCTTTCCTGTGGCCTGCAATAATGAGCCTGCTTTATTGGTCAAAGGCCATAATCATTTGAGCTCTTGCTTTATAAACTCATTTCTGCAGACTGACATTGTGATAGAGGCACGAATAATAAATCATAAACGGGTCCTCCTAGAAGATTGTATTGTAAATGTCAAACCACACAGGAAATTGTAATTAAAGAAAGGAAATTGCCTCAAAGAACCACCTGATTTTGAAACGAGCTAAGCATGGAATTTTGTAAGCATTTAATTATGGTTCAATTTGCCAAGACTGTTATTTTCTCTCTCTCTCTCTGTTCATCTTTCTCTTTTGGACTTATTATTCTTTCCTCTTCTTCACAGTCACTCAGCATGAGTTGCTGAAAAGAGGATCAGGAAGAGAGCTTAATTCTCTATGCTTTCATTCAAAACCAGAGTGATTATTCATAAAATATTTTGTTCTGTCATTATCCAGTGTTTGAGAACCAAAGGGAGCACATTTAGCTGCACACCTTTAATATTTAGATGACATCTTATCACGTAATTTGTACACACAAATCCTCTACATTTTTGATTAAAAGCACAGAATGTGAAACAGCAATACAATGAAATTATGTAGTTGATTACATAAAGGAAATAAAGTCTTTATTCATTCATTATGTGTTGATAAACTATTTATTTGTTTTTGTAGTAACAGTAATATGTGTTCAGCAGTAGCACTGATTATTACATGGCTCACTATGATACTTGATTCTGATTGGTCAGTCATTAAGTCATTATAATCAGTGATTTTAATTAGTTTCCATGGCAATGCTGTATATCAGACCACTCTTCCATGTAACTGAAAGTGGCGATGCATTTATGTCTGTAGCATCACACCGTAAACTCTCTCTTGCTTGTTTCATTCGAACGCAACTGTAACCATTGTGCATCTCAATTATCAATTGTAGTGAAAATTAACTCAAAGGACTTCAGTATTAATATTATTTTAATATTGTTATTTGCATTGTTACGCTAATTGTTTTATACACTGTGACAGAAAGGAAAAATGATAAAATAATAGACTTTATAATATACAATTGTATATGATATAATTCAATAATAGTGGAAGATGTTTTTTTTTAAAATAATAATAAAAAATATATGTATATAAACAAAAACTTTTCACAAAAATGGTTGACGCACAAGTAGGCAATAATCCCACTTTAGTTGGAAATATATTCCAAATATATTGTAAGAATATGACTACTGATGAAGTCATAGCAGTCCCAAACTAGTATTGTTAGTTAGTAAAGTTGGTAATTTGGTATGAGCCAACATAGTCATTTAAAAATATAAATAGCACAAAGTTAAAATAAAGTGGCAACATTTCGTTATTACGATGAATACAATACTAACATGAACTGTTATTTTGCCTTTTGTGTATGTGTGTGTATATAAAACCAGGAAAGTTTGTTTTTCTGAGACGAGAGACTTTTTATTTCATAGCAAGCTGCGAAAATAAAGTTAGAATAATGACACTAGCGAATAGCCTGACAATATCTCATCTGACATCAGAATCAGCACACCGCATTTTTCTTAGGCACTTTTTACTCAAACTGCGTCTGACAGAAGAGTCAACTACCTTCAAGCCTTTCAAAATAAGTCTCGCATCAGAAATCCTTTATGTTCAATGTCGATGTTGTTTCTTTGAGTGCACATTCTGCAACACACTCAGAACGATCTTGTGACCCACCAGTTGAGAAAAACTATGTCCAGTCCAGTTGGCACTATGAAAACATTGCTTGATTTGTACATCATGGCAGACGCAGGATTAATGACATGACATTTGGAACGCGACCATCTGTTGGTAAAAAGTTATTTGCCATTTAGCACCTCTAGTGGTGCAGACATTGCACACTTCACCTAACGGTACTCACTGCAGAGTCAATTGACGTCCAGCTCCACCTCTCTGAACGTGTAATGGGGTGGAGGGATAGAGTTGTGTGTATAGGGGTGGGGTTAGGGCGTGGTTAGATATTTTAGCTCCACCTGTTAATCCCAAGTTACATTCGTTCCTCTACACTGAATGTACTAGCTAGACAAACGCTCCACTCATTTACTCTTCTCCACTTCACCAGCTATACCTCAGTCATCTGACATATCAGAAGACCTCATTCGCACGTGTTGTGGTGGAGGGGTGTGACAGATAGTATGTCTGAGAGAGAGAGATCTGGTCTCGAATTTGGTATCTACCCACACTCCTTAGCCATGTGCAGCGATGTCAACCAGCCCCTCTGCGAATCAGCCTGAGTGAGAGGAACAACAGAAATTTCAACTGAGAAGATCAATTATAGATAGAAGGAAATGAATGGGAAAAGTAATTTAATAAATTATTGAGTTGATGTCTTATATCATCTACAAAAGCCAATGAAAAATTAGATTGTGTATTTGGATGAAACTGGATTTTTAAAAGGGCTCAGAAAACATATTTAATTAGAAAAAGAAAAAAAGATGGTGATTGGTATAGCCGGTTACACAAGGAGGAAAATGAATAGGTGAAAGAGAGATAGTGAGACATGTGCCCTAGAGAGAAAGAGAGAGACATGTCATGGACAGGAACACCAGAAAGTGAGACTGCAGTTTAGACGAGTGTGCCGAGTGAAAACATTTTTTTTTTTCAACTCCTGAGGCAGGACATTGCAAATGATTTAGCATTTGCTATAAATTCTTAGATCACCATGTATTCCGTTTCAAATCTGACAGATACAGAAGTGCAGTGGCTATAAACTTGTATACAACAGCCAAAGCAGAGAAATAGCCTCAGTTAATGTCAACGGGACTTAATTTTTTGTTTTCGACATACCGTCCCCAACCCAAACACATGTATCTAAACATAAAAGAGGACACTATGATTTACCCATCAGCCTCAGGAAAAAGTAAATAGCAAAAGTAATTAAAAGGGAGTAACTTGAAAGTTGAAAGTGGATTTCTCCTCTGTTTGAACCAGAGCATGAGTTATAGTGCAGATGAGGGAGGAGAAGGGAAGTAAGGAAGACTAATTATACGTTCTTCTGAGTGGCTTCTTTGGGACAAGGCGCTAGGAATGCAAATTGCGACGGTTTCTAGGTGAGGTGTGCCAGAGTCACAATTCGTGTTGGGACCCACAGTGTTCTCAACAAGGTCTTTGTGCTGCCATTCCCAAGAGACCAGCTCAACAAACGGTATTATCGGCATTGCCATGTTGTTTAGCAGAAAAAATGTCACTATTTATAAGATGAAAGGCTATCTTCAGGGAATGAAAGAATTATTTTGTTTTTTTTTCCAGTTAATTGGTGTTGTGAGATACTTTTCTTGTCACCAGCTCCCTTGCGGTTTTCACATTAGTGTATTTACTGGATTGCACTTGGTTTCTGGAGCATTATGACTCAAGGTGATGTTTTTGTCAGTGTTCTGACCTCACAGTTGATGCAATGAATGCAAAGTTCAAGTCTCCTATTCAGGTAGAGTTTTAACAATGGCGCACATACTGATTTTGGATTGACATCACTTATAAGTTCCTGTTGTTACTGTACTTGCTATAAGCTACAAGTAAAAGTTTTTTTTAAGTTATTTGAAGCATTTGATCCAGGCAATCAGGATATTTTCCTCTAGAATTGTTTCCATTCTCCCATTTGTTCCTAGAATACAGTAATCAGAGGCTCAGTAAAAATGTATTACCAGATAGCTAATTGGACATGAGAACTTGTAATTGTGAAATGCTACTCTAGTATCAATTGATGATTAAGAAAAAAAAACATGATGAATAAAAGCAACTCAGAGACCTTAATCAAACAAAGAAGTCAAGTTGAATTCCAAACAGCTCTTCAAAGTGAAGCACCATTTAGATATAGATTTGCACAAGAACAATCTATAGCGGTGCATTGCTGTTTTTCTATCACCAGACACGAAAGGGGAAGAAAATCTATTAACTTCTGATTAAAATGTACTCAATCGCGTCAGAAATACTTGTGATTCAAGTGTGAATAGATTACCGCTGCCATTAGATATGAGTTTATGCAGGTGTTGGCCACAGTCGATGCTTGTGTGGGTGTCTTCAGGCAGGCCTGGAGTTGAAATGGTGATAATATAAAAATGCGCGAATCCGCTAATGAGACCCTCTTAATATTCTGCAAATCTAAGCATCATATTATCATAAACGTGCTCACAATTTAGTCGACTCCATTGAGCGGCCGTGCTAAGAAATAAATTGTCCTGTTCTTTACTGCTAAATATTTGAGAGCACATGGATCCCTGCCACTGCCGTCAACCTTTTAAAAGCTTGGTGATTGGCATATGAATAGAAAGTGCCTCTTTTGAGCGAACATACAAGTTCCTGCCAGTGCAGTAAATGGAGCTCTATATTTTACCGTATACCAACAAGATCTCTAATTGCATTCCCGATCAGACTAATTGAGTTGGATTCCAGTGCAAAGTCACAGTCATAAAAGGCTTTGTGGAAAAAAAGATGCCTATACGGATGTACTTCAGATTGGCGAGTGAGCGGATTGATGCCAGCGGCCTTTGTTCTGACATCTGTTAGTGACATCTGATGATTGGTTGGAATGCAGCATTACTGGATATATTTTTCCGCAACCAGAGCTAAAATTGAGCTGTGTTTCAGGGTCAACACCACCATTGTGTCCGTCCATTAGAGGTCACATCTTTTGTCATCTGGTTGTGTGTGTGAGAGTGAATAAGGATCATTACATTAGATCATAAGTTGCTGAAATACAGCCGCCTTAACCTTAGAGTAGCTCTCGCTCCTTCACCGGTGTAATTGAATAACTTATCCTCACACAAAAAAATCTCTGCTCATCCTTTTCGCTTTCTATGCAGCAACACAGAAAGGAAAAAAATTCTACTCTGTAACTACCTGGGAAAGCAACCCATCAACAGCTGTTAGAGCTGACTTGAAGGTTAAATATTAGGAAGGAATCCAATTTCTCTTGTCTATTCAGCTCAGCGGTGTGTTAGATTGCAGCTGGAGTGTGCTTAGCGAGTATGGGGATATGAAGTGGGCTAATCAATCCCCTCTGCCTCATTCTCAAATTCCTCTCATATCAGGTCCCTGCCCCCCAGGCAGGCCTTCTGCTTTCCGAAAGCCAATTCCACACGAAATAAGAACTGTGACCTGCAGCTAGAGGGTGAAGTTGAGTTTTCCCTTCATGATTAATCTCTTCTTGGGTGGCTTTCAAAAAAAAAAAAAACAGGGGGAGAGAGAAGGTGGACGTTTAGGGGGGGTGGGAAATATAGTGTAAGAATAAGACAACATGCAACAAGACAACAGAGCCCAACAATGTTTCTTTTTTTTCTTCCTAAGAACTTTGTATGGCCAAGCAGGCTTATCTAGTTGGGAGCTGCTTGTTTTGATAGGGCTTCATATTGACATTGAGAAAATGAAGTAACAGATGCCACGATTAGACCTGCCACTACTATAATTGTCGCCTGAACGGGGTAACACTAATGTGCTTTTTAACAGCTTCTTTTTTCTTTTTTTTCCCCAAGGACTTCACATCACTTGGTATGATGAAGTGAGATATGTGATATCAACTAACAGGTCTATGGCAATCATGTAGAAGCCGTGTTACTTAGCAACTCTGTATTTTATTCTCATAGATTTGAACGTGTTTATGTCAATGAATTCATTCTACATTTGTATAATGTTTTTCACATTGATTTTTATCTTTAGAATTAGTGTATGGATTATGACAGCTCACAATTAGATAAAAACAGTAATAAAATCACAAAAAGACATCAAGACAAGCAGAGTAGAGAGTCTTCAGCGAAAGGCAGTATAACCTTAAAGTGCCAATGTAGCATTTTATAGCACATAATGACATCTTTCACTGAAATTGGACCTGTCAAGCACTCATCCATCCAGTTGGATTCTACCTAATGGCCATTGGTTAGAGTTCAGAAAAATTGGTCAAAGTACCACATACCAGCCTCGAGTGTCTAGAAAGGCTTCAGAAATGAAATGCTTTTGTTTAGCAATGAAACTCAGAAGGATTTGTGATGTTCAATAGTTGAATGTTGAAATGGCACTATTCACAAATTTAAACCAGGCTCAGGGATTGTATGCTAGAAACATCATCTTGTTTTGTATAAACATTTTTTAAGCATCTCTAAACCTGCAGCTCTGTGCTTCTCTGAAAGTTCCGGAACATGATCTCATCCTCTCATTCTGACTGATTTCACATTCCTCAGGGTACTCATATAAACCCCAAAAATGTGCTCACTGGGACACTAAATGGCCTCTGGAACGTGTGCATTTTTAATGTCTTAATGATGATCCCATGCTCAATGTACAAGTGTTACACATACATCTAGTAAATTTTTTAGCATCTAAAACGCTCACTTTGAAAAACAGCCCATTTGCTCACAACCCCCCACCAAACAAATTGCTGAAGAACAACAAAGTTCAATCTATGTTTGAATATTTCTGTGTTTCTCATCTGTGGCGGGCACTTACAGGATTGTATTTTTGCATCCTGTATATGGTAGAGGTCCACAAGGGACATGAGGAAAGTGGATTTCAGCCAGATGGGGGAATCGGCTGTATCCAGCTTTGAGCACCTCTGAGTCTGGCTAAACAGTGGGCACAGTCATCCACACACCGGGCCAAATGGAAGAGTGAAGTAGCAAACACCATGGAGCTACTTAGAGGAGGGGGAGGACTGCAGTGCTGTAAACATGTTCCTCTCATTGGTGTGTGGTCTTAGAAGCTCATTAAAGATGGAGTGGGTGGACTTGTTGGGGAGCCATTTGTACATTTGCTCTCATGTAAGAGATTTGTTTATAATATGAAGCATTATGGAGTTATCGTGTTAGGTGGCCTGGGCTGACTTGATGTCATTTGTGGTCTCTGGAATTTATACGGTTATTTCCATAAGTGCAAGATTTACCAAAGCCCTGAAGGGCAAAGTGCTTTTCTTAGTATATTGTCTACATTACTTATTTTTTCTGTAGTGTATAATGTTTTTTTTAGGTTACTCTTTATTTTGATGGTCCACTTTAGACATTCCAATTACTAGAAGTAACTTTGCAACTACATGTCAACTTGTTACTCTTGTTAAATTTCTATTAGACTGTAGTAGACTGTTAGGTTAGGGTTAGGTGCAAAATTACATGTCAGCGGAATGTCTGTTGGGGGACCATGTGTAATGTTTATGTGTAATTCTCAATTGTTCTGCATATTCTTTTTTCACATAGTATAGGTGCCCTAGAAAGCCAACAGTTTAGCATTCTAAACATTCTAAACAATTAGCACCTTGCCACTTTCAACCACTTTCAATATAGGCCACTAGGGGCCCAATTATTATTTCCTAAAGTCTTAAAATCTATTTTCTAAATACAGTAATACCTCGGTTTGCGAGTTTAATTCGTTCCAAGAGCGAGCTCGTAACCCAAAATTCTCGTAATTAATTAGTTAAAATTATAACCATTAAGATCTCATATAAATACTAATTAATAATTGACAATTAAACTCTAAAAATATTTGACAATTTATTGTAACAGCACTTTAGCTTTAAGTAGCGTCGCTGTTGGCGTGAAGGAGACGAGAAGAGGGAGGAGGGTGGAGCGGGGTGGGGTTTTACTGCTTAGGAGGATGGGGGGGGGGGGGGGGGGTGTTACTGTCAGCAAGGGAAAACACAAAACCCGGATTCAAGTGCAAATGAGTGAATTTATTCTAATAGTGCAGAAAACAAACAATGTCCGGTGGCTGGCTGGCAAGGACACAGGGATCAAATGCTGAAGTGATAATCCAGAGTGAAGGTCGTGGAACACGGGAGATCCAAAGACAGGGTGGGCATAACAGAGACAACGACTCGACAACACAGGAGTGGAGAGAAGTGAACTAAATAGGCAGATGAGATGAGAATCAGGTGTGTGAGATCAGGCAGTGATCAGTGACCACGCCCCCACTCACACCACACACGCATTCACACAGGCAGAACTAGGAGACAATGATTTCATGAACTGTGACAGTTACTGCTTAGAGGGAGGATTTCTGACCTTCTTTCTATATGCTGTACTGTACGTATATATTGAACAATAGCGAATCACAATTAATATTAACAACACGAGATAAAACTGTGTAAATCACTTAAAAGTATGCACTGTGGTGAATGAATGCAAAAAAAAACGAGCGACGCTGAGAGAATGAATTAATGAAGGGGTGAAAAAGGGGTTGGAACTGCGTGACGGTTTTATTAGGATATTTCCAGTAAAAATGCGCACCACGAAGCTGAGAGTTAGATCTTTTCCACACAATAATGCGGATGGGCGAGGGAATATTTTTCTCGCACACAGATACAATGCTCGTACACCAATTTGACTTTCCATGCTCGTACACCGATTTGCTTGTATACTAAGTCACTTGTAAACCGAGGTATTACTGTACAGGTGATTCACATATATAATAAAGGAGGAGTGAATGTAATTTGGGCCTCATGGATGGAGCTAGAATATCCAACCACACCCTAACCCGACCCACAACTCTATCCCTCCACCCCATTAGATGTCCAGAGAGGTGAAGCTGGACATCATTTGACGCTGATGGAAAGTACCAATTCCCTGCCCTAATTTTTTTTTATGCATTCACACAAATGTTCCTCATAATATGGAGGAAAAGATCTTCTATTCCACCATGGTTTTAAGGTTGTCAAGAAAGAAGACTCATTGTGCCACTAAGAATAAACAATCACAGAAATGCACATAGGCAAGCACACTATACATACAATCCACAGAAGCTTGCGCACTATTATTCTAAGAAATTGAAGTAAAAATGTGTTCTGTTTACCAGAAGCACATTAAAAGTTTATTGTCGTCTGTCTGTAGAACTATTTACTGTAGAACATATTGTAACTGTTCCGTCTTCTCCTCCCCATCATTTGTGGTTCTCTTTCTGTGTCCTATCAATAAAAGTAGCAAAAGGAACACAAAAAACAAAACAAAAAAAAACTGTGAAAGGCATCCTAATCTGAGCATCTTTATTTAGATTTGATGCGTGGTATCGTAAGACTGGTCAGGGTCATGGGACCTCTAGAGACTTCCACAGACATCCATGTATGTGCAAACATACTGGATGTGTCTGGCCTGCAACACACTGCAGCATTCACACAGACCTTATCTCTGACAGCTAGGCCCCTGGAGCTCCACCATATTGATGAATAAAATAGTACCTTTTCCCAATTAGATTTCCCAGTGTTGGCACGAAAATGTACTGGCTGGAGAGGGGGAGTTAAAAGTGGCCTGGATGTTTGACGGTCTGCAAAGACAGCATAAAAGTTCTTCTGGCTCTTAATGACGGGGCTGGGGATGATGATGATGTTGAAGACTGACACTTTGTCAGAGGCTTTTATGGGCACAGGGTGAAAGTGCACAGAGACGTTCCAACATCACTTCTCACCTCATTGTCCTCCGTGAGTAATGTACAGAGGAAGAGGAGGAGGACTGCGATGAAGATGAAGGGCGGAGAATGGGGAGAGCAGATGCTCCTGTACACAGTGTCGGTCGTCTCAGTACGAGAGCTGAACTGCACTTAGGCCCCATTTGCTTTTAAGGATGTCTGACAGGACGGCAGCCACGTATGATGAAACTCCCTCCACCCCCACTGTTCAGTTGTGACAGTTCGCTGGGAGAAGGCCTTAATGCACTGTCACCAGCGCTCTCCACTCAGCTGCCTTGATTTACCTCCCCCATCTGTCCTAGTCAAGCAAGACAGGACAGAGAGAAGGACTAATGCTCTGGACCGGTTCAGCATGGGTCACTCTTTAGTTTAGTGCAAATCCAGCACATTAGTACAAAGTTCTTTCTACATTTCTGCCATTTTATTTAAAGTTATTATTATTATTATTTACTCACCCTCATGTGGTTTCAAAATTGTATGACTTTTTATTCCATTCAATGAAGAAAAAAAATCTATTCAACCGAAGAAAGGCAGTCATGCAGGTTTGGAAATTTTTGAGTGACGTTACTTTTAAAGAAATGAATTAATAGAAAGAAATTACATTAAACATGGAGTCAATAAGTTAATCAAAAGTGACAGTAAAAAGATTTCATATAAATTCTGTTCTTTTGAAAAATCCTGAAAAAGTTTCCTGGTTTTCACAAAAACTATTAAGCAGCACTACTGTTTTCAACATTGATAATAATAAGAAATGTTTCTTGAGCAACAATTCAGTATATTGTCACACTGAAGACAATTCAGCTTTACCATCACAGGAATAAATGAATAAAAAAATAATTATTTTAAATTGTTACAGTATTACAGTTTTATTTACTTTTATCTTTCAAAAAAAAAAAAAAAAAGTCATTCTGACCCAAACATTTTGAACTGTTGTGTATCCTTCAAATGTGGAAATGAAAGGGTTATTGAGGTTTGAAGCTGCTTCTTTCAAAGAAAATGTTTTAGTTTCTTAAATAATCATGACATGTGGCTAAATAATGTACATGCTTTTACATTTTGACTGACAATGAAGCCTCTTTCAGTTTATCACCGTTTAAAAAAATCGCATCCTTTCAAAGCATCAGGCTTGTGACACAACCTTGGGATTTAATAATGATTTTATGAATCAGAAGCTACCCTCACATGAGATAGACAGGAAATGTAGAGGGGGGGGGGGGGGGGGGTTGTTGAGAGGTTTGGTAGAAGTGGCATCATGGGTAATCTGGAGGCTTGAAGGCTCTCTCTCAGCCATTATCTTAGGAAAGCGCGCATGTCCGCTTTGCCACGTTATTCCAAGGTCTCAATTATGTTGTGTTCTCTATGATTTAAGCAGCACTGTTTTCATACCGACTACATGGTGCACAACAAGCCTCTTAAAGTCCCTAATAAATGTGAAATTGCATGTGATGTGTTTTCCCCCTCTCTCTTCACTCTTTGTGCTTTGATCATGCGGTCCCATGACAGATCCATCAGCCCTCTCTTCATCTCCTGTAGGAATTGGCTGAGCTTAATTGGTGCTACCAAGAATATATCAAAAGCAGGAAACCGGATGCTCTCCGAACAGCATCCACAAAGCAACCTCTAAATCGGTATCGCCTCAATGGCCACTTAGCAGCATTCTGCTTTTCTGCTTCACAAACATTTTCACAATGTTATAATGACAGGTGCACAAGGAGACTATGACATTACTACATGGTGACAGAAATCCCCTTCTTCTCTAGTATTGGGGGTTGCTCCGACAGCCCGTTGTTCTAATCTTATTTAACAGTCTATGCCTAACACTCAATGCTGGGCCTCTCAGATTGGAGAGTTTCCAAACAATGCTGGGCTCACCCAAGCTTGGAATTGGTTTTCCGTGGAACGTCTCCCTCCTCCCTTTGGGCACTTTACCAATTTGACCAAATTTGTTCCATCACTGGCTCTAAGTAGCAGGAGTGTTTTTCGGATTCGTACTGCAGACTGGCACTTGCAATTTGCACATTCTTTGCAGAACATTAACAGCTTTGTTAAGGGCTGAAACCAACCTAGTACAGAATGGCTTGCTCAGAACTAGGACTAGGTTTATTTCTCGGGCAGTTCCTCAAATTAAGCTTAAAAGGTCTTCAAGCTAAGCTCAAAATCCCTCTCGACTCAATCGGGAGATGGCTTGAAGGAGCTGAATCATTCAAGGTTATGCATATGATTTTCCCCCCTATATATATTTATATATTCATATACTCTCGACCTAATCATGTTTAAACTGAAGAAACCTTCAGCATTATTAAAAAATAATGGAATGTCTTTGTCCTGCCTGACTGTGACTTACTGTATTACAACAGACATGCTCTATTGCCCCTTATGCCACTCTATTAAAATCACAATGTGCCTTCCTCATTATCACCCACGGGTAGGGCATTACATCTCTGTGAACTTTTTTATTTTTTTGTCTAATGCAAGACAAATACTCCATAGCCAAGGCACCTGTCTACTTGATGTATTACAGGCATACAATAGGCTACTAAAAGTTGATATACTGTAATTGTGCATGATAATTAGAGTTATAAACCCACCTGTAAATGCCCCATTGGGATCTGGGATATTAGCTTGTTCACTGAAACGCGCGCCCACTGCTTTTTTTAATTTTAGGGATGAGTGTTAGTGGAAATATCATTTAAGGGGCATGATTGCATTGGAGGTGTACATATAGATAAAGACCAGAATGCTTCATAAACCATTACTTTACAATTGGAAGATAAGTGCATGAATTAGGCTAACGCTAATGGAAGAGTGTGTAAACTCAGCAGTAAGTTGAACAGCAGCGAGACTCGAGCTGCAGCCGAGAACAGCTTCAGGCAGCAAAAGCAATTAAGAAAACTTAAAATAATTTGAACTAATTCTTTTCTCGTTATCTGTGGAAAATAATGCATTATGTGTTGATTATGAGCGGAGAGGAAGTCCTTTATCAGGAGTGGGAATACCTTATGCTGAGACGGCTTCTTTCAGGAGGCTGCTTAAGGGGATTGCAGCGCTGGATTTCTATTTGGTCTGACTCTCTTTCTTTCATTTGCAGGCTTTGCTCTTTTTCTTTTCTATAGTTTGTTCCCGCTCTCTTTCCCCGCCACCACCTCACATTCAGAGTTCAAATTCATTAAACACGGTGTCATCACGCGTTAGTCTCCACCTATCCGCAGCAGCCGCTTCCTCCCTCACGTTGCTTTTAGAAACAATTTGCTTGTGAATAGCAAGGGCATAACAAAGTGGAATGAATCGGAGTGAAAGCGTAGTGTTTCCTGGAGATGCGTGTTGGCAAATGGAGTTCCGTGCCTCTGTGTGACATCTAAACTCGCTGTATCCCTCAAACGGATTGTGCGCTTATGTGTGGGGTGTCTGGTTGCAGGGCTTGCCAGTAATCTTTAGTGGCTTGCTTATACACACACCACCCCGTCTGCTCGTGAAATTGCGAACGCTGGTGTCGATCCAGAAAATCCAGTTGCCTTTGTGCTCGAACCACATCAAGGCCTTTTGATGAGGGGCAGAAATCCTTTTCAAATGTCATACTTTGCTGATGTTTACCTTTAATAACCCAGATCTAAATATTTCTTTTTAATTTTGAGCGAATCAAGACATTTTGTTGATATTTCATTCAGGCATGCGTACACAATCAAATGGGCCTCTTTGGTAGCAGTTTATTTATTCGATTCTCCGTGGAAGCTGCTGCCATCAGCTAGGCCTCGCCTGAACCCGGTGCGGTAATCTTGCCTCAGTCACGTCACAGCGAGGGCTCTGCTCAATTTCAGAGACACTAGTGAGCAGTCATGAGAGGATCCAAACCCCATTTAATGTCCTCTGATGGCTTTTGCCTGTTCGCTATCTCTCGGTGTATCAGAGTGAACTTAATAGGATAATGGAGTAATCCGGTTAGTTTACCTTCACTCTTAGACCATTTATTCAGCCTCTTTGATGCATTTGTTTCAGAGAACACCAGTGGAGATGTTTAACCCGCAGATGCTAGACTGTGGAATGGTTGCATAACGCATTCAATTTCGGCAGAGCAGCAGGCATGAGCGCGGTGTGTCATGAGTACCAGAGTTCATGTAACCTAATGGAGTGCAAATAGAGTCATTATGCACTGTAATAGGAAGCACTCTCTGCAATATAAGCCGAGCATGTTTTCACCACTTTTCTCAGTTTTTGCTTGCCCTTCCCTTCCCTTCACTTCCCCCATTATGCAAAATGGTGTTGTAAAAAGCAGGCCAACTAATCTTTTCATGCCTGTGCGCCTTATTCTCTTCAAGCATATTCCAAGCATTTTTGTGCTGTGCTGTGTTGTTGTTTGTTAGAGAAGGTGAATCTTGAATTTACAGCAGCTACGTGCCACCTTGCTTCACGTGTTTGGATTTAATGACATAGAAATAATCAATCGACTAATGATGGCATAATTTAGAGCTCACATTAATCTACTGTCTAGAGGTGTTAATCAGAGCAGAGCTCAGTCTGGATGTGGGTAATGTAACCGGGGAGAAAGTTATTCATGGAAGACCAGGTCACAGACCATGATGGAAGAGCAAGGCCAGTGATTGATTTTGAATGTTATGGTTCAGCCCACTGGCAGATTTTTCACACAGGTTTTATTGTGATAAGGGAGTCATTAAATTAAAGTTACATTTGTTGCATATCCACAGTTGTTTTTGTGTTATGCCACAGAAATTCATATTCAGTGTATGCAGTTCACTAAATGAGCTTTGGAGATGAGGTGTGTGTGTGGTATTTTCAAAGTATTTCATATTCACAATAGCCACATAGAATATCAGTATTGGAGAAGCTACTGTCAAACTGGGGGAGTTAATTATAAATTGACAAAGTTAAAGTTTTGAAAATGGAGCTAGCTACAAACAAAATATGTTGGTGTATGGAGTGCATGTACTATATGTGTGAAGAATGAACCGATTCACTAGAATGAATTGGACTTTTCAGCAGTAACATTCCAAAATTTGTTAAGATTTTGAAAGTGGTCTCTTGTCCTCACCATGGCTGCATTTATTCATTGAGTCAAATACAGTTAAAACATCATCATCATCATTATTATTAAATTATTTTATTTTAATATATTTCTTAAAATTGTCCTCTTGTCCTCAGTGTCACATGATCCTTCAGAAATCATTCTAATATACAGATTTATATATGTGGATACCATGATTTTAAAAAAATCTGGATAATTTGAATAGAAAGTTTAAAATGGAAATAAAAAATAAAACATTTATTTGAAATAGAAATATTTTGAAATTTAATCAATGTCTTTACTGTCACTTTGATCAATTTAATGCTTCCTTGTTGCACAACAATGTTAAAAAAAAAAATCTAACTGACTTCAAACTTTTACACGCTAGTCTTATGATAGACAGGGAGAACGGTTTCAGACTTTCAAACAAGAGAAAGAGCATATTTGACTCCCTCAGCTATTGTGAAAACACCAACTATATCTTTCCAAATTTTGTCTTTGTTTTACTCTATTTGTTGGAAGTTCAGTGAGGTAAACAAACCAAAGCCTTAGTTCCTTTAAATTATGAGCAGGATCCCTGTAGGTTGGAATTTAATATCGGAAGGCCTTGTCCATCCAGGTTTATTGTTTAATTCAAGCCTATGAGTTCGGCACTTTCAGTGGGATAAATGGGAAAATTGAGGTACACAGATTTTCAATAACTTGTGCAACGTCCCACAGTGGCTCATGAGAAGGCACACATTGCTCTTCCTTCCTTTTCAGCAGGAAACCCATGGGGGACGCAGCACGTGTTTACAGGTACAAGTACCAAGCATGGAAACAAGTGCCCTCGATCCCCCTTAAACCCCAAACATACACACACATATAAAACAAATGAATTCTGCCCCAGCAGTCCTTTACTGGAAATATCTAGAGGAAAGAGACGCTTAACACAGCCAAACATTACTTAAAAAAATGTCACATATTCAGGACAGCGGAAGATAACTGCATTGCACAAGAGACCTGCACTAATGTCAGCTGAAGGGCATTGGAATAAACAGCCGCTTGTCTTTTCTTGGTTAGGGAACTAGGGATTGGATGGGGGTAACTGGGGATAGAGATATCCAGCCTCTTCCAGCTGTCTCAGAGCTTCAGAGGACTTTCTCAGTCCTTCTGTCTCTCTCTCTCTTCTCTCTCTTTCTCACTTTTTGCGCTTTTACTCTTTTTTTGGACTCCTTTCATTGTGTACTAGAGTTTGGCCCTACACATCCTTCTTTTTAGTTTATATAAAGGCCAACATTTTTTACTTATTAATTTTCCGTTTTAGCTCTGTTACGAGACTCAGTGGTACGTTTGCCATGGCTTTCATTAAGGCTGAGGTAGGATGAAATATGGATGTGTAGGGAGTGGATTAGAGTGATGGAATGGCTTGAATATTGCTTTCCTGGCGCCTGGGCAATATTGTCTTGGGGGTGTAAGACACTTAGGCCCATAGAAACCCGAGCCATTTTCAAAATACCATCACACTCATCGTCAGGGCAGAAAATAAGTTTGACTCATCCGCAACTGATGAATATCATCTTGAGATGCTGCAGACTTCAAAGTGTAAGAGAGGTTCCTTCATTATCATGATGCATAAAGTCTTGGGTTGAGAGAGGGGCTGACTTGAACAAAATGTTTGAGAGATCTGTCAAATGATTTGTACAAATCCATTCCATCCATGATGCTCAACCGGCAGACTGTGATGTGCTTTTAATGACATTTTGCTAATGAACAATGTAGCTAAGACAGCAGTGTCATCAAATCGTTTGACGTTTCTGTTATGTGTCATTACCAACACCGATATTGGAAACTAAGCAAAGTTTTTGTCAAATATCAAAGGCTTGATACATAACTGAATGGGAAATGGCATGCTAGATTTTTCTTGCTATATTTGCCAGTAGACGATGGACAATGTGTTTGATAAAAAATAAAAGTAAAATATGTGCTTTCATCTCAGCCACATGCAGCATGGGTTGTTCCTGAATGAATTAGTGATTAATTCTCTCAACCCATTTGACAATGACAGTGACAAAAAAATCAGTTGAATGACTGATTCGATGACCCACTCAGACTGTTGCTTGCTTCGATCCTGATGGAAGTGTTTTTAAATGAATCTGTTCATGACTCATTCATAAAGACAGTTACATGTTTTGTTCCTGAATGATTCATGTGTTTTAACAAATTTGTTAAATGGATGTTTAATGACTCACAAAGTAACTTGCGGAAAGAGTCATTCTTGGAAGAGTCAAGTTTGGGAGATTGAACGTTTTAAGTTACACTTCGTATTCTTTTCTATTAAATTCTTTGTCTTTGTGTTCCAAATAGAGGATAAGAGCAGAGAAAACAGGCCAGCAATTAAATACGCAATTAAATAACGTTAAAAATTAATTGCCGGCAAAGACATTCAGATATTCCAGAGACTTTATGGAATCCTCCAAAATGAGGGTGAAATGGTCGATTTAGTGATGCACAGGAAGTGCCTCTGGAGGGAGGCTTTCTTATGAGACTGTGCAAAGTGTAATTGAGCAGGATAATACATTCCAGTGTTTATCTGTGAGCCAGTGTTTGTCTATACTACATTAAAAAAATTATACATTAATAATAATAACAAAAAGCATAAACAAATGTCTCAGTCTGGAGGAAAAGAGTGGCAGAGAGTGGGAGCAACTACTAACTATTTCAGTAGGATAACAGTAGGTCAGTTTTTCCCATGGTGAGCAGCAATATATGATGCTACTTTACTGTTTTACTGTGCTGCACTACAGTCAAGTGAACTTATGAAGTGTTCTCCTAAAATCGTTCTTCTCTCTCTTATTCAGTATTCAAGATTCATCAGTTCTTCTTAGGGGATTTAGTTGGGCATAAATTCCTAAAAGAAATTCCTAAATTAGTATTTAGTTAAATGGCATTGTTGTTTTTAACATTATATAAAATGTGTCAGATATTTTTCAGATATATCCCGGATATTTTTTTTGCATTTTTCTCAAGTAAACACAAAATGCATTTAACTTTTTTAATTAAAGGTTATTATTATTAAGGGAAAACAAAATCCAAACATTCATGTCCCTGTGTGAAAAAGTGCTTGCCCCCTAAACCTAATAACTGGTTGGGCCAGCCTTAGCATTTGTGATAAAGCGTTTGTGCACAGGAGGATTTTCAAGCATGAACTACTTTTTTAAGGTCATGCCACAGCATCTCAACAGGATTCAGGTCAGGATTTTGGCTAGGGCACTCCAAAGTCTTTGTTGTTTTTTTCTTTGTGGGTTTGCTGTTGTGTTTTGGATCATTGTCCTCTTGCAGAACCCAAGATTACGAACAGATGACCAGACATTCTCATGGTAGACGGCAAAATTTATGGTTCCATTTATCACAGCAAGTCTTCCAGGTCCTGAAGCAGCAAAACAGCCCCAACCATCACACTACCACCACCTGTTGGTATAATGTTCTTTTTCTGAAATGTGGTGTTACTTTTACGCCAGATGTAATGGGACACACACCTTCCAAAATGCCTTGCCCAAAGAGTATTTTCCCAAAAGTCTTAGGGATTATCAAGATGTTTTCTGCCAAAAATGAGACAAGCCTTAATGTTCTTTTTGCTCAGGAGTGGTTTTCATCGTGGAATTCTGCCATGCAGGCCATTTTTGCCCAGTCTCTTTCTTATGTTGGAGTCATGAACACTGGGTTTTATGTTATGCTTGTGTGTTCGTGTGGGCGGCAGCTGTCCATGAGGGTTTGCGCCAATACTTTTATTTTGTGTTTTTCATTTCATATTAAAAGTTTGTTGAATGTTCGCTGGTTCCCGCCTCCTCCTTCCCCGAACAAAGAACTTTGCTAAACCATGTTTTCACCATTTGTGGATAATGGCTCTCACTGTGGTCTGCTGGAGTTCCAAAGCTTTAGAAATGGCTTTAGAACCTTTTCCTGACTGATAGATCTCAGTTTACATTTACATTTGTTTATTTAGCAGACGCTTTTATCCAAATTAACTTACAACTCAAAGAAATATATAAAGCGATTCATCCTGAAGATGCAAAAGTACACAAGAGAGCTCACAATACAAAGTTTCGAACATTGCTTGAAGTAGTATAAGCCTGGAGAACAGAGGGACTAAAGAAAGCAGAAGAAATTATTATAATGTATATAGTGTAATACACCAATGATTTCCTTCTGATTTAGGGTTAAATTATGAATCGGGTTAGGTTTAAAGTGGAAATGAAGCAGTCAGTCAAGTTTACACTATTTAGTAAACTGATTTGTATGATTTTGATACAACCATATTAAAGAAAAAATTGTTTTGTTATAGTTTTTGGAACAAGGGTGTCACCATTTTTTAATACCACAGCGTGTAACGTCATGACCGAGTGAAGTAATATAAGCATTTCTTTACTTTTTAACCCTGTCAGGCTTCTTCCTCCAAAATCCCCAAACTCAGCTCTGACTTGAGCCACACAACAGCCAGCACCCAAGCCAAAATCTCAGCAGACCGTGTGAAATGGGCTGGTGACATGGAATTCAGAAACTTTCAGGTGAAATCTGAGGTAGAGTGAGACATGTTAAGGCATTTCTGTTTTTTGTTTATGTGGAAGAAAAATGTATTTGTCACAGAAAGCCGTAATGATAGAAATGCTGCTGTCATTTCATGCTGCAAACATCAAATAATCACACAATCATGGGTTGTATCCCCACCAGCAGTATTAGAACTCTAATCTACTCCCATCCAACTAGCAGAGAGAAGACAAACAGCCTACCTGGAGTCTCTTTCTTCACGCCATATGTCACCAGTTCTCTCCAACAGCCCATCCTCAGTGATGCATGGGCAAATACCTGTCACTAACTGCTTGCTGTGGTAATAGGCTGTTCAGCAATCCCGTCGTAATTCATTAAAACATGTAAAGTAGACATTTGGACGAGAGAACCAGCTTGCCCATCACAGCTCGCAGTGAGGGAAGATGTATTGCGCAGACTGTCACGATAAGGGCCTATCTGGCAGTGGGACAGTGTGGGAGAGTCAGAGGTTGGCTCTATCTCAGTCCTGGAGAGGCAGAGGCCTCGACAGCTACGTCTGCCATCCGCCCGATGGTCCCGCGATCTATAAATGAAGTCATCACTCAAGTTCGTCGCCCATAACTGTGCCGAGCCAGTGGAAGTCGACGCGAGTCTGAGCACCCTTTCACTGACATTAATTACACAGAAAATTAAACAAAATCTATTGCAGTGATTGAGGTGTTTACCGAGAGTAAGCTGCCACGAGGATGACTCCCTATCTATCATTCCACAGATAAGAAGACATAAAACACAAGGTGCTGTGTTGACATATTGAATTACCTCTGAAAATGTGTAGTTTCAGTGCAACACGTGAACTAGCATTGTGCGTTTTATACTGTGTATATGTAGTGCAGTGAGGAAGCAGAATCCACATGTGGCATAAAGCCAGCAGTTGCTTGAAAGGATTTTCAATGCAGAATACAAAGCACAGTGTTTCGCATCTGTGAATATGGAGGAATCCAATAATTGTGCTTGTAATAATGACGGTTGGGTTATGACATCTGTCACTTTAAAACTTCTCGAGAAAAATGATGAGAAATGAATAGCGATTGCACCCTCTCGTATGAAGTAGTGTAATCCTCTTTAAAGGAAGACTTTGCCTCGCAAACCCTTTCTTCTTTAATTGTAACAATGATAATTGCAGTTTTGTGTTGGACGACTTTCAAGGACTTATCTCCTCTATTTTGTATTATTAACTTTCCCGCTTCCACTAAATCCGAAAGTTTTATGCTTTGTTACTTCTGTTGTCATTGTTCATTTTCAATTGCCCATATTTCCTTTTTGAAATACAAAGTCATTATGGTCTTCCTTTTCTTGTGTTTCCCTTGAAGTCTTTTCTATTATGGCTGAGCTGAAAAGTTTTTTCCACAAATTTTCAAGTCTGAAATCACCGTGAAAAAAGTGTCTCTATTTACAGACAACCCATTTGCCTTTTTTTCCCCAGCACTCACCTCGTTCTATTAAAATTCCTGCCCGGCAAAACTTCAGCAGGAGGCTCCTGTATCTCAAAGCCGAAAGGTCATGTGTGAAATTTGCCCCTTGGTCTTGCTATCAAAGTTAAACGGCTAGTTTAACAGATTCCTATGGGCCTGTTTTGAGAGAGCGCTCGTTCACATCCAGGCATCCTTGTTCATCTATACAGACAATGAGTGATTAGCACACAGTGGTAAGTGCTTTTCCCTGGCTTCAAAGGCCTAGCCGTGTGGCCGGCTTCATAGGCAGGGGTGGCTTTTAATCTGGGCGCACCACCTGTGAGAAGCGTCAGAAGTTGCGGTTGGCGTGGCAGCAGTAGGACTTCATTATGTCTGAGCCAGGCTTGGCCTGAGCTATCCTGCCTGGCTGTACCTCTCAGGCAACACACACACACACACACACACACACACACTTTGCTCGGGCCTTTCCCTTTCACGCGGCTCCCGCAATTTGTCACTTTTCACATGAGATGAAGCCTTTTATGAAGCGAAATGAGTTTCCCGAGAAAGAAGTGCCACAAAAGCCCCATGATTAATTTGCTTGTTAGGCTATTGCAGCTGTCACCTGTGTAAGACATCTGGACAGCAGATTGACTAATGCCATAAGTGGGACCGAAACATGGCTCACACTGTTAGCTTTCCCTGCAGTCAGTCTTTTAGTGGGCTTTTAAAGGGGGACTACTTGCTGTCTAAAATTGGCCTTTTTCTAAGGGGTAATTAATAAGCATTACTTGTGATTGACATGGTAATTAGTTGTATTAATGTGCCGCTAAGAGGGTCTGTACAGGAAGGAGGCCTATGGGTGTGAGGTGGGATGGTCTGACTCAAAGTGACCTCACTTATGTTTAATTGCCTTTTCTAATAATAATCTGGCTTTTACAGGCATGACAAGCATGGACTAAACAAAAAAGGAAGATGATGTGAAATCACTTAGAAGATCTGTTGTCAGATCTCTGATATTGCACTCATCTTTAATCTGCTGCACTGGAGCACTACTAGCAGGTGTTTCAATATTTAAAAAGACTATCACCAGATTTCTTATACACCCCTATCCTGTTGTAATTCCTTTGTCCATTTTAAGGAGCAAGGAATTGAAAAGTGGGGCCAAGACTGCAGGGTTGTGTGCCATAGAGTTGAATTGAGAATTATTTTTAAAATCCAAATCCTTTCAGAGTGGATTTGATTGGATGTAGCTAACAAAGGTGCAGAATTTCAATTCAAGTTTGAATGTAAGGAAGTGGAATTAAAACAAAATTAAAAGATTTATGGCATTTTTTAACCATAAATCAAGAGAAACATTAAATGGCTTACCAAAGCCTTGTTTGAAAAATCAAAAAGCATTGATGGATGGATGGATATATTAATTAGAGCAATTAAATATATTCATATTCCTTTATATATAATTCAAATTCCTGTTGGATTTGGCCAATTCAATTCCAACTCATGTATTAAAAGGAAACCAATTCTTCTATTTTGAATGTTCCACAACCGTGCTACAGTTATAAAGCATTCACCCTATCAATATCAGCAGCAGTTTTATTGATATTGTATGGAGCCTTTAATCTGATCCATTCAATGTAGTGCATAGAATTGTACAGCTGTGGCTTTCCTGCAGTGCTGACCCATAAGCTTGCAGAAGGAGCCATTTCCACACATGCCAACAAGAGAGTTACAGCAACGAGATGCAATTTTGAATGAATCCCCTCCCTTATTTTTTAATTATTGTGGAATTAGCTGGTGGTAGCATCCGTTTATTTATGTTTTCTGTGTAATCAGGAAATTCATCTGAGAAAACAGAGGCCCAAGGGCCAGTGACATCAAAAAATGCAACACAATACTCTCACATTCACATACCTCCCGTTTGATTAAAACCATTTTGAAATATAGATAAACAAATCTGGCAGGTCCCATCATGTGCCTAAGGCCTACCGTGACCAATTCCTGTTTTTACTAAATATAAACAAAAACCAGCAAATTCCATCTAGAGAGAAAAAAAGAGGGGATTTACAGAATGGAGGTCTTCAGTCCAACCTGTAAACAATTCATTCTGCAGAAGCTACAATAACAACATCAGTGGATGAAGCTTTAGTAAATGTTTAAAAACATACACTGAAGCGCCTTTATTTCCCTTCCAGAATCAGTTTACTGTTGAAAGTCATATTTCGCACTGATGGAGCAGTTTGAGAAATGGAAATACAGTGGAGTTCGGTTATGTCGACTGCCTTGAGGGTTGCAAAAAAGCATTGAGATAACCATTTAGCGAGATAACCCATATTACACATATTAACATATATTTTCCCATATATAACCCGCAGATGCAGATAATCTGCATGCTCATATAGCCAGCGGGTTTTGGGTTTTGTGTAAAAAATCGTTGGCATAACCCGCACCCATAGATTGATGAGCTTTTTGTGTAAGATCACATTTCAAATTTCAAATGTTGTTCGCATGACTTCAATTATCCATAACTGTTCAGGTTCGGTATACAGTTCTTGTGCGCGAAATTCACACAATAAAAAAACAAGCACAAGTCAGAATCAGAACAGAAAAGCAGTCTCTCCCGCTGCGCTCGTCCCTTTAAGAAATGTTGTGTTGATCATCGGATGAGACGAGAAGACCCCGCCCTCATGGCAGCACAGCCAATCACGTCTTCTTGCATGATTGACAGGTCAGACAGCTGTAGAGTATGGACGGTGCTCATGAATGATCGATAAGATTCATTCTTTGATTGAAAAAAGTGATTCGGCAGGATCGGCTCCGTAGAGTCTGTGACCTGACAGTTTAAGACTTCTGGGACACAAACCATTCGCATTCACCCTCGCTCTCGTCTGCATTTCAAAGGATGCCATCGTAAAACAGCCCCCACACACAAACACACACATACATACCAAGAACATAAGACTGTGCCATGTGACCTTTAACGTAGTTACTTTCCATTTTTAGATGTGTTGTGTTTTACCTATATGTATGCATGCTTTTGTTATAACCATTTTAGATGTGTTTGATAATTTAGAAGCTTATAATCAGTAAATACTTGGGTAAAACCAAGTCAATCTTTACCTTGCCTTCATGCTAAGAGTTAGTATAGCCATGAATGGTCTCGAAATCTTTGTCTTTCCATTTGCAGACCGTCTAGGTTTGTTTCACTGTGCTAGGATGCATCAGACTCTTTCTTTTATTCCAAAACCCAAAGGTCTGCATTCTCAAGTAGGCAATAAAACATGCTAATCGCAACAGACCAGGGACAAAGGGAAGTTTCCCGCTTCTCAGTTCCTTCACTCTGATTGGCTGTCCCAACTCTTAGAGGCGTGCTTTGTTTATTCCTTTATAAGTGCCCGTAGGCCAAGGATCATTCTTTTTTTTCTTCTTGCCCTTCTTCATCCTCTTACACTTCCTCTCTTGCAACTCCCCTCTGGCGCGGATTCTTGGATCCAGCGCCATTTTCCACAAAGGACATTACAAACAAAGAACCAACATTTGAACTTACCGCGGATTCCAACGGACCCGCCCAGCAAGACGCAAACCTCGGACTAGATTACGGAATTCACACGCACGAATTCCGACCAGCCACAGAAACAAACACATGCAAGTAGCCCTTAAACGATCTTTAAGAGATTTGAGTGTATACCAATAAGTTGGTCTGATTCCTTGCTTGTTCTCAAATAGGTTATTGTCTGTAATACTACCTTCCTTTGTCTCTCCTACTCTAACTCTCTTATTCTCTCTTCTTCCCTTTTTCAATTTAGTTTGTGTATGTTTGTCTATTGTTTGTCGATTATTAAAATATATATATTCACACGTGACTGCCTCTGAATTGCTCATCCATAAGTCACTTTAATGGTGACCGATCCTTGTTACAAATTAATGGAAAGATCTTTCTTTGTGGCCAAAAGAAACCTTTCCTTTTTTATAGAGTTTATAAGGTCAATATTTGCTGGACAAATTATCCGTCCTTTGAACTCTTTTCTAGAATTAAAGAAAATTCTACAAGTCGAATCAAGCCATAGATATTAATAATTGTTATAATCCGTTATAATTAACTGTTAATATCCAAATTCCCCTTTGTGCAGATTTATGTGTGTTCGATCACAAAACGACTCACGCACACATAGATCCGCACCATTTCCCTTAGGCTTAGAATCGCTACATATAATGGTGGAGAATCAGCGGGCACCGTTTTAAACTTGTGTTTGAGCAAACTCAGTTCCAGTCTAAGTGTGTGTGTATATGTTTTGTTGTTACACGCGCGTCGCGAGAGTGAGTGCCGCCGAGCAACTCACTCTGCCTAAACCCAAGCTCATGTTTCTGAACCCGGTCTGTTAACACGTCTATTTGTCTATCATTTAGCCTTTGTTAACAAGTAAATCCGTTAAAAACTGCAGTCAATATTAAAATCGCATCAGCAGAGACGAAGAAATCTCTTTGCAGAGCATTTTAATATTTGTTTATATCCCTGTTGGACGAAGAAATCTCCTCAGTGGATAACGTTTGATTCGAGCGAGTCTCCTCCGATCAACCCTGTTTAGGCCTTTATTGTGTCGCTAGTCATTCATCGCGTATGTCCGATGCTTTGTAACTTGGCGAATTCGCTCCGTTGAGCCCACGCGGAGTAATTACCCACGTGCGCTCAGGCAGATCAGACAAAGAAAGTCGCGCCACGACAGTTTTGTGTGATATGAGCCAGGAGCTAGGTGTAAGCTCTGATCCAGCTTAAAAACGACAGTGAAGAAAGCCTGTTCGTTTATATTTGTGCTTTAATGGTAGTGAAAGGTTCATGCCAGGCACTTCCTCGATCCGCCGTGATCAAAAGAGAAACTAAAATTTATATATAGAGAGATTTATTGTATGCGTGATTATTTTGCAGCCTCAATGAACCATTGAACCCGCCCAAAATTCAAATCACGAGCGTTGGGATTGGCGCTGCTTCTCTGACCAAACAGAGCGCAGGCCCTCCTCCCTACGTCATCGTCGCAGCGAACTCGATAACGCCACCTGGTGGACATTATTCGTAGTGCGGCTTCTCCTCTTTGTTTTCTCTCTCAATTTTCCTGAAGGTTAATTCTAACTTTCCCTTTTGCGGCTTTAGTTCTGCCCAGAACTGTAATTTTCACTGTTACTGTTATTTGACACTCTCTGTCTCTACGACTCTTCACACTTATTTAAATTTATGTTAAACAAGTTTAACTTAAATTCAAATAAAGTTGTATCAGTGTCACCACAGGCATTCAATGATTAACACGCCCCCTGGAGGTCATGCTCAGATCTTTCCTCCCATGACATTCCTTTGAAGTGTTATTTCTGCTTAAGTGCCTATTTATTGTAACAGCAAATTTCCAAAATTATACAGGTACCTTGGCACCTGGTTATTTGAAATTCGGTTTAAACTAAGTTTAAATTCAACATTTTCAAATTCACATTGAGTGCCTTTGGGGCTTTCCCCCTCTAAGCACCCAGTCTCCCTAAGGGTTATGACTCGACAGCGCCACCGCCCTGTCGGGTCCGCAATAACACCTAGTGGCGCAGCTTAGAGTTTCTCCTCCCCTCTTATCATTTTCTGTTACGTTGTTTTGATTTTTAATTTTCTTTTTAATCCTTGCATTCTATTTTTATTTCCATTTATTTTTGTTTTACTCTTCCCCTTTAATATTCTTGTTTGTTTTATCCTGCCCTGTGTACCTCACTGTCGTGTTGTGTTTCTTTCAGTTCACATACAGACAGAACCTGTGTGAGCAAGCAAGGAAAGCTAAATATTAGATTGGAACCCAGCCGCCAGAGTCATCACACGACCTAATAGGCTGCCGCCGTCAAAATCTTTATTTAGGCTTGGCACTCACCAAGATTCACGGCCAAAGATATTAAGTATCTGGACCGTAGCTCACTAACAGTCTACACTGTTAGCCCAAATTTGTATTTGAAACGTTTAAAATTTTAGCTCTAAATTCTGCAAGGACTTGCATTGTGTTTCTTTTGTGCTGTGTTCTCTCGCCAACAGTACGCCAAGATGTCCCGTTCATCCAGCCCTGCTGCCCACTGGGACAACCTCGAGACCTGGCTGTCTGCTATGACCCATGAGTTCCTGCCCGGAGTCACCGGCGACCTACAGCAGCTGAGCAGAGAACAGCTGGACGACGATCTGAACAGGCTAACGACCCATGATCCCACACAGAGCTACAATCGCAAAGAATGGGCCAAGATCATCGGGAGGCTCGCTCACAATCTGATCGTCCAGACACGGCTCAGCGAGAACCGCAACATCCAGCTGGAGCAGGAGACAACAGCGCTCAAACTTCAGGCTGAGGAGGCCCGGAGGAACCAGGCTGACGCCCAGACTCGTCTAGAGCAGCTACTCGTCGAGGCTCAGGAACGACACAGCGGAGCGGATGAGACCGACACAGAGCTACAAGACAAAGTTGAGAGACTTCAAAATGCACTAAGAGAACTTCGTGCTGACACCGAGCACCGAGAGCAGTTGGAGAAAGACCACAGAGAGGACTTAAATGAACAACTCCAACAAAGCGAAGCTCTCCTGATCAGAGCTAGAAATGAACTAAAAGAGAAGGATGCTGAGGTCAGAGCTTGCAAAAAGCACCTGCAACTGGCCAGAACCGAAATCCTTGCTCTAGCAAATGAAAGAGACAATCTTAAAGATGAACTTGACAATGCTCACAGTGAACTCAGACATTCCTACAAGCTGTACAGCAAGCAGCTAGGGGAAATGCACAACACAGCGTTTCCCCTGAACCGTAGGTCAAGACCTCAGAGTCAAGAGTTCCTTGTTCCCAAGGGGGGTGCTAGCCCACAGTTCAAAGTGTCACCAGACAGCTTCCCAGAACCCCGTTCAGCAGCGAAGGGGTGGGAACCTTCTCAAGACATTCCTGCCGCCAGGCACGGCAGCGCGCACAAAGAACTTGACAAGCTGGCCAGAAACATCCCCACTTTCACCCCAAGCCCTGCAGGAGGACACGACGTGCATGCCTATCTGCAGGATATAGACTTTGTCTTACAAACTGTGCACAATGTGACAACATGGGACAGATTGTATTTGCTTCGAATCACATCAAGCCGGGATGTACGCAGCTTCTTGGATCGACAACCAGAAACTGTCAAAACCAACTATCAACAGCTGCGACAGGCTTTGATTCAAGAGTTCTCTGATCCTGAGTCAGACAACGGGTTCTTCGCTGCTATGGACCTTACACAGGGCCGAGCAGAAACCCCGCAAGCATACTACAATCGACTACGACAGACCTACTTCGGAGCACGGAACGAGCCTGGAATGGAGGAGGATCTGAACTTCAAAATTCTGTTCCTCCGAAATCTGCATCACACAGTGAGTCAACATCTAGGAGTTCTGGTCTGTCCCCGCAGCATGCCCATCCAACAGCTGCGGGACCTCGCCCATAAAGCTTACATCAAGCAAAAGACTGTCACTGAAAAGACTGTAAAAAACCCAACAGTCTACCCTGTCTTCTACCACAGCGCTGAACTGTCACTAGAGGGTGCCCAGCAACACCACAACAGTGGGCACCCAAACAGAGAGTCAAGATCGTTTCCAGCCAGCAGAGGGCGCCATAACTACAATGGTGCCCGTCCCATGCACCAGCCCAGACACTCTGAAAGATTCTGGGACCAGCCACGTTCACCCCACAACACAAAGGGTGGAGCCACGTGGGATGGTAGCCGATGGCCCAGAAACGACCGACACTCGTCGAACGGTGCGTACAGCCCAGAGAGTCACCGGCGAAATGGCTCTCGACAGGGCCCAAACAAGCCCAAGTCCAAGTTTGTTCCAGAACAGAAAGGTGCAACTGTGTCTGAAACAGCTGAGATCCTGAAGATTCTAAGAGAACTTGTCAACAGGACACCTCAAAAGGACGACAGGTCAGACCACGCATGACTAGGCGTGAAATGTGAAATCAACACCATCACTATAAGCCCTCAAACTGAACAGCAAGTCCAGATTCCAGCACTCCAACCACAGATCACAGAAACGACCTACCAATCTTCAAGCATCACACAACTGCCGCTGACTGCACAGACAGAACAAGTGTATTCTCTCCAGCACACAACCAGTCAGGCTCACAAGGCACCTGCAAGTGCTGTAGTGGTTGTCAATCTCCCTGACAATTCACCTGAGACTAGCACCAACTGCTTAGCAGTCACCACTCAAGTCCCAACAACAAGACTCTTAGGGAACCTGATTGAAAAGGGGGTGACCCGGAAACTGCATCTAGCAGTCACCTTGGAGAATGAGATGAGTCTCGAGGCCCTTGTTGACACGGGGGCAGACCTCACTTTAATGTCATCCCAACTCTTTGACAGACTCCAAGTTGCAGCTAAGAGACAGAACCGAACTCTAAAATCACAAAAATGTGTGTTGAATGTGCACTCATACAGCCAAAATGAGGTACAGCTCGAACACACTGCTCCCATCCACCTCACAATCGGTCCAATGAGTCTGGTACACCCAGTGTACGTATCACCTGTGGACACATTTCCTCTCATCATCGGCAAAGATCTGCTAGATCGTTTCGAACCCCTGCTGGACTTTAGACACTTGAAAATTTGGGCTCAAGTGCGAGAACCCCTGTCTCTCCAGTCACCTAGGACAACTGAACCAGACTGTCAGGTCATGGAGGTCACGGGAACTCAGCCAGAGGTCGCGGGAACTTTCACAGCCGTGTCAGCTCCCGGGAAAATTTCAAGTTCACTGCTGTGCACCTTCCAACCTATCAAAGACTTTGACTCTGACCTCCCCAAGGTCACAACAAACTTGCAGTTGAATGATGTCACAACAACAGACATCACTCTTGCATTGTGGGCAGACAACTCAGCCATCAGCCTTGCACTGTTCAATGCCCTCATCAAGGACTCACCTGACCTTCCCTTCACCAGCAAGCGCACCTGCTTCCCCATTGACTCCTGCTCATCAACAATGAGAACTGCCAAGAACATTTGCGCTTTGAACTTGAACTGGAATGGCAGGTGTTTAACCCATTACTTCCTGGTCCTCCCGGACCTGCCACATGATGTCTACATCGGAGCAGACATTTTGATTCGCCTTAAAGCTCAAGTGGATTTTATTGACAAAGTGGTATGGGCCCCAATGACTTTAAAATCTTCTGTTCCAGTTTGCCCTGAAAACCTCAAGTCAGGCCAGACCATTCCAGAGGTCTGCACTTTAGTTAATGAACAGGACATTGTAGTACCAGCCTACACCAAAGGGGTCGCTGTTCGGCTCAACATGCGACGTGGTCAAACCCTGGAAGCCACACCTCTCACCAAGGTGCTTTCCCGTGCGGTCTACATCCTGTTCAACAACTGCACTGCAACAGACATCAGAATCCCCAGAGCTTATCGTCTGGGATGGTTAGTGAGTCATGATTTCCACAACTTTGAACTCACTTTACCAATAACTGGTTCCATCCCACCTTCAATGATCCCAGAAGGGCGCACTGACAACACCCTGTCCACAGCACCCTTCCAGATCATCACTATCGCCCCTGCCACGGCATTAACTACAGAACAGGTATGCAGAACAGAGGATCAACGCCTGACAGTGCATACAGTCTCTAACCAACCTGCTTGTGAGACTGACAACGACACTGCACCTCTGACAGCTGACAGGGCAGATGACACAAAGGAGACAGAGGAGCCATATCCAGGATTTGAGACTCAAGTCCAGCAAATCCTCAAGGATGCGGACGCTTTAAAGACTGATACAGACTGTCAAGAACGACCAGTACTGTACAAATTCAAAGCGTCAATTGCCAAAGACTCACAAGACTGTGGTCTCACTGACCTTCACACAGTGCGCATCCCAACACACCCAAATGCTCCTCCCACTTCTGTCAAGCAGTACAAGATTCCCATAGCTTCACAAGAACCTGTGCAGGAAATCATCAACTCCATGCTTGAAGAAGGTGTCATCCGCCCATCCAACAGCACCTACTCTGCTCCCATCTGGCCCGTCCTCAAACCAAACGCCAAGACGGGCGCACTCCATGGCAAGCTATGGTCAGTACCAACCCACCCACCCACCCTCAATGCTGCAGCAACAACCCGCAGCAAGCAGACACCTCCAGCAACGGTGTCAACATCACAGCCGCTTACGCTGGCTCCACAAAACGCTGCTAGCGATACAGCTGACCTTGAAGCTTCTAACCACCTCTCAGACCCCACCAGCCACCCTATCTGCACCTCTGACCTCACTTCTGCACCAAGCCTCAGAAGGCTGCACGAACTCAAACACCTGCTGCGCGTGAAAGCAAACATGCTGTGGTATGCCCCGGCTGTCCTCACAGCGCCAAGGCTAGTGGTGCCACCGCGCCACAGGGGGGTCACGACAGCATATGCCCACGACGCACCATGCACCAGACACCATGGCACTAAAGCCACTCGAAACAAGTGACATTCTGCCCTGGCATGCAGCAAGACATGGCAAAGTACGTCAGATGGTACCTGGTTGGCTGCCAGTTCAACAAGTAACCCAGTCTCACAGAAACACTCACCTCACAAGCAGAATTTGCAGGTGGTCAACACTCCCACCAGCATGACACTGCCACTTGTGTCAGTTGACTCCTGATCCAGAACTTGAACTGAAGATTGAGAAAGGGGGGTGAGTTTCCAGCATCACTCACCTTGACACTGCCCTCCAAGAGCTCAAGTCCGAACCCGGACACAACAGTTCAGCTGCAGTAGAGACAAGCTCAACCTGGTCCAGAGAGAACTGACAGAGTCTGGTCAACTCAAATTGAATCCCACAAAGAGGTACCCTGCTGGTTAACACCACATCAGCAGTGAAAAAAAATTCCCTCAGCCTTTGACAAACACCGAAGGGGGGAGGGAAACCAGAGCCCTCCACTCAAAACTTCACCCACAAGTTTCATGAAGGCTTCTGCAGTCAAAGAAAGAAAGGCTTAAACCACACCAACCCTGAAACAACACATGCAGTGACAAAGACCTCAACACGCAAACGCCACGGAAGGACCAACAGCTGTCAACAACAACAACCGACTTCAGACATTTCACATAGGTGTCAAGCGGAAACTGCACTGAGATGGCCGGACGTGCCTGCCTCAGAGTCACCAGAGCTGCTGGCATGAGCAACACGGCTCCCTGAACAGGACCCACCACAGAAGTACTGTGCCACCACAAACTTCTGACTCTCTGCCCAACACAGCTCAAACAAGCTCCATTCAGCACTGCCATCAGAACAGAGCAACATTCCGACCTGCAGACACCCTGAAAGTGCACTAATGTCTACCTGCTGTCCTCCTTCCACCAGCACCAGCGCTAGGTCAGTTTTCTACATGTATGTCTCACGGTCCGCAAAGCCTTGACCACTCCCTGCAGCAACCAGAAAACACCTGCCTCAAATGAACTGACTTTAAGATGACAGGTGACACTGTCAAGGCACCTGCTGATTCAACTCCCATCAACCAAGTCAATCCTTCATGATGCACCTGCCATTCGACAATCGGAACTAATGTCCAAAGATGTTCAAACACGAACTTCGTTGGCCAAAGGGGGGTCTGTAGGGTATGGACGGTGCTCATGAATGATCGATCAAGATTCATTCTTTGATTGAAAAAAGTGATTCGACAGGATCGGCTCCGTAGAGTCTGTGACCTGACAGTTTAAGACTTCTGGGACACAAACCATTCGCATTCACCCTCGCTCTCCTCTGCATTTCAAAGGATGCCATCGTAAAACAGCCCCCACACACAAACACACACATACATACCAAGAACAAAAGACTGTGCCATGTGACTTTTAAATTAGTTACTTTCCATTTTTAGATGTGTTGTGTTTTACCTATATGTATGCATGCTTTTGTTATAACCATTTTAGATGTGTTTGATAATTTAGAAGCTTATAATCAGTAAATACTTGGGTAAAACCAAGTCAATCTTTACCTTGCCTTCATGCTAAGAGTTAGTATAGCCATGAATGGTCTCGAAATCTTTGTCTTTCCATTTGCAGACCGTCTAGGTTTGTTTCACTGTGCTAGGATGCATCAGACTCTTTCTTTTATTCCAAAACCCAAAGGTCTGCATTCTCAAGTAGGCAATAAAACATGCTAATCACAACAGACTAAGAGACAAAGAAAAGTTTCCCGCTTCTCAGTTCCTTCACTCTGATTGGCTGTCCCAACTCTTAGAGGCGTGCTTTGTTTATTCCTTTATAAGCGCCCGTAGGCCAAGGATCAACCTCTTCTTCTTGCCCTTCTTCCAGCCCCTCTTACACTTCCTCTCTTGCAACTCCCCTCTGGCGCGGATTCTTGGATCCAGCGCCATTTTCCACAAAGGACATTACAAACAAAGAACCAACATTTGAACTTACCGCGGATTCCAACGGACCCGCCCAGCAAGACGCAAACCTCGGACTAGATTACGGAATTCACACGCACGAATTCCGACCAGCCACAGAAAGAAACACATGCAAGTAGCCCTTAAACGATCTTTAAGAGATTTGAGTGTATACCAATAAGTTGGTCTGATTCCTTGCTTGTTCTCAAATAGGTTATTGTCTGTAATACTACCTTCCTTTGTCTCTCCTACTCTCCCTCTCTTATTCTCTCTTCTTCCCTTTTTCAATTTAGTTTGTGTATGTTTGTCTATTGTTTGTCGATTATTAAAATATATATATTCACACGTGATTGCCTCTGAATTGCTCATCCATAAGTCACTTTAATGGTGACCGATCCTTGTTACAAATTAATGGAAAGATCTTTCTTTGTGGCCAAAAGAAACCTTTCCTTTTTTATAGAGTTTATAAGGTCAATATTTGCTGGACAAATTATCCGTCCTTTGAACTCTTTTCTAGAATTAAAGAAAATTCTACAAGTCGAATCAAGCCATAGATATTAATAATTGTTATAATCCGTTATAATTAACTGTTAATATCCAAATTCCCCTTTGTGCAGATTTATGTGTGTTCGATCACAAAACGACTCACGCACACATAGATCCGCACCATTTCCCTTAGGCTTAGAATCGCTACATATAATGGTGGAGAATCAGCGGGCACCGTTTTAAACTTGTGTTTGAGCAAACTCAGTTCCAGTCTAAGTGTGTGTGTATATGTTTTGTTGTTACACGCGCGTCGCGAGAGTGAGTGCCGCCGAGCAACTCACTCTGCCTAAACCCAAGCTCATGTTTCTGAACCCGGTCTGTTAACACGTCTATTTGTCTATCATTTAGCCTTTGTTAACAAGTAAATCCGTTAAAAACTGCAGTCAATATTAAAATCGCATCAGCAGAGACGAAGAAATCTCTTTGCAGAGCATTTTAATATTTGTTTATATCCCTGTTGGACGAAGAAATCTCCTCAGTGGATAACGTTTGATTCGAGCGAGTCTCCTCCGATCAACCCTGTTTAGGCCTTTATTGTGTCGCTAGTCATTCATCGCGTATGTCCGATGCTTTGTAACTTGGCGAATTCGCTCCGTTGAGCCCACGCGGAGTAATTACCCACGTGCGCTCAGGCAGATCAGACAAAGAAAGTCGCGCCACGACAGTTTTGTGTGATATGAGCCAGGAGCTAGGTGTAAGCTCTGATCCAGCTTAAAAACGACAGTGAAGAAAGCCTGTTCGTTTATATTTGTGCTTTAATGGTAGTGAAAGGTTCATGCCAGGCACTTCCTCGATCCGCCGTGATCAAAAGAGAAACTAAAATTTATATATAGAGAGATTTATTGTATGCGTGATTATTTTGCAGCCTCAATGAACCATTGAACCCGCCCAAAATTCAAATCACGAGCGTTGGGATTGGCGCTGCTTCTCTGACCAAACAGAGCGCAGGCCCTCCTCCCTACGTCATCGTCGCAGCGAACTCGATAACGCCACCTGGTGGACATTATTCGTAGTGCGGCTTCTCCTCTTTGTTTTCTCTCTCAATTTTCCTGAAGGTTAATTCTAACTTTCCCTTTTGCGGCTTTAGTTCTGCCCAGAACTGTAATTTTCACTGTTACTGTTATTTGACACTCTCTGTCTCTACGACTCTTCACACTTATTTAAATTTATGTTAAACAAGTTTAACTTAAATTCAAATAAAGTTGTATCAGTGTCACCACAGGCATTCAATGATTAACACGCCCCCTGGAGGTCATGCACAGATCTTTCCTCCCATGACATTCCTTTGATGTGTTATTTCTGCTTAAGTGCCTATTTATTGTAACAGCAAATTTCCAAAATTATACAGGTACCTTGGCACCTGGTTATTTGAAATTCGGTTTAAACTAAGTTTAAATTCAACATTTTCAAATTCACATTGAGTGCCTTTGGGGCTTTTCCTCTCTAAGCACCCAGTCTCCCTAAGGGTTATGACTCGACAGCGCCACCGCCCTGTCGGGTCCACAATAACACCTAGTGGCGCAGCTTAGAGTTTCTCCTCCCCTCTTATCATTTCCTGTTACGTTGTTTTGATTCTTAATTTTCTTTTTAATCCTTGCATTCTATTTTTATTTCCACTTATTTTTGTTTTACTCTTCCCCTTTAATATTTTTGTTTGTTTTATCCTGCCCTGTGTACCTCACTGTCCTGTTGTGTTTCTTTCAGTTCACATACAGACAGAACCTGTGTGAGCAAGCAAGGAAAGCTAAATATTAGATTGGAACCCAGCCGCCAGAGTCATCACACGACCCAATAGGCTGCCGCCGTCAAAATCTTTATTTAGGCTTGGCACTCACCAAGATTCACGGCCAAAGATATTAAGTATCTGGACCGTAGCTCACTAACAGTCTACACTGTTAGCCCAAATTTGTACTTGAAACGTGCAAAATTTTAGCTCTAAACTCTGCAAGGACTTGCATTGTGTTTCTTTTGTGCTGTGTTCTCTCGCCAACAGTACGCCAAGATGTCCCGTGCATCCAGCCCTGCTGCCCACTGGGACAACCTCGAGACCTGGCTGTCTGCTATGACCCATGAGTTCCTGCCCGGAGTCACCGGCGACCTACAGCAGCTGAGCAGAGAGCAGCTGGACGACGATCTGAACAGGCTAACGACCCATGATCCCACACAGAGCTACAATCGCAAAGAATGGGCTAAGATCATCGGGAGGCTCGCTCACAATCTGATCGTCCAGACACGGCTCAGCGAGAATAACAACATCCAGCTGGAGCAGGAGACAACAGCGCTCAAACTTCAGGCTGAGGAGGCCCGGAGGAACCAGGCTGACGCCCAGACTCGTCTAGATCAGCTACTCGTCGAGGCTCAGGAACGGCACAGCGGAGGGGATGAGACCGACACAGAGCTACAGGACAAAGTTGAGAGACTCCAAAATGCACTAAGAGAACTTCGGACTGACACAGAGCACCGAGAGCAGTTGGAGAAAGACCACAGAGAGGACTTAAATGAACGACTCCAACAAGGCGAAGCTCTCCTGATCAGAGCTAGAAATGAACTAAAAGAGAAGGATGCTGAGGTCAGAGCTTGCAAAAAGCACCTGCAACTGGCCAGAACCGAAATCCTTGCTCTAGCAAATGAAAGAGACAATCTTAAAGATGAACTTGACAATGCTCACAGTGAACTCAGACATTCCTACAAGCTGTACAGCAAGCAGCTAGGGGAAATGCACAACACAGAGTTTCCCCTGAACCGTAGGTCAAGACCTCCGAGTCAAGAGTTCCTTGTTCCCAAGGGGGGTGCTAGCCCACAGTTCAAAGTGTCACCAGCCAGCTTCCCAGAACCCCGTTCAGCAGCGAAGGGGTGGGAACCTTCCCAAGACATTCCTGCCGCCAGGCACGGCAGCGCGCACAAAGAACTTGACAGGCTGGCCAGAAACATCCCCACTTTCACCCCAAGCCCTGCAGGAGGACACGACGTGCATGCCTATCTGCAGGATATAGACTTTGTTTTACAAACTGTGCACAATGTGACAGCATGGGACAGATTGTATTTGCTGCGAATCACATCAAGCCGGGATGTACGCAGCTTCTTGGATCGACAACCAGAAACTGTCAAAACCAACTATCAACAGCTGCGACAGGCTTTGATTCAAGAGTTCTCTGATCCTGAGTCAGACAACGGGTTCTTCGCTGCTATGGACCTTACACAGGGCCGAGCAGAAACCCCACAAGCATACTACAATCGACTACGACAGACCTACTTCGGAGCACGGAACGAGCCTGGAATGGAGGAGGATCTGAACTTCAAAATTCTGTTCCTCCGAAATCTGCATCACACAGTGAGTCAACATCTAGGAGTTCTGGTCTGTCCCCGCAGCATGCCCATCCAACAGCTGCGGGACCTCGCCCATAAAGCTTACATCAAGCAAAAGACTGTCACTGAAAAGACTGTAAAAAACCCAACAGTCTACCCTGTCTTCTACCACAGCGCTGAACTGTCACTAGAGGGTGCCCAGCAACACCACAACAGTGGGCACCCAAACAGAGAGTCAAGATCGTTTCCAGCCAGCAGAGGGCACCATAACTACAGTGGTGCCCGTCCCATGCACCAGCCCAGACACTCTGAAAGATTCTGGGACCAGCCACGTTCACCCCACAACACAAAGGGTGGAGCCACGTGGGATGGTAGCCGATGGCCCAGAAACGACCGACACTCGTCGAACGGTGCGTACAGCCCAGAGAGTCACCGGCGAAATGGCTCTCGACAGGGCCCAAACAAGCCCAAGTCCAAGTTTGTTCCAGAACAGAAAGGTGCAACTGTGTCTGAAACAGCTGAGATCCTGAAGATTCTAAGAGAACTTGTCAACAGGACACCTCAAAAGGACGACAGGTCAGACCACGCATGACTAGGCGTGAAACGTGAAATCAACACCGTCACTATAAGCCCTCAAACTGAACAGCAAGTCCAGATTCCAACACTCCAACCACAGATCACAGAAACGACCTACCAATCTTCAAGCATCACACAACTGCCGCTGACTGCACAGACAGAACAAGTGTATTCTCTCCAGCACACAACCAGTCAGGCTCACAAGGCACCTGCAAGTGCTGTAGTGGTTGTCAATCTCCCTGACAATTCACCTGAGACTAGCACCAACTGCTTAGCAGTCACCACTCAAGTCCCAACAACAAGACTCTTAGGGAACCTGATTGAAAAGGGGGTGACCCGGAAACTGCATCTAGCAGTCACCTTGGAGAATGAGATGAGTCTCGAGGCCCTTGTTGACACGGGGGCAGACCTCACTTTAATGTCATCCCAACTCTTTGACAGACTCCAAGTTGCAGCTAAGAGACAGAACCGAACTCTAAAATCACAAAAATGTGTGTTGAATGTGCACTCATACAGCCAAAATGAGGTACAGCTCGAACACACTGCTCCCATCCACCTCACAATCGGTCCAATGAGTCTGGTACACCCAGTGTACGTATCACCTGTGGACACATTTCCTCTCATCATCGGCAAAGATCTGCTAGATCGTTTCAAACCCCTGCTGGACTTTAGACACTTGAAAATTTGGGCTCAAGTGCGAGAACCCCTGTCTCTCCAGTCACCTAGGACAACTGAACCAGACTGTCAGGTCATGGAGGTCACGGGAACTCAGCCAGAGGTCGCGGGAACTTTCACAGCCGTGTCAGCTCCCGGGAAAATTTCAAGTTCACTGCTGTGCACCTTCCAACCTATCAAAGACTTTGACTCTGACCTCCCCAAGGTCACAACAAACTTGCAGTTGAATGATGTCACAACAACAGACATCACTCTTGCATTGTGGGCAGACAACTCAGCCATCAGCCTTGCGCTGTTCAATGCCCTCATCAAAGACACACCTGACCTTCCCTTCACCAGCAAGCGCACCTGCTTCCCTGTTGACTCCTGCTTGTCAACAATGAGAACTGCCAAGAACACTTGCGCTTTGAACTTGAACTGGAATGGCAGGTGTTTAACCCATTACTTCCTGGTCCTCCCGGACCTGCCACACGATGTCTACATCGGAGCAGACATTTTGATTCGCCTTAAAGCTCAAGTGGATTTTATTGACAAAGTGGTATGGGCCCCAATGACTTTAAAATCTTCTGTTGCAGTTTGCCCTGAAAACCTCAAGTCAGGCCAGACCCTTCCAGAGGTCTGCACTTTAGTTAATGAACAGGACATTGTAGTACCAGCCTACACCAAAGGGGTCGCTGTTCGGCTCAGCATGCGACGTGGTCAAACCCTGGAAGCCACACCTCTCACGGAAGTGCTTTCCCGTGCGGTCTACATCCTGTTCAACAACTGCACTGCAACAGACATTAGAATCCCCAGAGCTTATCGTCTGGGATGGTTAGTGAGTCATGATTTCCACAACGTTGAACTCACTTTACCAATAACTGGTTCCATCCCACCTTCAATGATCCTAGAAGGGCGCACTGACAACACCCTGTCCACAGCACCCTTCCAGATCATCACTATCGCCCCTGCCACGGCATTAACTACAGAACAGGTATGCAGAACAGAGGATCAACGCCTGACAGTGCATACAGTCTCTAACCAACCTGATTGTGAGACTGACAACGACACTGCACCTCTGACAGCTGACAGGGCAGGTGACACAAAGGAGACAGAGGAGCCATATCCAGGATTTGAGACTCAAGTCCAGCAAATCCTCAAGGATGCGGATGATTTAAAGACTGATACAGACTGTCAAGAACGACCAGTACTGTACAAATTCAAAGCGTCAATTGCCAAAGACTCACAAGACTGTGGTCTCACTGACCTTCACACAGGGTGCATCCCAACACACCCAAATGCTCCTCCCACTTCTGTCAAGCAGTACAAGATTCCCATAGCTTCACAAGAACCTGTGCAGGAAATCATCAACTCCATGCTTGAAGAAGGTGTCATCCGCCCATCCAACAGCACCTACTCTGCTCCCATCTGGCCCGTCCTCAAACCAAACGCCAAGACGGGCGCACTCCATGGCAAGCTATGGTCAGTACCAACCCACCCACCCACCCTCAATGCTGCAGCAACAACCCGCAGCAAGCAGACACCTCCAGCAACGGTGTCAACATCACAGCCGCTTACGCTGGCTCAACAAATAGCTGCTAGCGATACAGCTGACCTTGAAGCTTCTAACCACCTCTCAGACCCCACCAGCCACCCTATCTGCACCTCTGACCTCACTTCTGCACCAAGCCTCAGAAGGCTGCACGAACTCAAACACCTGCTGCGCGTGAAAGCAAACATGCTGTGGTATGCCCCGGCTGTCCTCACAGCGCCAAGGCTAGTGGTGACACCGCGCCACAGGGGGGTCACGACAGCATATGCCCACGACGCACCATGCACCAGACACCATGGCACTAAAGCCACTCGAAACAAGTGACATTCTGCCCTGGCATGCAGCAAGACATGGCAAAGTACGTCAGATGGTACCTGGTTGGCTGCCAGTTCAACAAGTAACCCAGTCTCACAGAAACACTCACCTCACAAGCAGAATTTGCAGGTGGTCAACACTCCCACCAGCATGACACTGCACTTGTGTCAGTTGACTCCTGATCCAGAACTTGAACTGAAGATTGAGAAAGGGGGGTGAGTTTCCAGCATCACTCACCTTGACACTGCCCTCCAAGAGCTCAAGTCCGAACCCGGACACAACAGTTCAGCTGCAGTAGAGACAAGCTCAACCTGGTCCAGAGAGAACTGACAGAGTCTGGTCAACTCAAATTGAATCCCACAAAGAGGTACCCTGCTGGTTAACACCACATCAGCAGTGAAAAAAAATTCCCTCAGCCTTTGACAAACACCGAAGGGGGGAGGGAAACCAGAGCCCTCCACTCAAAACTTCACCCACAAGTTTCATGAAGGCTTCTGCAGTCAAAGAAAGAAAGGCTTAAACCACACCAACCCTGAAACAACACATGCAGTGACAAAGACCTCAACACGCAAACGCCACGGAAGGACCAACAGCTGTCAACAACAACAACCGACTTCAGACATTTCGCACAGGTGTCAAGCGGAAACTGCACTGAGATGGCTGGATGTGCCTGCCTCAGAGTCACCAGAGCTGCTGGCATGAGCAACACGGTTCCCTGAACAGGACCCACCACAGAAGTACTGTGCCACCACAAACTTCTGACTCTCTGCCCAACACAGCTCAAACAAGCTCCATTCGGCACTGCCATCAGAACAGAGCAACATTCCGACCTGCAGACACCCTGGAAGTGCACTAATGTCTACCTGCTGTCCTCCTTCCCCCAGCACCAGCGCTAGGTCAGTTTTCTACATGTATGTCTCACGGTCCACAAAGCCTTAACCACTCCCTGCAGCAACCAGAAAACACCTGCCTCACACGAACTGACTTTAAGATGACAGGTGACACTGTCAAGGCACCTGCTGATTCAACTCCCATCAACCAAGTCAACCTTCATGATGCACCTGCCATTCGACTATCGGAACTAATGTCCAAAGATGTTCAAACACGAACTTCGTTGGCCAAAGGGGGGTCTGTAGAGTATGGACGGTGCTCATGAATGATCGATAAGATTCATTCTTTGATTGAAAAAAGTGATTCGGCAGGATCGGCTCCGTAGAGTCTGTGACCTGACAGACTTCTGGGACACAAACCATTCGCATTCACCCTCGCTCTCCTCTGCATTTCAAAGGATGCCATCGTAAAACAGCCCCCACACACAAACACACACATACATACCAAGAACATAAGACTGTGCCATGTGACCTTTAACTTAGTTACTTTCCATTTTTAGATGTGTTGTGTTTTACCTATATGTATGCATGCTTTTGTTATAACCATTTTAGATGTGTTTGATAATTTAGAAGCTTATAATCAGTAAATACTTGGGTAAAACCAAGTCAATCTTTACCTTGCCTTCATGCTAAGAGTTAGTATAGCCATGAATGGTCTCGAAATCTTTGTCTTTCCATTTGCAGACCGTCTAGGTTTGTTTCACTGTGCTAGGATGCATCAGACTCTTTCTTTTATTCCAAAACCCAAAGGTCTGCATTCTCAAGTAGGCAATAAAACATGCTAATCGCAACAGACCAGGGACAAAGGGAAGTTTCCCGCTTCTCAGTTCCTTCACTCTGATTGGCTGTCCCAACTCTTAGAGGCGTGCTTTGTTTATTCCTTTATAAGTGCCCGTAGGCCAAGGATCATTCTTTTTTTTCTTCTTGCCCTTCTTCATCCTCTTACACTTCCTCTCTTGCAACTCCCCTCTGGCGCGGATTCTTGGATCCAGCGCCATTTTCCACAAAGGACATTACAAACAAAGAACCAACATTTGAACTTACCGCGGATTCCAACGGACCCGCCCAGCAAGACGCAAACCTCGGACTAGATTACGGAATTCACACGCACAAATTCCGACCAGCCACAGAAACAAACACATGCAAGTAGCCCTTAAACGATCTTTAAGAGATTTGAGTGTATACCAATAAGTTGGTCTGATTCCTTGCTTGTTCTCAAATAGGTTATTGTCTGTAATACTACCTTCCTTTGTCTCTCCTACTCTAACTCTCTTATTCTCTCTTCTTCCCTTTTTCAATTTAGTTTGTGTATGTTTGTCTATTGTTTGTCGATTATTAAAATATATATATTCACACGTGACTGCCTCTGAATTGCTCATCCATAAGTCACTTTAATGGTGACCGATCCTTGTTACAAATTAATGGAAAGATCTTTCTTTGTGGCCAAAAGAAACCTTTCCTTTTTTATAGAGTTTATAAGGTCAATATTTGCTGGACAAATTATCCGTCCTTTGAACTCTTTTCTAGAATTAAAGAAAATTCTACAAGTCGAATCAAGCCATAGATATTAATAATTGTTATAATCCGTTATAATTAACTGTTAATATCCAAATTCCCCTTTGTGCAGATTTATGTGTGTTCGATCACAAAACGACTCACGCACACATAGATCCGCACCATTTCCCTTAGGCTTAGAATCGCTACACAGCCTATCAGAGTGATAGTGGAAGTCAAGCGTCAGCTGTCAGAGCGCCAAAAACAACAACCCTCGCAAGAAAGAAAAAGATCAACGACAGTGAGATCAACCCTCAGACGAGATCAACGACAGGGAGTGAACCGTGAGTGGACCGCGATCCACATGCAAGGCAAACTCAGCGCATGCGCAGTGAACTATGTACGCAAATTAGTCACGAAATAACCAAGTGAAGTGACGAATTTGTCCCTTTTTTTTGCTCGAGATATTAGATTTCGGCAACATTAACGAATCGGCATAAAAGAAACGAAAATACTAAGACAAATAGGGACTTTGGCGGTTCTGCTTCAAAAACGTCGACATAATAGTATTGGCGAGTTAACGGTGACTCAAGATAAGTGAACTCCACTGTAACACCTGAGAACTAGTGAATAACCCTGTGCATTGATCAGAAGGACCAGGGCTTTTTTTTTAGATGTGCTGTTGAGTGTAAGCCGGTGACTACATCAGCTTCATGAACTGTTGGTAGATGGAGAGTGTTGGCATTACAAGGGGTGTTGATAACCTAATATCAGGCTCACAAAAAAGATCATGTACCACCACCTTCCTCGGCTTCACGCAATACCATTATAATGAAAGATCTATGAATCACACATATGGAAATGATACAATATAATATACATTATTAATCCCCGGGGGGTGAATTATCTTTTCCTTTGATCTGTGTGGTGCATTTCTTTTTCTGTCATTTCCTCTTGTAGATCCATTGCTCATTTTCAAGTTGGATTACTTTTATTAAATGTACAGTGTGTTTGGGCTTCATGTGATCATTTCCCCATAAGAGCATCAGTCATGTCAGAGATATTCGATGAAACTAATAAAATATGTATGTTTTGTTTAGACTCCGCTGACCAACCGGTATCAGCAGAACTTCAAAAAACCTCTATAGTCTTTTCCACTCCGCTCTCTCTCTCTCTCTCTGTTGTGCCTTTTTTGGGCCTATTTCAATAATCCTCAACATGTATGTTTAATGGCAAGGGCCCCGACAGGAAATGATCAGCAAATGAAACGAAGCGGCAGGTTATTACGCAGCACTGCGGTGTCAGCCCGGGCTTCGCCGCCATTAATTTTATTGTAACTCATTTCAGCGGCCGAAGTATGCCAGGATTTAATGTTTCCATTCCCCCAGTCCTGTTCTGCATGACAAATTGTTTTAATAAACATATACTGGGTCATAATACAGTAATAATAAGCCTACCAGTCACCTTATATCACTGCAGTTAAATTCTCCCTCCCCATAAGCCAACATTGGTTACAATGACAATTACATGGGGAGCCAATTCTTAGCAGCGGCAAGCACAATGGACAGATTTAATATAGTTTGTAAATATGATTAGTGTGCTGTCGAGTTATTGGAGTTGGGTATTTACATTTCTCTCAGGGTTATTCACTATATGGGATCTACATTGAACAGAGGCGCTTTTTTCTCTTTCTTTTCCCTCAAAGCTTTTTTTTTCCTCCTTCGAAGAGCTTCCTCCGCTCCCCTTCACAACTTAATGAAAAACATGGTTGACCGTTAATATTCCACGGATCAATCACCATTTTTAATTTTGAGGATAAATGTGCAATTGTGCAACCCTCCAAACCTTTCTCCCACCTACACTGTGTGTGAGCGTGTGCAGTCATGTGGATACTTGTTTGCAGCCGGATGCAGACTGGTGTTAATGGAAAAGAGAAAGAATGTGTTCTTGTAATGGCTGCTGGTTATTTACAGGGGTAATTTCATGCTACATTTCAATTATTGCCTAGGTTTGTTTTTAGCTCCTCAAGCTGTTGCTCCTACCTGCAATTGAGCAGAGAAAGGAAATTTATAATCAGTGCACAGTTGGTTCTATGCGTAGTGAAGACTGCAGATTGTTTGTTAGTTACATCCATCTCCAACATTTGGATAATGAAATATTCAAGTGGGGATTGCTGAGGTCAATAAATGCTGAAGCAATGCATTTAACCCATTCTCTTATTTCTGAGTCAGCAAAGGGACCAATTTGGCTGCACACTGCAAAGCACATTTGTAGACCTGCACAACTAAGTGCAGCGCATACTCTTTGAGTTCAATATGTTATAGAGGAGCTGACTCTTTGCCTAATTATTTACTAACTTTTCACACAGAGAATTTCAATGTTTCCCAGAGTCATTCGAGATATGAATCTGTTTGCAGAAAATATTAACCCATCCCCACTCTTTCAAATATGTGAAGTAATAAACTTGGCCATAGTCCATAATACAGCCGAATAACTAACAGAAATATTGATATTATCCAAAGATGTCAATAGAGGACAACACACACTAATGTAGTCCAGAGTACAAGCCTGTCTGTTGATATATTAGTTCTCCGTCTGCAAGATGAGACATTTTGATTCTTCTCTGTTTTCATGTTGACCTGTTTGTGCTTTGTGGGATGCAGAGCCTGTTGAAATGTACACAGGTAATTAGAACATGGGCACCAGAATCTCATCATGTCTATTGTTCTCACTGTATGATTTTTTTTAACAGCCCATGGGAACTCAATAGTGTGTCAGTGTTGTAGCAGATTAATAGGATTATAATTGCAAGTGATGTTTTCTTTGTGAAAGCCAAAAGACTTTAATTGGTTAATTTTGATGTGCCCGTTAGAAAGAGATTAAAGTGCTACACTCCTTACAAATGATTTTTACCATGGTAGCGAGTGTTTCTGTCAAACTACCGTAGGTTTTTGTACTGTTGATCTTCTGTTATCAATTACTCACCCTCATGTTGGCAATCTTGATAATCTTTTCTTCTCTATTGTGACACTTATCCAAGTGAAACAGCTTCTCAGAGGAGGAAACAAATGGAGGGTGGGACTTGATTTTGTCCTTTGGAAATAGATTGGATCATAGTTGTTAATAGTCTTCCCTTAAGGTCTTAAAAATGTAATAAAATTAGTCCATATGACTAAAGAAACTTGATAGCATTATGTTACTGTTTTGTTTGATTCACAAACAAATCATTCAGACTGGTTTCATTTAATGGACAAGCTCATTCTTTAATCTGATTCATAAAAAATAACAGACTGAAATGAAAAATTCGTTCATGAATCGTATATCACTACTCTCATAAACTGTCTCAGGTAACTCGGGTGAGCTAGGGCAAACATTAAGATATTTTATGAAAAATTACTTGTCTGTTCATCATCTTGGAATATAGTCATGTAGATCTCTTCTATGATACTTTTATGTTTTCTTCTTTGCCCTCATCCACTTCCAATATTTTGAAATCTGTCACAAACTGTTCTGACACGGTTTAGGATCCACATGCAGCTTTAGTAGGGTAATCCACAAGTGGTCAAAATAAGCGTCAAAACTACTGTCCAAGATACAGTCAAACAGTGAAATCCAGGTAACCAGGAAGATTATCAAAAACCATGATACGTGAAACTAGCGCGAGCACTCAGAAATGCAATGAAACACTTACAAGACTTTGCAAACAATGAGTGAAAACACAGAGCCTTAAATAGCCAGGCATTAACAAGATAATGAGACACAGGTGCCAGTAATCAAACAAAATATGTTCAGGCAGGCAATGGGTTATGGTTATATAAGGGTGCGGGCTATATCACTAATTTTTTACACGTAATAATATTTCAATATGTTTCTTACATCCTTAAGGACGTAAGAGTATTTTTTGCGGTATTTTCTTTCGGTTTTTCTTTCTTGCGAGGGTTGTTGTCTCTGGCGCTTGTACTATAACTCTGACAGCTGGCGCTGATTGGCTGTCTGACCTGTCAATCATGCAAGAAGACGTGATTGGCTGTGCTGCCATGAGGGCGTGCTCTTCTCATCTCATCCAATGATCAACACGCTTCTTAAGGGACGTGCTGCTGCACAGCGGGAGAGATTGCTTTTTCTTTTTGTTCTGATTCTGACTTGTTTGTTTTCTTATTGTTTGAATTTCGCGCACAAGCACTGTGTACCGAGCCTGAACTGTTATGGATAATTGACGTCATACGAGCAACATTCGAAATTCGAATGTGAAATGTGAACTTACACAAAAAATATGAATTTACACAAAAAATATGAACTTACACAAAAAAGTTCATAAATCTATATTTATACCAACGATTTTTTACACAAAACTCCAAAAACCTGCGGGCTATATGAGGATGCAGATTATCTGCGTCTGCGGGTTATGTGTGGGAAAATACGGTAGTACAGTAAGTACAGTACAGTACGGTAATACGGTGAGTAATTGAGGACAGAATTTTATACTAAATTATGTATTTTACAGGAATCAATTATCACCATTGTAAATGTTTTGAATTTACTTATAGTCTCGATTCATGTATATGTTCTTATGGTGTCTCGCAATGTCCATTCAATGTCCCTGGCACTATCATTTATTTTCAAGCTCAAATTGTAAAGCGTCATATCTGAGGTCCTGTAGTCATTAGTGGCATGATGAGTTCAGAATGTGTGCAGAGTAGACACTACTCGTTCTAACAGGGGTTTGTCCAAAGTCTCCTCTGTGAGCTGTCTATCACGACTGAAACTTACTGTGCTAATTGTTGTCAAGCAAAGCCTGATCCTGCCTGGCCCACTGTGCCCAGCCTCTCTGATGAAAGGAGCCCTTGCTTCCCTCTTGCTTTGGAAAGAGAAGGATGCCTTCATTTTACTAGCAGTGGCCCTCCACATGTCGACAGGCCCCCCTCTTAACTGCCATGAAAGATGCCGGCACTCACCACACAGAACTGACAGTTAAATGAAATATTTATTTTCAATATCTAAAAACATACATTCTGTCCTCAGCAGTAGTTGGAGAACATAGACTTCTGAAACACCTCGTTGCCACTGGAGTCTTGGGCCTCCAGTGAGTCAATTAGGGAAGCTTAGAAATGTTGGCAGGTCTCCTTTCCTTTTAGCTTCAGTCTAGGTCTAATTTTTCATCTTCCAATTCTTTTCATCTAGTGTGCACTTATGATTCATTTCTTGTGGCTAATCAATTGTAGGTGAAATACATGTAGAACAGGCCGGTTCAAAGCTCGCCATGGCAGACAGATAACTGGGGCGGAAAGGTCGAGACTGACATTTGGTGATTTTCAGCCTTCATATCTCTCCAGTACTCGCTTGTTTTTTTTTAATATTACGTGTGTCATGCGTGCCAAAGCAGCTGAAAAACTTTGGAGACTTCAACACAACAAGAATTTATATAAATAATCTACCTTCTCATAAACCTGCTTCCTCACTCTGTTTTGCAAGTTAGGTCCAATTCTTCACTGACTGAAATAATATTTGAGTTGGCATTACTATTAATACACTTCCAGCGGTGTTAGCTTACATCAGAATGGCTATCTAAAGGATGCGTGACCTTTTAAATGAATTCATATTTCTGTAATTGTGTTTCATGCTTGTTGCCCAGCATTGAGTTGCAATGCATTTTCTCCATGAATTCTGAACAATTGAGATCCCATTTATGAAACAAATGGTCAAAATGATCTCTTCATTACGTTTTTTCACGTAACCACAGTTCATTTTAGGCAGATAAAAAGAAAAACAGCTGGAGTCCAGGTTGTAAAATTCTGGACGATACTGAAAGCTAATAATTATTTTATGGCTGAGATTACATATCTTTACTATTTTGAATAGTAAAAAACAAAAACATTAACTATATGATTCAGTTTAAATGCTCTATTTTGGACTTGGATATCAACATTATATATGAAAAATGAATATACAATTTTATTATGTGAGTTTTATTGGCAAAGGTGAAAAATGAAAATCTCTAATAGCCAATAACCCTTCTTTACCAATATATTGTGCATTCACATTTAGAGCTATAGGATTTGACTTGAAAATGTCAGACTTCTATTCACCGTCCTTGTATTTATGCCATGTCTATAAACAAAGTTTATAACTCTTTTTTTTTTGGTTATAACTGAGGTTTTTTTGTGTTATAACTCTTACTATTTGTGATGTTGGTGTTGCTACTCAGATGAACTGTCATGAACAACTTCCCCTACAAGTAAACTGAAATTATGTTCCCAGAATTATGTAGTGTACCTTTTAAAACTCCAGCTAAACCTAATTACATACCTTATGTGTGTGTATATATATATATATATATATATATATATATATATATATAATATAAATTCAAGACAGTAGGCATTGCAAATGGCAGGTGTGGTTGAGATATAATTATTCCACTGATGAAGTATGTAGCAGTGGGCTACACAGAGTGGTAATTGACTGGATTAAGTTGGCTCTGCTCTTGTCTCAATTAATCTGTAAAGAATTCCACTCAGCATCTTGACATTCATGTAAAGAGCAGGTGGATGAAAGTATGGAAGCTCAGAGGCACTGGCTGTGCAGACAGAAAAGAAATATTATGCATCAAAAGGGAAAAGTCTTACAAACCACCATTTGTGTTTCTCATTCTTCTCAGACCCCCCACCCTCCATTTCTCTATATTTCTCTGTTCTCTCTCCAAACCTCCCACGATCTATCCTACTCTTCCTTATCTTCCTAGCCCCTGTCCTCAATTCTCCATGTTTCCTCCTAACTCTTGTCTGCTCTCCCAACCTGCTTTATCTTTTCACCTCTCTTTCGTCTTGCAGTGTCTTAGTATCACTAATAAAAACTCACACCATCCCTCTTTGCTCTCCACTGACATCCTAGATTTTGAAGAGTTGTGCCCCCACCTCCTCATCCCACCCTTATGCTCTTCAGCCTTGACAGAGTCTTTTCCTGTTAGTTTAATTCTCATTTCAACTAATTAATATTTTTGCATATAGCATCTGCATCTCCCCAGGGACATTCCTTAATTAATCATTTATAAATCTACACAGCCTGCTAGTTTATTGAGTTCTGCCTTCAGCACAAACCTGCTGCATTGGGAAACCATGAATGATTAGTTAAACGAATTACAGGTTTTTAGTCTCACAAAAAAGCATGTATATAATTCCTTGATCTTATGATGAAGATGAAAGTTCCAAAGATGATGAAGGGTCAGAAAGGTTCCAAATACTAAGCATTTAGTAAGAAAAGAAAAAAAGAAAAATCCAGCATGTGGAATAATGTGCTCTAAAAAAAAACCCCACCAACACAGAGTGAAGGTGGAGAACTTAAATAACAAACAGCTGTGATGATGATTTGTGTCCAAGGAGACTGATGATTGGCAAGAAACACAAAGGAGCACATGTGGCTAAATGAAAATAAACGAAAAGTCCTTGTGTGAGGATATGACAGAACGCCCCCTTCTGGAAGGCCCCGCTCCCTTTTTACCATGGTGGGAGGAAGATGAGGAGATGGCGAAGGGATGGTGAAAGGGGGTGGCACAGGGACAGCACAAACAAGCAGAGGAATACGGGAGGAGGATCTGGAGGAGGACGGACACCAGGAAGAATTATGGGAAGGCTATGGGACCCAGGAGAAATTATGGGAAGGCTATGGGACCCCCCTGCAGTGAAGAAGTCTTATGCCCACTACCGCTAGCCCAGAGCAGAACAAGGATGATAGCCCAAGGTGAAGTAGAGGGAGGGAGGAGCCAAAGTGTTGCTGTGGCTGACGACACATGGATGGATCCCAGGGTGCAAATGGAAAGCTGATGGACACTGCTGGTTCTGGAGACCAAGGCGAGAGTGTGGTGACGACTGCTCAAGGTGAAGCCAGAGTACCCGAGGGCTGAGGTGGAGCCTGTGTGACCACAGACAGATGCAAAGTCAAAGGGAAGGAGGAACCCGCTGCAGCCGTAGGGGTGGAGGAAAGGAGTGTAGCCTTTTACGTGGTAAAAACAGAGTGACGATTGACCAAAGGGGAGCCAGTGGGATGAGGGAACCTAGTGGAGTCATAAGGTTGAGGGACTCTGGTGGAGCCAACAGATTGACGGGCTGAGATGGAATGAAGGGATCTCAGATGGGGCCACAGGATCCTCACACTTGTGAGGCTGGTGGTTGTGAGACCTGTGGCTTCACCCTGTAGCAAGACATTCTCAGGGAAGACGAAGGGCTACAGACAGATGATACCAGGTGGGATAGGGTGGGAGCCTGTATCTTCTGTGTCCAATTTCACCAGAATTCCCTTTTCCTCATCCAATTCCATGGGCTTACACTCCTGATCAGACTCATTCTGGGGCTACAGGGCGATGGTCAGTACTCTCCTTTTCTCTTCGGGCCCGCTGATTGTGGGTGGGTAGTCGCTCTCTGGATGCGGGGGGCTCTTATGAAATCTCCGTGGTCGAGGGTGGTAATGTGCTGGGCTTTTTTTTGTTGAATCAACGCACATTTTGGGCAATCGCAGTTTTTTAATTTTTCTGCATAATCCATTTTAGAGGTCTGTTATTCTTTTCGAAGATGAAGATAAATACTAAGTAATTTAATAATAAAACAAACGCCGAATAATCCAGCATGTGGAACAGTGTGCTCTAAACACAAACAACAACTGACCAAGACAGAGTGAAGATCGAAAACTTAAAACACATGGTGATGAACAGAAATGGTGAACAGCTGTGAGGATGATTAGTCTCCAAGGAGACTGATGCATAGCGGGAAAATGAACATAAGAACATGTGACTGAATGAAAACAAACAAATCCCTGTGGTGTGAGGGTGCTATAGGTGTTTGAATGACATAAAAGTAATCCATTTTTACCTGACCTGTCTGTTCACTGGACATTCTGTCAGCAAGTATGTTTACATGCGTTATACTTAGATTTAACTTTGACTTATTGTCAAAGTAAAACAGTAATTTTCTAACAGTAACCAAACTAAATACTGTACATAGTTCATCAGGTATTTTCTTTAAAAGTGGCGTTAGTTAATCACATCTTCAGAGTGCTTGCCAGTGCTTTTTTTTTTTACGCAGCAGCAATCTTTTCTCGACTCTTGATTCAGTTCTTTTTAACAAGTCAGTCAAAAACATTCATAACACACTCAGTTTCCATCTCAAGATCCATCACACAAGTCAGTGGAACTATTCAGAGATGTACAATCATCTTTTTTGGTTTTTGGGTATGTGGATATGTGTATGTAGAAGGATTCCCATGCCATCATAGATGCGAATCACTGGACCTGCATGACATGGCTGACGGGCCAGGATGCCGGCCGCTATTCCCCACAGCTTCCGAGCCATGAAAAGGACGAGCCACTGTGGAGAAGCCGCCGCCCTTTGCACATTGGACAAGAGAGAAGCGCGTGTGACTGCCAGACCCCACCCCTTTCCTGGACCCATCCTACTTCATCACTACCCCTCCTTCACGCCTCCCTTGCACAATTTGGACACCATGTACCACGTTTATTTGGACAATTTAGTTACTTTTTTGTGTGTTTTGGACACTGTGTTTCTTTAATAAACGCCTCTCTGGGACTTTTATTAAAAGACCTCTCCCACTGTGTCTTTCATTGGCTCCACCCACCACAATATATACATATATGTATTTATTTGTATTTATATATATATATATATATGTATATGTGTGTGTGTGTGTGTGTGCATGTGCATGCATGCATATATTTGTTGTCTTTGTATTTTCTGTAATAAATAATGGTATGGTATCATCCCCCCACCCACCACCACGTGTGCACAGGGTTGGAGATTGGGGGCCGAAAATTATCCACTATTAATTCTGCTAAACTCTGACAGGGCAAGTGGTGACAGGGTGCTGAAGCTGTCTGGGCTTTTATTGGAAAAGAGGCAGTATTTCCATCACTTAGAAGCGAAATAAATTAATTGAATCAACTGGAGGCGTTGTGGGAGCATTTCATAATGTCTCTCCACTCTGACAGGAAAGTGTGCCTTCTTCAACAGGGTTCCACCAAGCAATTAAACCTCCACTGGCTCCAGCAGGCTGGACTCACACAGGCCGCTGTTGCCTGTTATCAGTGCTTTCTCTCCCCCTCTTATCATCAAAGAGGCTGCACTTTAGTACAGAGAGGAGGTATATCTAGTAATAAGGTAACAGCGTAAAAGCCATCCACACTATATAATGCACTTACAGAGCTCTTGACCACACTAAACCGACCTGAATCCGACTCCATAAAACTGCACGCTATAAATCATGCCCACTGGTCGCTTTTCCACTAACAGCCCGATACTACATTAACCAGAATTCCTCTCATTTTAAGCTATGCTGTGGCCCAGATTTCTATGCACTCACTGTAGGCATATGGGCCTCTGTTTGGCTCATTAGCGCCTCAGTTGTCAGCCAGACCTTGTGCTGCAGCACACGCAAGCCTCCCAGATAACACTGACAGAAAATAATAATCATAACAGAGGAGGGGGAGAAACAGAGTGGGTCTCACAGCCACAGTAATTACACTGCATTCATCTGAGGGGCTGAAAAAGAATGTGTGAGTGTGTGTGTGTGTGTGTGTGTGTGTGTGAGCTAGACACCATATGCAGGCCTGCACAAATACACAACAAGAACCAATCACTTTTATTGAAATGCATCTCAATTTCCCTTTTTTAATACTGAGGGGTCCATTAAGGATTCATAGGAAGACACAATAAATGGGAGGGAGGGATGGTGGTACACAGCTGTCTTCGCTCTGTCTTCATTACCCAGCATCCCTCTGTGCTGCTCACCATTTCCAGCCAACCAAATATCCCCATAATGTTTCTGTTATAATGGAGTCTGGATAGATTCTGTGCATTGCACCCTTTGTTTTGCACTCACGCAACGAACGCACTCATCTATCCAAGACCACAAAATATTGAGGAAACCCGTGAGCGCTTAGATTCGATTTCACTACTTAAGCTTTATGTTTTTACACGTAAGTGTTAACAGCACTCTATGACATTTTTGAGGGTGTAGAAAGCTCTGAGACCACATAATTCTTCTGCTTTGCTTATATGCATCGAATTCAAGAGCGACTTCATGCTGGCTAGTAAGATGAACAGGCAGTAACCTGATCCTTGCTGGAAACTTTTCAAACACCAGGATTTTTCTAGCTGTTTTCTCTGGCAACCCACTCACAATATAATACCCACATCTACATCATAAATCTCTCCCAGCCTCTCAGGCTTTAAACACTGCTGAGTGGTAGGATTAGATATGAATTTGGCAATTGCCAAGCTTGGAGATTTCTTGACAAATTGACTTATAACATTTCTTTAAAATGAAATACCATGCTGATGGGATGGTAGAAATGTAAGTTATTGATTTAATTTTCTTTTTTCACTTCTCATAATTCCATCAGATTCTGTGTCCACACTGGGCCATGGTGGTGATCGAGGTGTTGATCCTCAGTTGGAGAACTTTGAGAGATCTCGTGGTATAAGAAGGTATTACATCTTTTTCTTAAAAAGTAGGAAACACTTTCAGCATGTAATCACAGCTCTAGCAACATGGAAATATAGCAGATTCAATAATATCTATTACTTTTTGGTTATTTAATATGTAATGCAAGTAAAATAAAAAGGTAATTCTTTAAAATAAGCCTCACTTTGTTTACATTAGTTATTGGATTAGGTTTAATTAAATCACTTAAATAGGACCTGCCCGACAAACTGAAGTAGACTAAAAGATCTTCAAAAGATAGACATCATGCTGAGATCCAAAGAAATTCAGGAACAAATGAGAACGAAAGTAATTGAAATCTATCAGTCTGGAAAAGGTTATAGAGCCATTTCTAAAGCTTTGGAACTCTAACGAACCACAGTGAGAGCCATTATCCACAAATGGCAAAAACATGGAACAGTGGTGAACCTTCTCAGGAGTGTTCGGTCGGCCAAACTTACCCCAAGAGCGCAGCGACGACTCATCCTAGAGGTCACAAAAAAAACCATAACAACATACAAAGAACTCCAGGCTTCACTTGCCCCAGTTAAGGTCTGCATTCATGATTCCACCATAAGAAAGGGGTCGGACAAAAATGGCCTACATGGCAGAGTTTCAAGAGGAAAACCACTGCTGAACAAATATAACATTAAGGCTCATCTCATTTTTGCCAGAAAACATCTTGCTGATCACCAAGAGTTTTGGGAAAATACTGGGTTAACAAGACAAAAGTTGAACTATGGAAGGTGTGTGTCCCATCAAACACTTGATTGCAGTTGCTGCTGCTAAGTGTGGCCCAACCAGTTATTTTCCCTCAATAATAATAACAACCTTCATTTAAAAACTACATATTGTGTTTACTTGTTATTTTTGACTAATATTTAAATTTGTTTGATGATCTGAAACATTTCATTCTGACAAACATGCCAGAAAATAAGAAATGAGGAAGGGGGCAAACTCTTTTTCACACCACTGTAGTTGTTATGTGTAGGGTTTGGATAAGGAGCTAGATATTGCAATGTGTCAATGAATGTCCTCACAAAATTAAATGTACAAGTGTGTGTGCGCGTGTGTGGAGAGAGACATTTCCCTTTACAGCTGTAAAACATCTAGCAGAAGCTGGACGGTTCTTTCCTCTTAAAATCGCAACCGTTACTATTTGCTCATTATAGCAGTTCAAAACATTCAGTCCCATATTCCCTATGCCTGCATACACATTCTGTCATCTCTCTCAATGAATGTGTAAGAAACAAAAGATTGTGTTTATGAATGTGGAACTGATGGATTCATCATCTTGGAGTGAACTGATTTCAGTCACGGTGCCTTTTCAGAATCCATTACAGTCATGTGTGATGACTGAGGCTTGTGGAAAGAGGAGTCTGAAAGACAGGTGATTATTCAATGACTAGAGTAAACAAGCAGCAGCAGACTCAGAACATGCTTGATGGCTGTCAGATATGGTACTCTTACCTGTATAAAGATATACATCAATGTCTTGTGAGTTTATATGGTGTTGTGATTTTCCTCTGGGGACGTTGTGCTTAAATCTTTTGGTTTGTGTTGCATTTATGTTGTCTTATTGACAGTTGACTTGGAGTTTTAGTACTCAGCTTAGTATTCTGCCATTGTACCAAGTGATGTAGCTGACCTACCAGAAAGTGTCTTTGCACAGGCAAGTTAAAAATGCTCTGAGCAGACTGTGTTAGCTCCAAATTCTGTGTAAGGTCCAATACAGCATTAAAGTCATAAAGAAATATGCCAGCTCAGCCCATTGCTTCAAAGGCAGATTAAATAGAACATCAATGAGAATAAATCAGAGTATGTATAATTTATAATTTCAGATTTTTAATTGTATCTGTTTTAAAGTTTCATATTTAAAACATATAATTCATAACTTATTTCTGCAGTTTAATTCCTGTTAAAATGCCACAATCTTTGTAAATGCCTTTTTACATCTGACTTTGTAGATTAAATTTGGCTACATTAGACCATGTAGCCAAAATATTAGGTTAAAATGTGGTAACATGTAGTTGTTACTTTAAAGAGCCATACTATCATTTGGGGTTGTAAAGGAAGTTTTTTTTAAGTGATGTTCACTAAGACACTATTTATGTGATCAAAATTACAGTAGAAACCGTAATATTGTGAGTATTATCCAGTTATTTTCAGCATCATTACTGCAGTCTTCAGTGTCACATGATCTTTCAAAAATCATTCTAATACGATGAAACATTCTTTATCATGAATGATTCTTTATTCTTTATCATTGTTGAAAACTGTTTTTTTTTTTACTGTGATTAATTTTCTCAGGACTTTTTGATGAATAAAAAGAAACCTTTTTGTAAAACCATAAATGTTTTACTGTCACTTTTACTGTCACTTTTACACGTACTGACCCCAAATTTTTGAAGGTTATTGTATTTTCATCGGATTTGAACCTTAAGATTATTTTTCTAGTTTAATTCTAATAGATTGACACTGAGATGAAATTAAGAGCACACTTGTAGATCGTTTTTTTATGTCAAGAAAAACAATAATTGACTCAACTATCTATGGAAAGATCTTGCTTGTTTCCACTAACATAATGGAAGATTCGATCTACTCAAATATATTCACTTTTAACCTCTCAAGATGCAAACAAGACCAAGCCAGAAATTCCGGCCTTTTCTAGACTTGTATTACACCAAAAGGTGGCACTTTATCGTCTAGTACTATGAATTATGATTTGACAGTAATATGAGGAAAGAAACAGATGCAGTTTTGTTGTACAGACTGGACATTTGCAATTGACCTCTAGTACATTTCTCATTTCAAATCCATATATGCTGGCCTTTGCATTAATTTCCCCCCCCCAAATGTGCCCATCAAAACCAAAGCCCCATGTGAAACTAGTGGAGCCATTAAAGGAAATTGAAAAACCAGGTCAGTTCCAAATGGATGTTGTCAACTACCATTAGCAACATTCACAGTAGATAGAATAATCCACTGTCTGCAACACAAACACAGATCAGTTGAAGCTTTAAAAAGCCACTGCGAGGCCACACGCTGCAAGAGCGTCAGCTACATCAGAGCGGCAGCTACAAATAACCTTCAGAGGCCATTGAGAGTGCATGTTAGTTCTTCCTCTTTACAAATTAAATGAAATGGCTAATAAAATTACTTGGCAGATCACACACCTCATAAAGAGCATGCAGGCCCAACTTTAAGACTGTTTACCCACCTGACTCGGTGCAAGGCTGCGATTTGGCCTCTTTGTCCAGATTGCACAGGAAAATGACTTGCTAATCTGTTTACTTATTTGGAGTAATTGGGTTGGGTGCCAGTGGAGGGGATTTCCTTGACTGTTAAAAGTCTCGGTGAGTAGTCCATTCCCAGCTCCTTGGGATAATTACTCTGACTGAGCCATGGCCACAGGGCCCACGCGCAGGGCTGCTTTTTAAACTGTAAATTATGAAGGATTAGCATTTATGAATTTTAAATCAGGACTGTGGTAGGAGACACTAAAGCTGCTTAGTGATTGCAAACGGCAGCATTTGAGCAGGCAGGCAGACGGGTAACCCATTCCGTGCCTGTCTGCACACACACATTGAGAGCAGTCACACTTCTGACTGCAGTTATCAGCTTTAAGTGAATGAGGGGCTGACATCTTAACATCCCGTACATCACAGAGGAGTCTGCTGAGGGAGATGTTTGAGCTAGCCGCTGGGTACGTCTCTCTCTCGCTCTCTCAAATGCGTTCGCTGTTCACCCCTACCAGAGTCATGGCTTTGCCTCTTGCTGAAGTGTCACAGTGAGCGGGATATCCAGTGAGTGATTATGATAATGTGGGATTTGATCCAAAATAAATTATGCAAAATGGATTGATGTGGCACCAAGTCATCAATTAGACGGATATCAACATTAAGAAATGTGACGCAGCAAAATATTTTCTATCCTTTGGTCAAATTAATTTGTAAATTAGCTGCGATTCACTCCCGTTTACGAAGCTCCTAAGGGGATATGATCAAGGAAAAAGTATGAGATGGGAGGAAATAATGTTTCAATGATTTTTCTTCTCTAAAACTTTGCATTATTTCACAAAAGTATTAGGTAACACTTTATTTTAGGGTCCAATTCTCACTATTAACTAGTTTCTTATTGGCATACATAGTACTAGGTCATTGAATGCTTCTTAGCACATATTAATGCGTTGTTCTGCATGACCATATTCTACATACCTTAATCCTACCCAATACCTAAACTTAACAATACCTTACTAACTATTAACAAGCTATAATATGTTTCAGTAAAAAGTTGAAGTTAATAGTGAGAATTGGACCACAATCTAAAGTGGTGACCAAGTATTATTATTATTATTATTATGTTTCAGAGAAATTTGCATTTGCCCACACAACATTTGTGTTCTCACAAAAATGTTACATTCCCCTGAGAAAATTTGCATTCACAAAAGCACTAAACTATAGTTAGTCCTCCTTTCTCACACTTTCTTCCATCACCATGTCTCCTTCGGGGCTCCATACCATTTCGCTTGGCCTGATATTGTCTTTACCTGACGCGCTCAAGGACTAGCATCGCTCACCCCATCACCCATTGACTTTCGACGGGAGGTGCAAGTCCAAAAAGTGCCACAGCACATTATTAGCTAGTGTGTGGGCTGCATCTTACCACCTGCATCCTCTGCTCATATCACACATCTGGGGCTGCGTGTCCCTCACTGGCGGGCCATGACCTGAATGTGTGGTGTTAACTGGCTGGGCCAAGCAGCTGGGGGATTCACTAAGGTCTTGTTGGTCTCTCTGCGCCTCACGTCGTCTCTATGCTACATGACACATGAGCTGATTAACCTCCATCTCAACACCTCAGCCACCTTCAGTACAGGGCTCAATGACACATTATACCAGCCAATGTGCTGACACTCGACACACAGGCGGCGATAGCATGTCAAGCAGGTAACTTTACACCGGGAAAGTATCATTGTCAATGCAGAGAAAAAGTGCATGTTAACAACTTGGGTGGGTGGTGTACAAAATATCTTTTGAAAATTGTTTGCAGCAACATAAATCTCCCTGTGAGCACATGGTGATATATATACAAAAGGCCTTTGTCCAAAAACAACATTCATGCTTATCGCTGGGGTGCACAAGGTAGATTAAATAAATAAAAAAATCGAAACCAGATCTGCTAAATTAATAAATGTAAAAACAAAAAAATGAAGGAATCAGAGTAACACTATATGATAAAGTTCAGTCTGCTGACGCTAAACTTGGTGTTGATTTTAAATGTACTTATATTTGTAATAACATTTTGAGATTAATATTTTTAAATTGTACTTTGTGAACTTTTTTAGTTTTACCCACTTTTTTATTTTTACAGATTTGTTTAACAATTTAACAGGCTATTTTAGATCCTATGACTCTTACCAGAATTTTAAATTTGATTGCTTATAATTTCCCACTGCAAATAAAAACAATAAATTATAAATTGTTCTACTGGCATGTAAACAGAAACATGGTGTGAAACAAGCTGAAAAAATAAACAATCTAGTGTGAGGGAAAAGAAAGATTGCTTGGATGGAAAACTACAGCAAATCTTTCAATTTGTTGTAAAGACAACAAAGTAGGAGGGAGATTTTTGTCCTATTAAATCTTGTGTTTGTTCAGCATGCTAGGCCTCCTCTGGCCTTGTTCCTTCAATTGGAAGCATAAATGGACATATCTTATTGATTTTCTTTCACACAGGATTGCAGTGATTTCTGTAAATATGGTAGACAAATTCAGCTGGTGATGTCCACCGGGAGGGAGGAGTGCGTTTAAAAGCCAAGCGTTATGGGGTCCACAAGCACTCCTGCAGCACAGTTGTGGGCCTCATTACACCAAACAGGGGCCTAATTGCTTTTCCCTCCTGTCCCATCTTGCTCTCCTTTCCTTCATGTCCAAATTAAATGGAAAGTTTTTTAATTATTTATCAATACCACGTCTGCTAGTGGATCAATCAGTGTGAATGGTTATCAAATATAATGGGATCAAGTGGGCTGATGGAACACTGTGAAACATTGATCGCAGTCTTAAGCATTTCTATGTGTTCCTTAAGAAACCCAATTATTTTTCTTTGGCAGAGGGAGAGTGACAGTGGCTTTGTTAATTTGGGAATGGAAGTCACAGGATAGGGATAGTGCCCCAAGGGGGGACAGCTGACCTACTGAAGTGTGGCTGACTTCAAGGTCTTGTCATTCATTGCCATGAATCAACCCCCTATAGCTAGCATATTGTACATTCAATGAAGAAGCGCTGCTCGAGTTTTATAGTTCTTCACATCTGAACATAGAAGGATTTTTTTTTCTTACTATGTGCGTTTTAAGAAAACTTTTGTATATTTATTTGTCCAATAGTGAACATACATGCATCACAGCTTTTTTTTTTCTAAATATCACAGTGTACCACAGATCCAATTTTGAATTTTAGTATTATTTTTAATAGCTATATGATGGAAATAACACATCTTTGGGATAAAATGGCTCACTTTTTTGTTGTTAAAGTTAATTTTATTGCTACCATTTATCCTAAATACTGTACATAAAATGAAATAATAATTTTAACAACACTTTTGACATTCACAGCTTGGTTGGAAATTCCACACACAAAAATATAAAGTTCACAAATGATTTGATCTTTTTATTTAATCTCAAGCATGTTCTTCACTGACACTGTGTCTGTGACACTTTTCTCCTTGATTGGTATGTTGACTTTTGAAACCATCATATAACAAAAAATAAAACGTAAATGTCAGTTAAAATAAAAGTCTGTGCTTGGGGCAGAAAAATAAGTTGAAGAACCACCCAGAAATGGATGTTCGATTTCTCCATTTTATCCTTTTTTTATATTAAGATTTAGCACTTGTGTCAAGATGGTCAAGATTATCAAATGTAGAAATACAGCACAGGGCCTCCAATGGTCGAAACTGCCCCTGTCTATACTACTTTCTATCAGGTTGTGTGCTGTCGGGAATTATAAGCCGGCAACACACAATGCAATCTTACTTAATACAATAGGTATTCAATCACTGAAGAATTCAATGTTTCATGTGTTGCAAACAAGGCAAGAGATGGTTTGGGTATTTCAAATAAATTTAGTCCACAAGATGAATTTCTTTTCCCTAATATTTAGATATTAATGACATTCACATAGGTGCTCCTTTAACATCATTCACGCTGGGCCAGTAAATAAACAATCTAATATTAAATTCCGAAAACAAGCTAACATAAAAGGAAAGATGTTTTTTTTTGTTGCTTTATTTATTTATTTATTTTCAGGTTCTGCTGGAATTGGATTATGGGCATGAAAAGGAGGGGCACTGATTTGTAAGGGGAATTGAGCACCACAAAATAAATTCTCACCTATTCATATTTAAATCACACCTAGGTGCTGCAGATAATCCATTTTAAGACAGTACGAACTCAAAATGAAGGTCCAGCACCCATACATCTGAAATAAACACATAATCGCATCCTTCGCAAAGAGAAAGAGAGAAAATGAATGCCCCATCCCGGCGCCATTCCAGGTTGTATTTATGTAACCCCCCCCAAAAAAATGTTTTTTTCAACTGGTGAACGTAGTTGATTATTTTCCAAAAGATATAAACACTCCCATCCATATTCATTAGGAATTTGAAGCTGTTCCTCCAATCAACATGTCATATAGATTCTCAGCCAAAGCGCCTTCCAGCAGCAGCGCTGTTTAGCAGGATCAAGTAAACCTGATTTTGCTTCGACTTCTCTCCATTCAAATGTCATTTCCTATCAGTCCCTTCTCTCATGACGGTTGCGCTTACAAGTCGGTTACTGATTCATTAATCCCTTGGAATGTTTTTTTTGGGGGGTGAACACAGAGACTTAAGCTTTAAAAAAAGACAAGGTTTACTGTGAAGATGAGCTGTGGGCGGTAGAAGTGATGGTGGCAGCTCCAGCCTCTAATGTGAGAAGAAAAATATAAGAAAGTGTGTGCAGGGGTTTGTGGGTATGTATTCGACCCTCTCATGAACTCAATGAGTGAAAAATCAAGTCAAGTACTTGTGGGATTACATCAGTGTGCAGGTTTTTGGTGTTTGTGTGTGTGGGTATAAGTGTTTATACATATTCAAGCATCTCTTTTAGATGCACACCTCCACCAGAAACAAGAAACAGATGAAACATTTCATTTTTAGTTCATAGTTTCATTGTCACGTTTGATTTCCATCACAGTTCTAATTCATTGTTAGTTGTATTGTTTCTGATTAGTTCACACCTGTTCCCTGTTTGGTTTATTATCATTCCTTGCATGTTTGAGCCCTCAAATATAGTAGAATATATATATTTGTATATGTGTGTGGAATGTGTTCAACAAGAATATATCTTAGGGCAATCATGGCCTAATGGTTAGAGAGTCCGATAGGTAAAACAAAGGTTGCTAATTTGATTCTCAGTACTGGCAGGAAATGACTGAGGTGCCCCTGCATCTGAGTCACCTATCCCCCCAATCACTCCAAGGGCACCACAGCAAAAAAAAAGGCTGCCCGCTGCTCCAGGTGTGTGTGTGTGTGTGTGTGTGCTCACTATTCACTACTCCTAATATGTGTCCACTAACTTGGATGGTTTAAATGCAGAGGACAAATTCCAAGTATGAGTTACAATACTTGCTCTTCACATGTCACTTAAACTTAGATAATTTGTGGGATCTAATTGCATTTAAACATTCTAGGTCACTGAATCTGGCTTAAGATGGAAAAAAGCCACTCACAGGCCACATTAAGAAAGGAAACCTCACCTTTCAACACTGTACTACTTTGTCACCTCAACATTTTTTGTCTTTTTAGTCTTCCTGTTGGCTTGCCCAACTAGGACATCCGATCTAATGAGAATTTTGGTGGTACAGTCGTGGGAATTTGTACTATTTGAGTTGTACAAAAATGTAGGATAATGTACGATAATTAGAAAGTAAATTAAATACAAAGGGCCACTCCTAACCCTCAGTTGGGTATTTGCAGTTTGTATCACATTTGCCATGAGTAATAGTACTGTACAATCTGTATAGAAAATCCATTTGTGAGAACATATAGTTATAAAGTGTGGATAATATTGCTTAATTTGTTTTTGTAAGAATTCGATAAGAAATTGAGTTCATATTGAAATTACTTTTGATTGCAGACTTTGATCCCCTGGGAGAATCTGAGCTGAGCTTAAGAGATTGTTGAGAGGGAATAGGGATTTTTTTGAGGGTCCCACCCTGTCACTTCATCTCAGCTCACAGTGTAAAGAGCACAACATACCGTACACAAAAAAGGCCATGTGCATCAAGAGTATAAAAAGGATAGTGTGAAAACAGTTACTTTTGTTGTAATGGCTGACCTTTCTCCAAAGCAGCACCCATGCGTTTTTATGCATGGGCATAAATAGCTGAGCTACATAACAATTAAGGTAACCTTTCTGTTTGAAAAAGAGGCAATTTCTCTGCACACTGAAATTACATGAATGATGAATTATTTTTGTGTTGTAGAGCAGAGATGTAGAGAAAGGGATGAGATAAGGGAGGGGGTGCAGAGTAAAAAAGGAAAGGGAGGGAAAGACCTGCTTTGTCTATAAAGTTTTTAAGGCCTTACAAATTTTGGGAAGCAAAACTGAGGTAGACATGCATGATCTTTTTTTCTTTTTTTTGATGTCTCAGTGGGATTCATTAATGCGCGTCCCGGCAGCAGTCTCACTTGCACCATACATTCAGCTGGGTTAGCGTTCATCCCCAAATTACATTTAATTGGACAATTACTCAAACTCAGAAAACCTCCCCACAAGAAGCCAACAAGGCTGCTAATAAACACCTTGTCTTCTCAATAAAAACAAGGAAGTCATTTACCTGACCCAAGAGGCACAATTTTTATCTGTGCTAAATTTATTTTCAAAATAATTGCGGCGCACGGCGTGAGGAAGAATATTAAAAAGGCGGCTATGCGAAGGAAGAGTAATGCAGGCCAACCCCAGGCCTGCTGTGCAGCCCTCTCCCCTGGGAGAGAGGCTCATTTGTTCCCAAGATAAGAGCATTTCACACACTCGCACAACTATAATATTATTGCTGTCATGGCATAATGAAATAATTACTGGTTTGGCCATGTTCGCAATGACGCAAATACACACACACACACTCACCCATCTCCTATCCCCTCTGCCCCTGCCCCCCACACTGAACAAAACTACTTTGTGTTTTTGAATGAGATTGTTAATTAAAGATTGCTGGTGAAGGATGTCCATATTGGCCACATTATTCCTTTAGAATGAGCAACAATTGTTGAACAGTGTACTGTGCCACAGGACTTGCAGCTAGTTGTGAAAATTTACACAGAGGTAGGAAGCATGTAGTTCAAAAGCAGGTCTTTGGAGGAAAAAGTGACCACTGAAAGTTTCTGGCATTAGCTGGCACTCAGTCGTATCTTTGCACTGGAGATACTTGGGAATTGCTCACCTCTGTCACTGCTAAACCTCCTATATATAGACACAGAGAATGGATATGGTGCTAGCTTTTTTACGTTATCTAGCAGTTAATGCATTGAGTTCAGCAAGTAATGATTTGTGCTCTTGGGACCTTGTTTAAATTCACAGAGTCCAGGACAAGAAATGTTTGGCTGGACCCTCTCACCAAGAACAAATAAATAGGATGTACCAAAATACACAATTGGGTAAAAGGCTTCCTTTTAATTTGTGAGTGTGAATTTTTTTTATTGAATTGGCCACACCCCAAAGGAAGTTGAATTTGAATGGCAGGAAGAGAAATGTACTGAATTGCAATTAAAAAAATTTTTAGAAAAAGAAAAGGTGATGTGTTCTGGGAAATCCATTTAAACCTTCAAATTTACCTTTAAAAACATTCAAATTGCATATAGATAGATAGCTTTCCTGTAGCTCAACCAGTAGAGCATTGTTTACAACACCAAGGCCATGTGTTCGATCTCAGGGAAAGCAAGAACTGATTCAATGTGCTCCTTGAATGCAATGTTAGTTGCTTTGGATAAAAGCATCTGACAAATGAATGAATGTAAATATGAAATGACAGATGTATACTCCTATGATCAATTTAATGCATCCCTGCTGAATAAAAGCAGTTTCTGTTAATTTGCAGTTGCAATTAATTTCTATTTTAAACCCAGACCTTAATGACGGCCCTAATGACAAGCCTGAATAAAAGAAGACTACTTATGAGAGGCATGACTAGATCTCTATCTATTGACACAAGGCTGCAGACAGCTATGTTTCTCTCTCACTGTTTTTCCTTTTTTCTGTTTGCCCTTCACTCTTCCCGAAGCTAATAGGCCACAGGCTGGGCCTTTTCACATCTCTGAGTAGTAGTGAGAGAACAGCAGGATGAATAAATAATCTTATGACCTCACACATTCAGGGACAGCGGTCTAACACCTTAACTGACAAGAGTTCATTCAAATGCCACTCCCCGGTGATACAGAAACAGAGAGAGAAAGAGAAACTGTGGGACTAGCGAGCGAGAGAGTCCAGCCCAGGAGAGTTAGATTATGACAAATGGTGTGGAAAAAACAACAGCAGCAGCAGTCTGAGGGGAAGACAAGAGTAAAACTCACAAATAATTAACTGGGTAAATATTGGAGAGCGGACTGACTAATTACCTCACACGTCTGGCTGCGCTCTCATTACTGTTCTTGTCAGAGTTAACCCCCATACTGCCGGCTCACAGTACACGCATAAACACATATTGCATAGATTAATCAGGTCACGCTTTTGGTGATCGCAAGGGGTGATGGAAGTATCCCCAGCAGGTGAAATCTACAAAACACAGGTGAACTGGGTTTCGTCATATGTACGTTTGCATTAATATTTATGTCCTAGTTAGTATTTTAACATGGTATTAAAAATAGTGTGGATGCACTGATATTGTAATATTGTCAATATTTAAAATACATCTACAATATTAGTAGATACAGATAAATGTAAAATAAATAAAAAATAAAAAACCTTAGCAAAGAAACAATATGGTAACGATTTATAATGCATCCCTACTACATAGTAACATATTGTGCATTCTACCAGAAAATCGTAAAGTTGAACCATTTTCCACATATCTCTAGTGTCATACTTGTACAACTTACATTGTATCAAGTTTGGCAGTACTGTCATACACAATAATCCTGACTTTAATGGATGTGATATAATACATCAAACTAGATTCATGTGAAGCAGAATTATGTTCCTGTGCTTTCTCTCACACACACACAGACAGGCATTTCTCCAATAATCTCCAGGCCAGTGGCTAATGACAGCAGCTGTGAGCCAAGCATGCACCACTTCCAAAGCTGATTCAAGTTTAACGAGCCACTCTAGAATAGTATTGATTCAAATCTATGTTTGACAGGATACTCTCAGAATGTGTATTTAATGGCTAAGGACTTCAGATACTCAGTAAAGCATCTTCGAGGAGAAGGCTGTTAACAAGGGGTTGTGTCTCATTTGTTTTGGAGGTGATCTAGCATCTCCAAAGAGGGTGAGGGGAGTTTAGATTTACCCAACTTTATTTTCCCTAAAATTATCTCGGTCTCTTTTCGCGTCACTTTATTTTATGTCATGCACTTCTCTTCTAATTCTGATTCTCAACAATTATTAATATATTAAATTTGACACACACACACACACACACACACACACACATATATGTATATATGTGTGTGTGTCAAAAAGTATACTTGCCGTGTCAATAAGTATCATTTATATAAAAAATAATTGTGGAGATTTGGTTTGGGTTAGGTTAGGCGAATTTCAAATTGGGGAATAACATGAATTTATTTCATGTTATCATAACATGAGCATCCATTGTATGGGTGGCTCTAGGTAATTATAATGCAGATTTTTCATTTGGCAGCCTGATGAACTCTTTTCAGTATGGTGTTGATTGAAATGGATGTGGGTGGATCGTAACACAGCTCTCTACAAAACAGGGTCAGGTGAGGTAACTTAGTGTTATTTATTTCGGTGTGAAGGACTTTGGGATGTTGCAATTGTATTCTCTTTCAAAATCATTCTCAACCCTTCTTGTAAAGTCAATTACAACAACATGTTACACTTGGTTCCTTTTGAATATTTATTGAAACCGCAAAATTAGAACCATTAAACAAGACCTCAGCATAATAAACACAGCTAATTGCATGCATGCATAAACAAATGTACGCGTGCTTTGCGCGCAAACATACACAGATGTGCTCACACACTGTGATATTGTGAATAGTTCATTAAAGATATAGAAACAAAAGCATGTCTCATGGGTGAATGTGCTAGCCAAAATATTAAGTTATAATGTACATCTAGCCACAGCACATTTTCCCAGAGGGTGTCTCTGTCATAGCTTTGCTGATGATATGCACAAGGACAGGACTCTCCACACTCCCACATAGCGTGATTTAGGTCATCCCTACCTGAGTTGACAGCCATGAAGAGAGAAACATACATCTCGCTGTCATCATCTAAAATATTGTCTCCATCAGCTTTCACAGAAATCAAAAGTCTTGATTAGCGTGTACAAGTTTGATTTGTACGTTACTACAACAAATGCTTTTGCACTCAGCTATGATTTCAATCCGGTTTTCCTCCGCTCCAGACTAGCTGACAGCTTCTTAATGCTGCCACATTAAAGTGCTTTTGCAGCATGTGTGATGCAGCTTTAACTAGGTCCTGGGGGCATTGTTAGTTATCATTGCCTGCTGCAGGAGCGGACGGCCTGGGCCCCGGTGAAAGCAATTTCAGCTTTTCCTCCCAATCAGCCCACACTACATAAGAGAGGGAGTGGAGAACAAACGGGGCGTGCTCACTCGTCTCTCCCCGTAGCCGATCTTATCTGGACCACACTGCTGAAGTCCACATGGTATGCATACTTCCATTCCCCCATAAGACGCAGCACAGGTCGCCTCGGGCCTCTGACCTTACGCAGATATCCGTAAATTAGACTCTCAATGACCGATGAAACGACTCCGTTACCCTGGCGCTAGTGCATCAGGCCATGAACATGCCAGTTAGAGAAAGCATTGAGGTTTGTGTAGTCTGAAGGAATTGTGTGTGACTGTGGATTCCAGAAACAAAAATTCCCTCCAAGTGGCAAAGCATTGGTGCTATCTTCAGTATCAGATACAAAATTAGTTCAACTACACTTCAAATGCTCACACTCCAGAGAAGAGTCAGGGGAAAGGATTTGAACAGGGTATGGAATGAAAGAGACTTAATAAATGACATGGGCAGTGCAGGGTCTTGTGCAATAATAGGAACTTTTTCAGTTTGATACATATCAGGTACTATCTGAAACGGATGACTCCACTCTTGTATCGGAGTGACACTTCATGGGGGGTGATTGGGGTGCTTATAGATTACGGCTTCTGAGAGTGTAAAACGGGGCTTTCTCCCCCATGTTGTTCCAGGAGGCCTATCATTAATCTAATGTCAGATGTCAGATAGTGTAGGTACAAACACACACAGTTGCTGTCAGATGCTAAAGTTATGAGGCAGTGGAGCTATTACTCTAAGGGTGAAGCTTTTGGCCTGTTAACCATTAAGGAGTATATTTGGCATGTTTTATTCTAAAATGCATCACAGCTGTACACTCTGACAAGTGTTCAGTTTTCACATGGGGTCAGAGTCAGACCTTTTTAACTTGAGATCGAGAAAGGCCTTTTATATTTTTCAGATTTGTATTGTATTTTGTGACGATGACATTTAAATAAATCTAAATAAAGAAACTATTATGTGTATATGTAGATATGTGTGTATATATATACATACATATTAGCTCCTAAGGTCCTTAGCTTTCATGTAGCTCAAAGAGTACTAGCACTTGCGATGCCACAAGTCAATGGTTTGATTCCCTGGGAAAGCAAGAACTGATTAGAATGTCGATATGTTCCTTGAATGCAATGTAAGTCACTTTATATATATTTTTGTCCTCATTAATGTATACACAGCACCCCATATTGACAGAAAAAAAACAGAATTGTTGACATATTTGCAGATTTATTAAAAAAAGAAAAACTGAAATATCTCATGGTCCTAAGTATTCATAGCCTTTCCTCAGTATTTAGTAGAAGCACCTTTTTCTCTAATACAGTCATGAGTCTTTTTGGGAAAGATGCAACAAGTTTTTCACACCTGGATTTGGGGATCCTCTGCCATTCCTCCTTGCAGATCTGTTAAGAACAGTCACGGAGTTGTTCATTATTTTAGCAGTGTGCTTAGGTTCATTGTCTTGTTGGAAGGTAAACCTTCGGCCCAGTGTGAGGTCCTGAGCACTCTGGAGAAGGTTTTCATCCAGGATAAACCTGTACTTGGCCGCATTAATCTTTCCCTTGATTGCAACCAGTCAGCCTGTCCCTGCAACTGAAAAACACCCCCACAGCATGATGCTGCCACTACCATGCTTCACTGTTGGGACTGTATTGGACAGGTAATGAGCAGTACCTGGTTTTCTCCACACGTACCGCTTAGAATTAAGGCCAAAAAGTTATCTTTGTCTCATCAGACCAGAGAATCTTATTTCTCCCCATCTTGGAGTACTTCAGGTGTTTTTTTTTTTTAGCAAACTCCATGCAGGCTTCATGTGCCTTGCACTGAGGAGAGGCTTCCGTCGGGCCACTCTGCCATAAACCTCTGCAGTGATGGCTGACTTTCTACAACTTTCTCCCATCTCCTGACTGCATCTCTGGAGCTCAGCCACAGTGATATTTGGGTTCTTCTTTATCTCTCTCACCAAGGCTCTTCTCCTCCGATAGCTCAGTTTGGCCAGACGGCCAGCTCTAGGAAAGGTTCTAGTCATGCCAAATGTCTTCCATTTAAGGATTATGAGGCCACTGTGCTCTTAGGAACCTTAAGTGCTGCAGAATTGTTTTGTAACCTTGGCCAGATCTGTGCCTTGCTACAATTCTGTCTCTGAGCTCTTCAGGCAGTTCCTTTGACCTCATGATTCTCATTTGCTCTGACATCCACTGTGAGCTGTAAGGTCTTATATAGACAGGTGTGGGGCTTTCCTAATCAAGTCGAGTCAGTATAGTCAAACACAGCTGGACTAAAATGGTGTTGAACCATATCAAGGATGATCAGAAGAAATGGACAGCACCTGAGTTAAATATATGAGTGTCACAGCAAAGGGTTTGAATACATAGGACCATGCGATATTTCAGTTTTTCTTTTTTAATGAATCTGCAAAAATGTCAACATTCTGTGTTTTTCTGTCAATATGGGGTGCTGTGTGTACATTCATGAGGAAAAAAATGAACTTTTTAGTATTGCAAATTGCTGCAACATAACAGAGTGAAAAATTGAATGGGGTCTGAATACTTTCCGTACCCAATGTGTGTATATATATATATATATATATATATATATATATATATATATATATATATATATATATATATATATATATATATATATAATACATCTGTATAATATGTATGTAGGGTATTATTTAAAAAGGTATATTATAATAATGCATGTCAAATAATAGCCTATACTAGGCAATGTTACACAGATTCTGGTTAGAATCTTTCTTTATGAGTGTTTGACTCAAACTATTCTTGTGAAGGGTGTTGGCATTCTCCTGCTAAGTGGCATTTTTAAATGTCTTTTCCCATTTCACACATCACTCTAATCTTTTCCCTGATTTCCCTTCACGTTTAACAGCCTTGTCTATGTCAGGGAAGCAATTGGTAAGAATCATCTTCTTGTCGGATTGTGCACAAATTTTACACAATCACCTCACCGTAAAGTGTTATCTTGAGGAACCAATTAAACGCACTGTAACAACCATGCTGTTTGTGTTGGTGATTTTGATGTGAAATAATCTTGCCGGGTTCATACGGGCCACGGTTAAAGGTAGCAGAGGGTGATGATTAAGATAAACCATATTGTGGTGCGTTGAGGTAAGTGACCTGCCACTTGGAGCAGATAAGGCTCCAATTAATCTGCGGCGAAATGCACGGGGGTAAAATAAAGATAATTACTAAATCACCAGGCTACATGGCCTCGATCATTTTTTCCCCCTCTGTATTATTGCTGTGAGGAGGAGAAACTAAATGGATTATATCACAGTCCCCTTCAGATGGATTACAACTGCTTTTAAATAACAACAAGACAGCAAGTGCTATTTCATCACTGGCTGGCAGTCCAAGAAGCCACTGACAGCCTCAGCGTGATTCAAATTGAACTCTTTCTCTCTCTTCATTTAAATAAACCCTTGGATATGAACGTGCACACAGACACAATGTTGGCTGGGAGTATACGGTAGAAAAGGCTTTTAATTCATTTCAGGAAATGGCCAAACAATTAGATGCTTGATGATCTAATATGGGACTTTTCCTTTTTTATTATTCATAAAAAGGATTCAGGGAATGATTAGAGAGCATTGTTGGAACCATTTTATTTCAACAGACATGGCCTGGAATCTTGATAGCAGCAGAGAGAGGGAGGTGGGGGAGTTGAAAGGGAGGTGAAAGATTATGAAAAACTAAATCATGTTTATTTACTGCATGTGAGGTTAGGGGTTAAAAACAGTAAATTGTGGATGAGTAATCAAAGGCATGTGATGGCAGCGTTCGTGGCTATTTATCTGCAGGTTTTCACTGTTCCTTCACTCTGTGCGCTGGGAGATTGCGGGAAGAGCCGGCGTGCCAAGTGCCCAAGGCTTTGGGCCCTTCCTTTAAAGCCCTGCTGGCACACAGCCCCCTATCGAAGCCAGAGCTCTGCGCTGTATGCACTCATTATGGCCTCCATTAGAGTAAACATTTCAACAGAACCCTCATACAAACACATCACCCCCACCCCCCTGACACCCGCTTTTATATTCTTACTGCCAGTCTGCATCTAAGCCGCCACGAAAAGATGAGAAATGGGCCCACACTTCATTTTATTTATTTATTCATTTATGTATTTAGAAGAGTATTTTTTCAGCCAGAGCATTTCTGATGTTTTACGTAAAGAGCTTTTACATGTCACAGCTCTGGCTTGAGTGCTGTTATCTAGGTTGCAGCGGCAAAGTGCTAACAAAGAGGATAGAAGAGAGGACTGCATGTTCATTAGTTGATTCTGCTAATTCCTGTCCGGTCAGAGGTCACTTTTACAGTCACTTTTCACAGTAACATGGAATGTATATTCTTTTATTATCCTAATAAAAAAAAGTTCTGTTTTTTGTCTTTAATTTAGGAAGATGGATATGGCACAATGACCATCTTGTAAATAGTAAATAGTTCTTCAGAAAATTTGAAGGAAATTTGAATTTCACCTGCAAATGAAAACTAAGCGTTTTAAATTAAGAGTTCATTCTCATGACTAAACTTGTGGCCCCATTTTATTAATTCCCTCAAGTGTTTTTCTTAATTTGTTCCCTCATTTTCACCTGTTCATTCCCTTGTTTTAATTTAGTTCAATCCTCACTGCATTTTAACTAAAATTAAGGAATTAATTAAGTCATAGAAACAAATTCTTAATTTGTAGCCACAATATCTTTGATGACCGACAGCAAAGAACTAGCGTCAGTGAAAGCCTATTCTGTCGTCGCCTCGCATTGACTGCACTTGGGCCAAAAGCTGTGCTTGAACACGCCACAAAAACTGCCAATGGAACAGTATGTGCGTTCTCCGCCTGTGTGTATAAACTGTCCATATCAGCAGGTATCAATATTAATCAATATAATAACCAATGTGAGCCCGACTAACGCAGACATGTGAAACACATTGCAAAATCTGATGTTTGGTGACAGCCAACTGTGGGCTTGGTGTGTCACAACTCTTAACGAGAAGTATAAATGTGAATGAATCATTGTTCTGAGTCAAATCTTTTCAATGAATCAGATGATCCAGTTCAGTAAACTTAACAGACCGTTCGCAATGGTTAAATACACCATTATATGTGAAATTCTGTAGCATTGCTGATAGCAGCATTGCCCACTTTTATGATTGTTGTCTTTTGAAGAGACATAGTTTTGACCCAATACTTCTTTACCATTATAAGAGTGGCAAAAAAATTTTTTTTTAATTTATTTATGTTCTATGGGAAGAGGGAAAGTCAGGTTTGGTATGCGTGAGATTGAGTAAATGATTTCGGCTGTATCCTCATCAGGATCAAGGTTCAAACATATCTGTCATCACACTCAAAGAAATGAGTGAAAATATCTTAAGAATGCATGACAGAGGATTTACTGGAGCTCTCATAGGCAGAGATCTTAAATGATATAACCTTGAGATAGCGCTCTCTTCTCTAATGATGACAAGGAAAACGTTTCCTTCATATATTCCCAATTGATGAAAACTAAAACCTTCTACTGAAAAAGGCAAGGGAGGAGACATTCCTTTGATCTCAGTGATGTGTCACTCTGTTCTGTTACTGCTTCAAATACGAAAACACACTAATTTATGTGAAAGTAAGGTATTAGCATCCATGCAGACAGGTGCCCCAGGCTTTCCCCTTGGCGATGGTTAGCCTAGCGACTTCTGTCAATGTAAACACCTCACTGACCAAATATACAACTTGGGAAATGGCTAGAGGTGTATGGCGTAGCCTGTAATGATCATCTGTCACCTGTTTGGCACACACACGCATATACTTTCTCTCTCACACACACAAACTTGCAAAGATAGAGAGAGGCAGATTTTTTTTCCTTCTCACGATGAGCTCTCGATGTTAGATGATGTTACAAGACCCCCTTGCCTTTCCCTCTCGTCAGTCAGACACTCGCTGTCAGCGAAACACATGTAGAGCTAACGAGCATCTGTGTAGCTCGGGTCGGCCACTCATCCCGCCCAAGGCATGCCACGAGACAAGTCAGTGAGCAAGGAGGATGCAAAAGCCACATGACACTTGCTTTTGTGTATCATATCATTTTTCAATCATCTGCATTTCATTTATCTCTCAGACACAGAGCTGCGAGCTAACATGGCAGGCCTGCTTGCTTAGTTATGAAGGAGGAGAGAGAGAGACGCATAGGCTGATGAAATACTGTGATTTGTGCTTTTCTGACAGAGATAGCTTACAACATGCAATGCTATGTGTTGGCTTTATAGTGTGGAGACAAAAAGGGAGATGAATACAAGTTGAGTTGAGGGTGGATGTCCATTGTTGTTTTTGTTGTTGTTTTTTCATCTAGTGTATGTCATTTAAAGATTATTTTAATTTTTAAAAAACTTTATTTTTTATTATTTAATTATTGACACAATGACGGATGGAAGTAAAGAGTAAAGAAAACAAGTTTTGTTGAACACCTAGAATATTATATACATTACATATAATATTATATAATATTACAGCTATAACTATTGCACATTTACTATTTTATCAAGTATATTAAGATATGAAAAATTACTGAATGTGTGATACATTCAGAAAGAAAGAAATATTTCTATTGCAGAGAAATAAGTAAACAGGAGTGATCATCCTTGCTTGGTTTAGCCAGTTCTTGTATAGGACAATGTTTTCTTTCCCCATAAATATTTCAGGGGCATTCTTTATGTTTTGACTCTGCTAATGTTTTTTTGTGTTTCGCGGTTAATGCAGCATAAACTCCCACTGTTTATGGTCTGAAGTTGCCTCATATTTAAAGCGAATCTAATAATGGACATTGGTTGTAATATATCTTGTTATCTTGCATTATTGATATCCTCTTTCAGTCAGACTGCCCTATTGAGAGGTTAAATGCAATACTTCTGTTGTCATAGAATATTTACAATCAGCTCTGTCTGTATTGATTCCTTTTATTTTTTTCATAAATAACTAGGAATACTCTACATTTTTAATGCACCAATCGGCATGTGAGAATGAGAAAGAAGGGGAAATTAAAAGGCCGTTTGTAGTGAGGGTGTGAACGGATCGGGAGGGTGCTGTGGGGGCGTTTGAAACTAACATTTGTCGGAGATGAGGTGAAATTGGATAATTTACTGCTTGGATGCAGAAGAGCGATGTTCCTCTTCTGCAAATTTACAAGTAAAGTACCTAATAATGCCAGGCAATTAGAAGCTGACTTCTGCTCGAAAACAGGGGCTGGAGTTGCCAGGACGGATTAGGGGGCATTATCCAACCAATGCAGAGAGAGAGGGAGAGGGAGAGACGGAGCAAAAAGGGAATGAGAGAATCGTTGTTGAAAGGTGGCATTACACAAGCTACAAGGACAATGCCTTTAAATGCCACACTTCAACAGCAAGAAGGGATTTGCCTCTAATTAATTTCCAAAGATTTCTCCCTCTGTGAAAGACCATTGGTGGGAGAAGCACATACGGGAACTCTGCTGTCATGAGCAAACGCTCAACGCTGAAAAAAAAAAATCAAGTGCCATCTCTTCTTGAGCCAAACTTACTTGGATCACTACTTCCATCTGCACAAGAAATTACAACATTATTGGAAATCCTTCTCTAGGCGCTCTAAACATACCACCTGCTCATGACCTACATCACCAGATAGGAGGATTAGGAGAAATATTTCTCAAGGACACATTCTAAAGAGTGCATTTCATTTATCATATTTAAACCCACTGGTGAATTTTAAACATTTTAGCTGTTCACTCATGCATGAATTCACACCCAGTTTTAAGATGATAAAAATTGTAAGGGTTTGTCAGACCCATGTGGTTTCACAAACATATGGTTTCATCCCCACTGCAAAACAGTAATATTTTTATACCTGACTTTAATACCAATCCTTTCTTTCTGTCTGTTTGTCACTTTCTTCACATGGTTGGGACAGAGAACCGGTTCTTCTTTAGAAGAAGTTCTGTTTATACAAAATACCAGAAACAAATGAATTGTGTGACATTAGTTCTTATAGGCCCAGTTTCATAGACAGGTCTTAGACTGAGCCAAGATTAGGCCTTAGTTCAATTAGTTTTTAAGTAGATTTTATAAGAGTGCCTTGGAATAAAAAACATTACTGGTGTCCATCTTGACACAAAACAATGGTTGCTTTCAGTTAAAACAGCTCAAACATGCATTTTAGTCTGAGACTAGCTTAAGTCTTGTCTGTGAATCCAGGGGATAATGTTTCTCAGAAGTGCATTTTTCTGTTCTTTTCATTTTACTGAATCAAACCCATACAGCACGAGAGGTATGAGTCAGATTCCTGAACAAATGCCTCAACCAATTCCCAAATGAATGACTCTTACGAGCTGGTTCTTTTTTAGTGAATCACAAAGACATTTGTGCTAATTGGAGCAGTTTCTCAATTAATCTGGTTCACTTACTGAACATCAAGTCTTTGAAGAGCTTGTAGGCTACTTTGTTATCAGCAGAAAATGGGAAAAGTACTGGTAATTTTCTGCCAGGACGTTATCCATTTATGTTTAAATGCATTTCCTTTAAACTTAAAACACGCAATGCAATGCGTAATTCAAAATATAGCTAAAACAGCTGTGAAAAATCAATATGAAACATTGCTTCATATTAACACGGTACATTGTGACTTATTTTTTACAGATTTTTCTGAAAATTTAATTAAAGCCTGTGAGACTTCAGTGTAGTGGTAATCAGTGGTACTTTATTTAAAAAAAAAGTTAATTCTACAATTTATGTCCTTTGTTGTTTTGAAGTTATTATAGAATTGGAAATTCAAAAGAATCACTTGAATTTGACACAATGTTAAGGAATCATTAAAAGGAATTGAAAATTAAATTGTTAAATTCCTCATGATTTTCTTCTCTGCTCTTATGCAGACACCCATTTCCTCTGTCTACACACACTCGCATTGCACACTACCCTCCTGGCAGTTTATCTGAGTGCCATCTGATGGGTTGTTTTAATGGAGAGGAGGACTGTGGTTCTGGATGACAGCTTTTAATTACACACACACACGCACACGCAGACACACGCACACAGTCTAGTCGCACAAGAATGTCCGGGTTCAGTTGTCCCATCAGCCAATAGAGACGCAGATAAAGTCACAAAGATAAAAAGGAGCACAACATGATTATGTTCTTGACAATTGTGAACGGGCAGCACTGATGTGGCACAGACCAAACTACAAAACACATGCACAAATACAAAGACCTGCTCTCTTTTGTGTGGTGTGAAAAAGAGTTTGCCCCCTTCCTGATTTCTGATTTTTTTTTTTGCATGTTTGTCATTCTTAAATGTTTCAAATCATCAAACTAATTTAAATATTAGGAAAAGAGTAAACACAAAATGCAGTTTTTAAATGAAGGTTGTTGTTATTATTAAGGGGAAACAAAACCCAAACCTACAAACCCGGTCCTGTGTGGAAAAGTGTTAAAATTTGGTTTATCAAAGTTAGTTAGTTCTATTTCTCTAGCCACACCCAGGGGGAGTGTGGCTAGAGAGTGGGAGCTGCCTGACAACGTGAAGTAGACCAAAAGATCTTCAAAAGATAGACATCATACCGAGATCCAAAGAAATTCAGGAACAAATGAGAAAGAAAGTAAAATCTATCAGTTTGGGAAAGGTTATAAAGCCATTTCTAAAGCTTTGGGACTCCAGCGAACCACAATGAGAGCCATTATCCACAAATGGTGAAAACATGGAACAGTGGTGAACCTTCCCAGGAATGTCCGGCCGACAAAAAAATATCCCAAGAGTGCAGCGACAACTCATCCAAGAGGTCACAAAAGAACCCACAACAACATCCAAAGAACTGTAGGCCTCACTTGCCTCAGTTAAGGTCAGTGTTCACGACCTTAAACCACTGCTGAGCAAAATGAACAATAAGGCTCATCTCATTTTTGCCAGAAACATCTTGATGATCCCCAAGACACTTGGGAAAATACTCTCTGGACTGATGAGACAAAAGATGAACATTTTGGAAGGTGTGTGTCCCATTACATCTGGCGTAAAAGTAACAATGTATTTCAGAAAAAGTACATCATACCAATAGTTAAATATGGTGGTGGTAGTGTGATGGTCTGGGGCAGTTTTGCTGCTTCAGGACCTGGAAGACTTGCTGTGATAAATGGAACCTTGAATTCTGCTGTCGACCAAAAAATCCTGAAGGAGAATGTCCAGCCCTCTGTTCGTGTTCTCAAGCTGATACGAACTTGGCTTCTTCAGCAGGACAATGATCCAAAACACAAGTGCACCTCTGAATCACTGTAGAAAGACTTTGGAGTGGCCTAGTTAAAGTCCTGACCTGAATCCTATTGAGATACTGTAGCATGACCTTAAAAGGTAATTTCAAGCTCAAACCCTCCAATGTGGCTAAATAACAACAATTCTGCAAAGATGAGGGGGCCAAAATTCCTCTACAGCACTGTAAAAGACTCATTGCAAGTTATCGCAAATGCTTGATGCAGTTATTAGGTTTAGGGGGCAAGGACCTTTTTCACACAGGGCCATATAGAGTTTTTTTCTCAATTAATAGCAACATCCTTCATTTAAAAAAAAAAACAGCATTTTGCGTTTACTTGTTATCTTTGACTACTATTTAAATTAGTTTGATGATCTGAAACATTTAAGTGTGACAAACATGCAAAAAAAATTAAAAATCAGGAAGGGGACAAACTCTTTTTCACACCTGTGTGTGTGTGTGTACATTTCTTGCACTGTGTAGTTTACTCTAAATACTTATGAAAAAACAAGTCAGAGAGCAAACAGAAATTAATTAGTCTTAGTGCGTTACTGTAGACATTTAAATGTGTTAAATGTGAGAAAATGAGACAAGAGAGGCCTTAACTTAGGAGAAACCAACACCACGAGTGAGAAAGAGGTGAAGATCACAGGAGGTGTTAAAAAAATAGTTTCAGTGATAATATGGCAGCTACTGTGAAGTGAGGTTGGACCAGCAACTTCTGAGCCTCAACTGTTTTTAATTAACATTAATTTGGCAAGTAATGAGCAACAAATGATTATCAGCCTGATGGCTTATATTATAAATTGACCCCTTGATTTTTCCCAAAGCAAATGTTGTCTCCATTGCTGAGTCTGATTTATCATTGAAAAATGTTGGCCATGAAAGAAGACTCTTTTTGCCAACAGAATAAATTATTTGATTAATCATAGTGGCTTTGCACAAGCTCAGTCTGGTCCGATTTCCAGCATGATGCATTACCTAAATGTTTTGTATGCCAGTAGGGTTTTAAATGGGCCAACTTTGAAATTAATAAGCTAGTTTTTTTGTTTTTTTTTGCAATGCTACAACACTTTTTTTATTTTTTTTACCTCAGAAGCTATTAGAGAAAATAATATCAGACTTACTACATACGCGCAACACTTTTAACAAACTTCAAGTACTTGTACTTTTCTTAGCAGTTCTTTACAGCACTCTGGCTTTGTACAGGTTTTCCAGGATCAACATACTGTGACCATCTCTTGTCATGAGGGGTTCCATGTGCACTCTCTGATCGTTAAACCATTGAATTAACTTTCCTACTACGACGCATGTCACTGACTCTGTGGGAATGTACAGCCCTACGCATCAGAAATAAACAGAGATGCAGCCAAAGTCATTGGCAGAGCCTCTCCCGCCGTCTGCGGAGCGTGGAGTGTATCTCCAGTGCCGGCTCTTTTCTCGTTATTCTGCAGTCGCAGCCTGGTGCTCTGCAGATACATTGAGGTCTGCGCGGCTGAATCGCTAGAGCAGTGTGAGCAGTAACACCCAGGACAAATTACACAGCACGGGGAACAGGCCCTCTCTGCCGCTGAGCCATGGTGGCATCACAGGGGCGGAAAATGACAATTCCCTGAAAAGGTCATACAAGACATTCGTGCCCACCGATTCAAGCTTACAGCCAATCTGACAATCTTAATTCAAATCATGACATCCCTTCGCCCCCAAAAAAATCATGTTCATTCCCTGTCAAAATGACAGGTTGACCTTCAGTATTTCAGCACTTTAAAGTTGTAGCCTAATGCTAATCAAAAGAAGTAATTAGCACTAGCACATTCTCTCACAAAGTACCAATATTTATATAGTGATTGATTTTATGAGATCATCGACAGGTTTTATGATAATTTATGGTGGAAAGAAATTGACATCTCTCATTGTTGATACATTGACATATGCTAATGGCTAACAGCTTGAGGAGTGCTAATGCATTAGAGATTTTTATTTTTGCATGCACAATATTTAAGCACAAAAGATCTAATTGTATGAAAAGGAGAGAATAATTTGCCCTGGTGCCCATAGAATTACCATAAAAACCTGCAGATTTCACATTATATTGCATCTAAAGTTTCTGGGCACTGTAGCATGAAGAGAGGATCGCCGAATAATGGTGTAATAAAGTGAGGCTCCTCCAGGAGATAATAGGTTTTCCTCTGAATAGTGTCTGTGCAGCCACTGTGTGGTGCTACTCTGTGCTACAGCCTGTGACACCTAGGCATGCTGATACCTGAGCTGGAAGTGTGTGTGTGTATATGTATTCTGACAGAAGGACAGAGAAACGCTTGCTTATACAGGCAATTGCTCCTCCAGCCTATCTGGAATGATCCACGTCTCTGCAATGAGTCACAGATCCCAATGAAATCCAAATATGGGCCAGTGATACTGGCCGTGTTTGTGCCCCAGACTGTCGCCTGGGGGAGGTTTTGCTGGAAGAGATATAGTACTCACTCTCTTTTCACAACACAGCTCGGTGCCCAGATTAATTGGGAAGATAGGCATATGCGCTCACTCATCAGTCTGATTGTTTGAACAGGCTGCAGTTTGTACGGATGATGCTTTGAGAGAGGCGATCATGGCTTTGGTAAATGAAGACAGGCTAAATGAGTTCTTGTTGTAGCATAATACATTTTTTTTAATTCTCTTTGGTACTATTTTCACAAGTAAGATATACATTTTCTTAAAACTGCAATACAAGTACAAAATGGTAATGGTTTTTATACTGTAAAAACTGTATATTCTATCCTCCCACACTTACCCTAACTCTAAAAATAAATAAAAACTCCCTTCATTTAAAAAAACCATCAACAACGTTTAGTATGGTTTTTTGGTTTACGATCACACAGGAAGTGTCCTCATAAACCATTTTTACGTTGTAATACCCATGTCGTTATAGAAATTTGTGTCCACATATACCTGTACACACACACATGTATGTGCACACCTTTTGAACATAGTGCTGGCTATGATCTAAGATAATCATATGAAGTCACTTATGTAAAAAATTGGTTATCCATTTCGGAAACTGCAAACAAGTTCTATAGAAACCATGTCTCATCTATAGAAGCTATGTGAAATCTATAGGTTTTGTACTAAAACAATTAAAAATGTTGAAATGTTTGGAAAAAGTACACACTTCATTATCTGTTGTGATATTAGATAATACAAATTGCTTGTGAAACTTGGAAACATGAAAATGAAAATAAATATCCATAATGTAACATGTATGCTCAGTTTCATTGTTTCCCCTCTCTGTGTTGTTAATTAATCATTATTTTCACCTGTTGTCTCATTAATTAACTCAGCAGTTCTCTTTGTTTGCTCCATGTACCCTATGTTCTCCATCATAGTGTTAGTTTCCTGTTGGAAGTTTTCTTGAGTTTTGTCTTTAAATACTATTATTACTATTCTCCTTCATCTTCATGCTGTTTCCACTAACCGTTCTGTGACAGAAGAATAGACTTATACTGATTATGGACTTACTGTTATGGTTGGAACAGGAGAAGCAATTCCTCGAGATCCACTCCAATAAATGTTTAGATCTGGCATACCTCACCAACTTACATTTATGCATTTGGCAGACGCTTTTATCCAAAGCGACTTACATTGCATTCAAGGAACGCATTGAATAAGTTCTTGCTTTCCCTGGGATCAAACCGATGACCTTAGTGTTGTTAATACCAATGCTCTACTGATTGAGCAGAATGCAGAATGTCTTTTTCCGTATAAGCCTCAGCGCTGATACGAAGGCATGTCTTCCCGGTGTGGGGCCTTGGGGTATTTTTGCCGAGTACATGGAGTGGGTGCTGGTGAACTGCAATTTGCCATTGACCTTCAGCCACGCTGAGGAGGAGTTCACCAGTCCTGCTCCTAATCCAAAGCCTAGCCTGCCATCACCCAGCTGCATGGACAACAAGCCAGAGCCGACCGTAGGAGGAATTCAGTTGGTAACACCATCCATAATTGTGGGAGTCCTTGTAGAGTTTGAGGGTACTTTGTTGTATTAATGAGGAAAGTTTTGAAAAGGATGATCCCTGCTCCTGTTGATCCTTCCCAGCTGTAGCTTTTCTGGTTCTCTGTTAGTTCCGTCCAGCAAAAGTTTTCCTGTTTCTGCATTTGTTCCACCTAGCGATATTTCTTCTGTATTTCCAGTATGCCCTCCCAGCCTCCCTCTCCTGCCTTTTCTTCAGATCTCTGCCCTTTCCTCTGCTGAGTCAATGTTGCCTCCCGTCAGCCCCTCGGTTTTTCCTCCACTAGCCCTCTGTGGTGTGAATTCACCTCGGGTCATCCACTTTACAGCACCATCAAGATGATTGGTTCCCCTGGCTCCACCTCCAGCAACCGGTTCTGACTACTCCACCTCGGCCCAGCGTCCAGGCTCCTCCGCCTTGGTTCCTCCCACCTGGGACCATCAGCCTTATGTCGCTCCAGCTCCACCTTAGCCCTCTGGTACCCTAGTTCCACCCCGGGGATCATCGCCATCCCTACATTGCCGCCACTGACACCTGCGGTGTTGTGCCTGTCCATCAGCTCCTGAGGATCACCCAGAGGCACATGTGTCATTCCATCACTTCTTTATCCCAGATGTTGTCAAACTTTTTAATGCCAAGGACCCCAAAATATGTACAAAGACCTATTTAGACTGAGAAAAGTATGTAGTATTATATATGATAACTATATAAGGGCAGCATGTTGTTTTAAAATTAAACCATTGTAATTTATATTGTAAAGATATAGTTTTCACAGTCTTGTCATATTGTGCACATCCGGGTCCCTTCTATGTATCTTCCATGTCCTCCCCACACCTGTCCTTGTCTAATCACTTACCTTATCTCTCATCAGCTGTTTCCCATCCCCTGCTTGTTATATATACCCTCCTGTGGTCCCATTTCTTTGTCAGTCGTTGATAGTTTGTGTGGAAGTGTCGTTGTGTGTAGTTGCCTTTCCCCTTCCGTGTTTCTCTTTGCTCGCACTAAGAGTGCCGTTTTTTCACGTTTAAAGTCTTCTGTTTTCGTGAGTTTTTGAATAAAGCACTTTCCTTTGGATTCAGCTGTTTCCGTGCTTCTCTCTGCATCGCACATCAGCACCCACTGGTAACAGAGGTAACAATAGTATTAAATTATAGAATTAAAAGAATATAGATCTATGCATTATATACATCTAACACTACTTAGTAGGCACAATAGATAGATGGATATTAAATGTTATATATCATGTCATGAATATTTTTGGTGCTAAAAGTGCTTCAGGCCGCTTATGTATCCTGGTTCAATTCAAGATTACTGCAATAGTTTTAAACAGGTTGTAGTTCTCGGTTACTGTTATCATCTTTCTCACTCTGAGTTCAACATCATGCTCCCCACACCTTCAGCCAGAGTTTTAAACTCGTCAGCTCCCGAAGGTCACCTGAGCTCTCAAGGCTGTTTAGGAAGGTCAGTCAGTAATGAGCTGCAACTACTTTATTTGCCAAGCGGAAGCTTGGAGGGATTAATTGTCCCCACTCTGTCTCATCCGCCATCGGAGACCCCTTTGTCAAAATGATCCATGGCTCTCGTCCCTCAGGCCCCCACTTTCATTATTAAGGTGCTCTACGATCGATCTGACCATTTTTAACATTGTGCCCTGTAACTTTTATCAATCCTTATTATCTAATGACCAATACGGCTCCTATCTCCAACAGTCGAGAAGCTTATGCATTTTTAATTGGACCTGATTGTTGCATTAACAGCTGAATATGCAGATGTCCTCCTTCTCCCAGGCGTGGACCAATAGTAAGTGAAAGTTCTAAATTAAAAGACCTAAGGAATCAATAGAGGGGGTGTTTGTGTGAGCGAGAAGACGATCTGTTCAAAACAGGACACTGCTTCATTCTGTAGCGAAAATGTCTGCATATGCACTAGAAATGACCCCTGAGGAAACTGTTGCTTGAAAAATACAACTCAAACACTTAAGGGGTTTAAAAGTTAAGTTTTTTTAAGACTACATCAGACAGTTGTCCGACTGCAGCTTTTTCATGAGCGAGAGCGATGCATCATGCACAGCCGCACTGTCAGAAAATATTTTATGGGCAAACAGCACGCAAAGCGCTAATTTAAAGCTTGAATCCCTCTCATCGTGACACAACAAAGAGGGAGGTTGACAAACAGCTGGCAAGTGGGCAATTACTAGTGACAGAATACATTTTGAAGCTGCATTAGGCAAATTCATTTGACAGTTGCTCAATACGATTCTATAACATGACTGGATTATATGCTGAAAGCTCCAGCAGATTCTGCAAAGTGCATGAAAGTATTTTTAATAATGCATCTTTGAATCACACCGAATGGAGTTGGCAGAAGAGCTGCTTCAGTGTGATCAGAGCGCCTCAGGATCAGAGTTATCATCAGGACAATTGGAAAAATGACTCCTTTCCTTTGTAGCAATAGGTCATTTTCTTAGATCAGAAACTTCTTGTAACTATTAAATGTGAAAAAGCATTAGAAAGGAGTATTACAATTAGAATGCCACCTCTGCATTACAGATTTCAGCTTAATTCTCCGCTGTATTATTTCATAGGTTTATGCTCATCATGTCGCCTCCTACCACCCACCCCAATTTGTTTATTTTTTTGAGGGTCCACCAGTGACGGTTCTGTCTCACTTTGTGCTGTAGAAAAGATAAAACATGGCCAAAGGGGAAAATAACTCTTTTTAAGTTTCTGTAAATGTGTTAGAGTGTGTTCCCTTGTATACTTTTATAAAGTGTACTTATACTTTACATTTAATTCACACTTAAGTGTATTGCTTTAATGTTTTTGACTAATTAAATGCATCTTATATGTAATTGATTTAAACTGTACCACAGATTAAGTTTCTAAGTTTCTGATTCTATACTATGAATACATCTTTATATGGACCTTTGTAATTGCTTCTAGGGTTTTTAAAAGTATATAGCCAAGTAATGTAAACTAAAATATACTTTAATGTCAGATAACAACTCTCACAAATGAACGGAACAGGTTTTAATCATAAACTCAGCAAAACAAACGGAAGAAACACAACCACAAATCTATAAATGAATGAGAACAGACTGAGATTAAGGGAAAACTCAGTGGTTAAATACATGACCAAACAAAGGGAAGTGTCACAGTCTTGTCGTGTCTGTCACATCCGGGTTCCTTTGTGTATCTTCCAGGTCCTGCACGCTCCTGTCTGTGTCTAATCACGTTCCTAAGTCTCGTCAGCTGTTCCTCATCCCGTGTTTGTCAATATCCTCCTGTGTTAATTTGTCTTTGTAGGTTGTAAACGTTGCTATGTCTATGTTATGTTAGTATCAAGACGAGTGTGGATGTTCCCCGTTTCCGAGTACCTCCAGGTTTGCACTACTAAGTGAAATTTTCTGTTGTATATTTAAAGTATTGTGGTTTGCGTTTTTGAATAAAGAGTTCTTGTTTGATAACAGGAAGGCGATTGACAGGATAAAGGGTGACAAGGACTGAATGAAACACATGGAGAGCACACTATGACAAACACACTTAAGTTCCTTTAGTTTATTAGTCAACACATCAAAATTAGTGTTCTTATGTAAAACACAACAAAAGTGTAATTATTTAAAATATGTTTAAGCAAAACTTAACTAGACACACACTAAAAAGTGCACTTAAGCATGTTTAGAAATATTGTCATTTAAATGTACTCTCTTTAAGCACACTTAAGAGGCCTTTAATTTGAATTATTTTACCTGCTAGTGCACTTTTTAAAAAGTATACTTTTAATATTTGAAGTACACAAAAAGTACACTTTCATTACAATTAAGCACACTCCTTTTCACAAGGGTTAGTTCAGTGGTATCATTTTCGTTGAAAGCACAATCTGGTAGAGATCAGTTCCGGAAAAATTGTGGTTGAAATTGACACCCAGTGATCATCATGCTTTTTTTATTGCTTTGAAAAGATTTTGACATTTTTATAATAGCATCCTGTGTTCTTAAGAAAAAGTCTAATTAATTTTAAACATCACAAAGATGGGCTGGTTATGATAGAACTTTCAAATGATCTAGATGCAATTCAAATTGACACGTTGTAAATGCATGTATTCTGCTACTTAGAAAAACACTTTTTGAATTCTCAAAAATGCACAAAATAAAAAAACAGAATTTCCGTTAAAAATTCAGTTGACTAAAACAATTGGAGGAGATGCATGCGGCACAGTTAGAATGCGCATGACACTTTTGTCTATGTTCTTTTATTCTGTAAGACTTGCATGAATACTAACCTTTCACACACAAACTAGAACGTGAGAGTTATTCAACTAAATCACCTGAGTGTTTTTCTATTCCACCTCTCTCTCTCTCTCTTTCTCTCTCCTCCCTCCCTTTTTCTCACTTTCACATACACAAGCTCAAAATGAGGCTAATTTGTAAAGGGATCCAAGGCTGTATTGGCCAGCAACACATTTGTAATTATCACTGCAGCTCTAGAGTGATTACTCACTCAGTCTCTTTCAGTGGCCTGCTGAAGTGTGTGTGGCTGAAAAATAGATGAGATCTTTGTCACTCAAATCACTATATGTTTTTAAGTGCTTTGGATGGGTCCATCATGCATTATGGAGCACAGTGGAGGGACTAAGGGAGCATTAACTACTTTCTCGGCTTCCCCGTTGCTTTTATGACTCTTTAAGTGTCACGGCCAGTACATGGCATTGGCCGTTTTAATATAGATTTATGTTTAATGCAAAGTTTAGACCTAATTAATCTGTGCGATATCACATGCTTAAAGATTCACTCTACGCTAGCTGAGGCAGCTAATACCCCCCATCTGTGGTGCTGAGGAGGAGCTTTTGGTGGAGTTTAACAGATTAGGGTTGTCAGCTTCAGTTTGATATTAGCTGCTGTTTTCTTTAGAATGCAGATGTACAGTCCTTGTGTAAAGGCACAGAGATAAGATTAAAATAACATTATTGTGCCACAGCTCACCAGCCGAAGTTAAAGCGCTAATAATAGAAGCCATTATCACAAAAAGAGCATGTAATTCCAGGAGCAAAACTTGGCTTTGCAGTGAACGACTAAACGTTAATCCTCAAATATTGTGATCATTATTTTATCATTGGAAACTTGAAACTCGACTTGAGATCTGTTGCTTGAGATTTCCACGGCCATTGTATTTTTCTCCAAATACAAGAATGTGTCAAAAGTATATTGACCCTAAATTAATGTGGTAAGAGGATTGTAATCATGTGCCAACCGTTTCTAGCTTCCACCGTGAGCAGTTTTGCAAAGCATAGCCTATATTTCAAGCCAAAAGTTGTAATTCCTTTAGTGTTAATTTAAAAGCATTGTTAACGTCCTGACTGTAAGTGTTGTCCGGGATTAGTGTCCAAACACCCAGTAGACCCTCATTATGTGGTTTTTGTGAGCATGTGTGTGTAGTGTATTTGATTTCCCTTAAGGGCTCTAGCAGAAGCTCCGGTACAGTTAGAGAAACTTGGCAGGTTCCTATCTGCTCAGGGTCATCCATTATTGAAGGCTTGATGGGGAATAAGTCAGACTTCATGGGCAATGAGAGCACAGTTCTGTGCCTGAAGCTTGTGGAGTTGTTCTTACATTCAGACAGGTGAGTTAGCAGAGAAGCTACAGCAATGAAATTGGGCAAATACTTTCTTCAGCACTCAGAACGGCTTTTTGACGAAGTGATGGTACACCCCAAAATTAAAATTGTATCATCCTTTTTTTGTCATTTCAAATCTGCATGAAAATGTATTCGGCTGAATAGAAAAGAAGATGTTTTGAAAAAAATCACAGTGTTGTTTTTTGGTCCATACAAAAAAAGTCAATGAGGTGGGATGGACCGCTCTTTCAGTGTATATATTCCTAATTGTACCATCCAGTTTGTCTTGGATTTTTCAGACCATGACTGTAAGAAAGTCTTCTCTTCACTCAAATTTACGTGTTCTGAAAATGTTTCTGAAATCTTTTTAGAATTGAATTGCTGCAACAGAATAAAGCGCAAAGTTTCTGTAATTACAAAGTGCATGGATATTTAAAGAAGCAAACAGTATTCAGTTTATGATTGTTTGGTTGTTGCTTTTGGCAATTGACATTGTTCACAACACTTTTTTTGCTGGGAAGTGAAATGAAACAAAACACAAAGCCCAGAGATGTACTTTTAACTTGGAAAAACTTCTCAGTCTAGTGCATACTAAGATGAAAAAACAAAAGAAAATCAGTGCAGTTCACTAAAATACCCTTTCAAAATCCCTAGTGTGAAACATTTATTTATTAAAGGGTTAGCTAATTTCATTTTGGGGTAATGTCATAATTGAATCATCTTTTGTGATCCACAGAGGAAATAAAGCAATGCAGGTTTGAAATGACATGAGGGTGAGTAAACGATGATGATTTTTATGTATAGATGAACAATGCATTTAACATCAGTGTTAAAAAAAACGGCCACCAGAGTTTGACTGCAATGTGAAATATCCAAAAGGGACTGGATCTGAAAAGGAGAAATTGTAGGCTTTAGCATAGTATGAAGCCATGGCTTTCTTAACTTTGAATGATAGGTAATTAAAACAGGTCATCTTTACCTCATTAACAGCACATTTCAACCTATGAATCATACTGGAGGTTGTCAGCTGATAAGGATATACGAAGTGGCCTCAAACCTGTAGTTTTACCTCAACCATCCACCTTCCTAATGGCCATTTAACTTTATAACATCAAATAGGACTGTGTACACGAGGAGCTTTGGATTTGTTAAATAAATTCTTTCCTGTGTCATTTATCCACGTCCTGTCAGTGTCAGGCTGTCACTCACAACCAGATCTGACTCATCAGTGAGACTGTTGTGACAGCATCTGTCTTATGTGGTCTTCCATCTCTTTGCCTTCTGAGCCCACATTGGGTCTAAACGTCAAGATTCTGTTAAGGGTGCCTTCATCAGACATCAGAATCATTGGTGCTCTCTCGTTCTTTCTCTCCTTCTAGTTCCCTTTCTCCTCCCCCGCAGACGCACCTCGGGTTGGCAGAAGCCTCCATCTTTTCCTTTGTAGTGCACATCTGTTCAGCATTAAGTGACACAGCTGATTAGCCTCACTCAGGTCTTAATAAGACAAGCTCAGTTCCTCTCCAAACCAAAATCAGTGCTCTCAGGCTTGTCCCCAAGACACATCCCATCACGAAAGTCCTGACTCAGATTAATACATCATCCAGGTTCCATATTTTGGAAGTCTCATTACTAGGAATGAATGTTATGTGTTCTTGTCACCTGGGCAGCAGAGTGAATTTGTTTTATTATTGTTATTGTTTGTTTTTCACTGCGTGTTGGCTTCAGCGGTTTTGTAGGTAATGATTATGTGTTTATGACATTTTCCCCTCCAGGTGTGTCAGAAGCGATTCGCCGACTCTTGTTTGCTCTTGAGTCGCCATGTGACTTCTGTATGATCTGATTGGACTGACATAAAGGCTTCACACCAGAAATGGCTCACAGTGCATTTGAAATATATGCCAAGACACTACATGCATTTGATATCCACAGTCCCTCCAGTTCAAATGCGTCTGCTCGAGTATATCGTGCATTATGAACATAGTCAGACATAAATAGCATTTTTTTGCTCATAGTGTGATTTATATGGAGCGGTACACTGCTGTTATTATTCCCCACTACAGCTATGGCCACATTTGCCTAATTGCACCAGGTGTTCATGTGTATGTGTGCAGGGAGAACAAAGCCGAACAGGCTGCGCTACGCGCATGTGTTTCTAAGTTTGACCGTGAATGTTGAAGCATGTGGGTGTACGCTCACTCTCGACTCTTTCTCATCGTAGCGGCATTGGGTCGAACTTCTTTCCACTATCTGCCATTGTCTCTGTGCTGCCTCCCTTCTCGTCGATGCCCCAACTTTGTGATCTGTGTGTCCCAGCCCACCTGTTCAGTGCTCATTACTGTCAGCAGCATGTTTAATAAATATCCAGGTGGAGAGATCTTCCCATCGGCCCTGCTTCATCTCCATAAGTCTCCCTCTACACGCACACACACCATGGACGAGCCTGACAGCGTTCATGATTACACTGTAAGTACGGCCGTTTTTCACCCCATGCCCAAACACTGACACTGCATTCCATCTTGCACATACACACAAATACAGGAAAGTACTGAACTTACAAAGGCCAGGAATTTGTAAAGTGAGTTTGAAAGCTAATGTGTAAATACCAAGGTTTTTTGGGCATAATGTTTTAGTGTCCTGGTATGAGGCAAGTTGCATTGAGTGGAGAAACAATTTTCATTTTTGGCTGAAGAACGTTTCATTCACCAACTCCAAAGAACGTCTTTTCACTTCAGAATATCTTGTTAATGTTTCCAAATATAATAGATTAGTTGCAGAATCTGAAGTTTTGTTTTATTTCTTTCTTTTTTATTGTGGATTAAAGTTTTTTTAAAATAATAAAATGGCTTTCAATTGGTTTGGTGACCTAATACAGTACCTAGTGTTTATTGTACAAAATTCGACTAAAATTCCCTTAAAATCAAGCATAAAAATGTAAGATTTAATTCTTGCTGCCTGTGATCTTTTATTTTATTTAATCTGCTGCTTCATATGGTGGAGGATAGAGAGGAACAGGATCAGGTCAGGAAAGGACCATGAACCAGGACTTGCCTGTCGCTCTGACAGTATCAAGATACTTTGACTACAATAACACAAATTCACAAACATTTATATTATATTATATTATATTTATATTATAAAATGATATTTGACAAGTATTGTGAAGGTTTCCTGTTTGAAGGATTTACATAAATGTAAATTGGGTAGGCAGTTAAATTGGGTAGCCAGAGTAGCCAGCTTTCCTAAGTACTCCAAACTCTACTAGGCCATGACTGCTCCCTGTAAAGGCTGCGGAAATGACAGCAAGTACACAGACACTTGATTCTGAAGAAGCAATCAAACTCTAAGGCATTTAATGCACAGCCTTGAGTCTGAGCCACAGCAATTGGGTTTGATAGCCATGTTATTATGAGAGGAGGGCGTCTGGAGGTCTTCAGGAGTCAGGGATTACAGAGGGGAGTGGGTAAGAGTGTGCGTGTCACTCCAAGCCCTCTCAGCAAAACTCCCACCTTTCCACTGATTCCCTCTCTGTCAAGAGTCTGGGCTGGAGAGCAGTACTTGACCAGACGATAGTATGTCTGCGCAGAGAGAACCAAGGACACTTGGGGATTCATGAAAAAACTTTAGGATTCATTGACATGAGAAGACATTGTTTAGGGTATATCTCTAAAGCACAGTGTCTTGATTAAACGGAAGATCTTTGTTCAAAACTTTATTCATGTTTCCATATTCATAGCAGTGGACTGTAACCTATGACCTCCACAAAGTCCCAGGAGACTTTGTAGAATAAGTGAAGGTATACATCAAATGCTGTAAATGCAGTGAAATTATGCAGATGTCCGGGTAAGAGTGTCATCATCAGTGTACAGATGTGTGGAGAAGAGCCTCTCTCTCTCTCTCTCTCTCTGATTAGGCTATCTTTGTGGCACCCGTCGTTTGCCACTACTTCACTTTGATTAGCGGCTCCATGAAAATGTATGCTCTGCTCTCAAAGAAAACTGGGGGAGTCGCTACCTGTCAGGAAATTCACAAACAAGCCTATGTAAAGCTGGGCACGCTGCATACATTAAACTCTAATCCACCTAGCCATTTCATTGTGGGGCTGATTTGCTAAATCCCCCCTGTCTCCCCCTTCCCAGCACTCTTCCCACATCTGACGCACACATCCCAGGACGACAGGAAAGGAGGTGCAGAACCAGCCCCCCAAACCACAATCGGGGAGAGAGAGAGTGCTCTGCAAAGCGTACTACAAAGGCATCCCAACAGATGCTGTGAATACCAAAAAGCCCCTCTCTCTCCTTTGTGAAACTCAAACAGTATATGAATTAATCAGAGATCAGGTAGATAAATAAATAATGTATATAAGGAGCTAATTAAATGTGTTTATTCCTGTTATCATATGCTGCCCCCATTTTCCCCGTTCTCAAAGCCATGAATCTTTAAGTGCTTGTTAAATTGGTCTCAGGGGCCAGCGTGGTGGCAGAGGGGCAGTCAGCACCTGTCTCTGCTGAAGGCAGGTGCGTGACCAACGGCCCATGATCCTCCACTGCGGTGGGCTTCGTGAGGGGAGAAGGGAGGAGGCAGGCATCACGCTGGGAGGTTAGCGTCCAGACGAAGAGCGGCTGACAGGGCCGGCCATCACAGCCCCAGCTCGGCTTTGATTAATGAGGGCATTTGAAAGACAATTAGTGGGAGCAGATTTACCTTCAACTGCCTTATCAATCAGAGCCCTTTAATTCAAAGTAGAGCACCCCCTGTCACAAAACGGGTGTCAGCACAGCACAGAGCCTCCGATGCACAGACAGCTAAACAGAGGCAGCAGGGGGGCGAGGAGAAAGAGGGCGTTCGGAGACAAAGCAAACTTTCAGTCCTCACAGTCGAAGAACTCTTGTATAACTTTAACTGTAGGTTTATCAGACTTCCTCCTTGGCTTTTTTACAGATCCCCTAGAGGGACATGGTGAAGGAAAAATTATTTGTCAATGCTTTTGTGTTCTCTCACAAATGTTTTGCATTCCCCCAAGAAACTTTGCATTCCTTCGTAAAAACGTTTGCGCTTTGCCGAGAAAATTTGCGGTCGCTCGCAAAGAGCTCAAAAGGTGCTACGAGTGAACGCAAAGTTTCTCTGGGGAACTCAAAGGTTTTGCAAGCGAATGCAATGTTTCTTGGGGGAGCACAAAACATTTGAGAGAATGCAACAGCATTGACTTGTTATTTTTTCTCCCATCTCTTTTTTTTCCCCCACCACCATGTCCCTTTAGGGGCTCCATAGCTTTTACTTTGAGAGCCCAGGGTTTATTGATCAATGATAGGGAAAAAAACTGTCTTATTAAATCAAACCATATTTCACTCCATGCATAAAGACTGAATTCTGATGTGAATGTGTAAATTGTACCATCTGTGGGTAGATTTAATAAAATACAGCCATGCTGACATTTAGCAAGGTTTTAAGCCTCCTAGTTATTAAGTAATGATTCCAAATTGCAGACATTAATCAAGTTGGGGAGTGTTATGCCGAGGACTTTGTACAGTGTTCACATTTACTCACATGGACCCCACTGCAGCAGAGAATTCTTGCATTTCCATGCTTGTAACACAGTCCTTTGTTCAGGGAGGAAGGAGGCGGGAACCGGCGAACATTCAACAAACTTAAATTAAAACATAAATACAAAATAAACGTAATGACAACATAAAGTCCAGGCCTGGTCCTCCTTCATTGTCATCGCTCCTCCTTTTATGCCTTCGCTCCTCTGTGAGATACGAGACCATTGGCTCACATGTGGCGCTTATTACCAATCACGCCACCGGCTCTCGTGACGCTCCCACGGTCCCTCGACCCCGCCTTGCTCGCCACATTATTATATATATATATATATATATATATATATATATTTACAGTTTTCTCAATTGCTTTGGCACATTTTTCAAAACAGTCATAACATTCTCTAAACTTTGAATGCTGGAACATTATTGCATGTCTGCAAAATGTAGTTACTCACCCACAACATTTCAGTCATGCTTCAAAAACTAGTTATTGTGTTAGTAATTTGGCAAAAGCCAGCATCGTGAGCCACACTGATCAAAATATTTAGGTTTTTTTTTTACCATGGCAGTCAAACATAGAAATTAAGGTTTCATTGTACATAAAAAAGTAAAGTGTGCTTTACATACTTATACGTCTTCCAATTGCTCTTCCACGAACATGTTGCTGCTGTTCAGGGTTGTGGACGTCCTCCATTCTTAAAAATGTTTACAGTAGTGATTGTGCAGTGGGCAATCTACATATATATGCTCCCAAACTTGACTGGTTAAACGGTTGCATGGTTGATTCACATTGTATTGCAGAAGTAATTTGCCAATTTAGCATACATTATAAATAATGTCAGTGTCAGATATTTATAGAATATTCATGCGTGTATGCCAATTTTTCATAATTGAATGGATCGTTTTGAATGGGATGACTTACACCAGGGGTTTTCAAAGTGTGGGGCGCGCCTCCCCTGGGGGGCGCCAGAGCATGCCAGGGGAGGCGCGGAGAGTTGTAAAAAATGATAGTCTAATAACTAGAGTTGAGCCGGATACGGATAAAGCACTTTTGCCGAGTACGAGTATCATACGAGTAATAAGAGTCATTATCTGTGCTCGGATTGAATACAAATCCTCATTGGGTAGCTGACTGTGTCTGTGTTCTGTGATAGGCTAGTCACAGCTCGCCTCCCTTACACATGCAGATTTAATTCGTCTCGCGCGGCTCCACCCTGCTCACGCGCAGAACACTGAGTCGGTGTCTTTCTCTATCACTCAGGTTCGCGCGTCTTCCGTTAACGTTTAGGGTTTCTTCAGCTTCAGGTTTGTTTTTTATTTCGGTTTGTTTGTAGTACTTATTAACCAGTATAGTTCTGGTAAACGTGGGGTTTTTGTTCAGACGTGGTTCTTGATAGAATGCGACTAGCGTTGCGTCTCTGCCTGTCGGAGATTTTTATTTAACCGTCTGCTCTTCTATTCAGTTGTTTAACTTCGCGCACTGAGTGTCTGACGCTTTCTTGCTGTTTTTCATACAAAATAAAGGAATGCAGATCTTAAAAACAGCGTCAGACTATTTGATCCATAGAACACACAGTCCCCCCCCCCCTCTCTCTCTCTCTCTCTCTCTCTCTCTGTGTCTCTCACTCACTCACACACACGCATACCTGGTGTGGAAATAAATAAATAAAAATTACACTGATCATAAAAAAATTAAAAGTTAAAAAAAGAGAGTTATGTTTAAATGAAAACTCTTGTTCATTACAGTTTTCTTCATAATTGCAACCGCATGAGTTTGATTAATTGTTGCAAAACTTGTTCTCTATATAGTTCGTTTGTGATCAAAACCATTGATCTGAAGCTCAATGCTGATGTTGTCATGTAAATAGTTTTCTAATCAGCAATAAATATAACAATTTCTGATCGACCCGTATCAATTGCATGGTTAAAAATAACATACTGGCTAAAGTCCCGCCCACTTCCGGGTTAAAATCCACCCACTTCCGGGTTATGCCCCGCCCAGTGCGAGTACAGATACAGGGGTGGGGGGGCGTTGTTGGGTGGGTTGTGTCAAAAGGGAGGCCCACTGTCACAGACTTTGAAAACCTCTGACTTACACAATGAAAAATTACTGAGAACACAGTGGCCATATTTGCAACACCTCCAAGGCAGCTACTTTGGCTGTTCAAGACCAACCATTATCTATTTGAATGGTGGAATCCTGAAATCTAAAAAAAACTGCTTGCTAAGCTCACAGTTAAATAATATATTTCAATCAGCTACAAAATCTGACGTGACCTATCCCATAAATGTTTTTTTATCATTCTCAAATAGCATTAAAAAAGTGTAGTTTTCAGGCTAGACCAGGCAATGCACAAGCATGAGTCTCAGGTTTCTATGGGAACCACTGCTTCTAATGGTAGCTGCGTTGAAGCAATGACTTTACCAACTGGTGATTTGCTCTTTTATTTAGAAGGTGGGACATATTCTACCATATTGCACATTGCATTGTGTTCTGTTAAAGGTGCAGTAAGCTATTTTAGAAAAATGCTGTTGAATGTGGATTGGACTGAGCACCTCAACAAACTTTTAGCCAATCATCAGTAGGGGGCGTGTCCACTCATGATGAGTGAGGAGAGAGAGTGAGCAAGAGGGAGATTTAGAAAGAGATGGTTGAGAGAGACATTACAAAAGAGAAAAGCTCAGTGGCATAAAACTGGAAAAAGAGGGGTTATGATCAGGCAAGAGCTTCAGGACCTGCGTTAATATTAGACAAGCTTTCCAGCGTTGGAGAGACCTAAGCAGAAATGAGGTTGAGGCCAAGGTTACGTTGTTTCTTCTCCTATGTGAGTAATATTAGTTTTGAGTATGTGCTGCTGCGGACTAACAACAAAGACTTTGTTCGAAATCACCCCCTATACCAGGGGTGGGCAAACTGTTGGGCTTTTTAATCCGGCCCGCCGAACTCACCAAACTTGTATTAAACCTCCTTCATTTTACATTTCCCTGTGACATCATTCTGTCGCGGCAGTGGTGCTGAAGCTTTGGTGGAGAGTAGGCGCGCCCCCGTCAACAATCACGCATCACGCTCACCCCGGGCCCTCTGTCAATTTTAAGAAACCAATGTGGCCCGCGAGACAAATGGTTTGCCCACCCCTGCCCTATACCCTCATTCACTATTCCTTACATTACTCCACTAATGTAGTCCACTTGAAGTGTGAAAGAAAACAAGTTAGCAATAGAGGATTCAGCTACAGATTCTGATTCTGATCTTCTGGTCAGATGCACAAACAGTGCATTATGGGTATTCTCTATATGTTGTTATATTGTTGCTATACTCTTATATTGTTTTTTCATTCTTTGCTTTACTTTTTGAAAAGCATAATTTTGTTTTGTTTCTGCTATGATAAAAGAGAGTCTTGCATTGCGTGTTTGTGCATTTTGGGGCGAAGCAATGAAGAGAGGGGTGAAAGCAAAAAAATCAACAGTAATTTGAGAAATCACACACTGCACCCTTAATAAGTGATGGTGGTGCACCATCTTTGTATATCTATAGTCTTTGCTACAATTCAGTAAATTCCCCTTCCTGTCATTCCAGTTCAACTTCATATGGGGTGTTGCCAATTCAATTAAGATTCACATTCATATATTGAAAGGGAAAGGATTCTTCAATCCTGAATTTTGTCCAGTCAAGACTGATATTCTCAAGATATTTCCTCTAGTTTTTGACAGCCCTCGACAAATATATCAGGACTTACACTCTTTAGGAACTGCGCTCAATTACACACGTCAGTCATTCAAAGTCAAATTATTTGAACCACTGGAGGAATAATGAACACTCGATTTACCAGAGTGCTTAAGGCAGTTTAAAACAGAAATGTGTTTTTATAAAGCCAGAACAAGTGAGTAAAGAAGCATCTCTATCGATCTGACTCCTTGTAGATTAAGCAAGTGCAAGGGGTGAAAAGAAACAAACACATGAGGTAGACAGTACCTCTGGGAGGAAAATCAATATGGCTGCCCCACTCGGTCTTCTCTGGTCAGGCTATTCTCTCTGGACTCCGAATGCTGCAGGGGAAGTGAGTGGACGAACATTTTTTACACTGACAAAGATTTAGTTTAGACAGACAACAAAAATGGCTAGAAGATTATTTTAAATAGACCTAAATTGATTCGAAACAAACGCAATAATGACACCTAAGTTCTCATTTGTCTGTGACTGCCAAGAGCTATTAGAAAAGTACAGCAGACATGTAGAAATGAGACCGAATCTTGACGCCACTCGTCTGACCCCGAGAAAGAGCTTGAAAATGACTGTAGTTTGCCAGCTGGCATTAACAGTCAGACCTGCCTTCATAGGGACATGACATCATTAGAGAAGAGGTCAGTAAGGGAAGGGAACCACTCCAACATAGAAAGCGAGGGAATTACTTCACAAAAGACTTCTCTCGGGAAAATGAAGAAAAACCTGACAATGAGAGGAGCGATCTGTTAGTCATACACCCTCGTTTGTGCTATGACTGACATTAAGCCCACAGGCAAGGCCAGCCCTCTCTGCTGCACCAGCCCACTAGCTCTCCTTCAGCTGCAGCCTGGTTCGCTGTGCTGGCGTCCCTCTATTTTCCATTAGCCATTTATTTCACGGAGAATTTACTTGCTGTATGCCATAATTGGTATGTAGGGCTTTCCTAATGCGATGGGTGCATTGGACATTTGAAAGGTGATCTTTTACACAGGTGAAGGATGCAAAAATTACCCTTAAGCTAGATGTTATTATATTTTAATTGCCCGATATTTGCTGCAAATACTTAAACAGTTGATTTTACTTTTGATTTTACAAGATTTGATTATGTAAAATAACTAATTATCAGTTCACTTTCTTGCATTTAGACAGGCACCTTTAACCAAAGAAACTTATTGCAACAACCACCCCGGGGGGGAAACAAGACTTGACTCAACTTGACTTGACTTGAAAAATACAATGACGAACAAGCACAGGACAGCAAACACAGGGAAAATAAATAGGGAACAAACAGGGAAGGTAATGAGGGAGGACAGGTGAGACAAATCAAACCAACAATGAAGAAACAAGATGGGCGGGGTTACACAATAGACAGGAGAGCACATGGCACGAGAAACACACGTGACAAGCCATGTGCTCACCCACAACATGACATGAACACGCAGCCAATGAAAACACTCATAAGTCGTGTGTTCACACAAAACAAGACGACATGAAAGCACAAGCTATGTGCTACACAACACAAGACCAAACATGATATGAAATCACATGGTCGATTTAAACATGAACCGTGTGCTACACAGCAGCACACGCGTACTCAAACTCAAAACGGTGTGCACTCACAAAATACAATAGAGCACATGAGTGAACACTCATCTCGTGCGCTCACAACAGAAGACAAACACACAGAGCATGAATGTCCGACCCCCGAAACACAAAATTGAAACCGAACAAGACTAGAATTGGGATCGAACACCACGCCCCATTCAAGAAGGATCACATGGACAGGAAAGTGCATGGCTCAGGCAAGCTCAAAAGAGTGTCAGAGTTAAAAATCAAGAAATAACTAGACCAAATGTGACAGAATCCTTTCTCTATATTGTTTGGTGAAGTACTTATGTTTTTGTATTATTTGTATGCTTATGCAATGATAATGATTTTTATGACATTTATTATTTAAATGCTTGTAATCAGTTCATTAATATTTTGGAGGTTGTTTGTTCAAATTGCGATTCACTTTGTTTTGAAATAGAAATCTTTTGTAAAATGCTAAATATCTTTACTGTCAGTGATCTTTATCAATTTAATGCTTCCTTACTGAATAAAAGTATTTAATCATATATAAAAATTCTTAGTGACCAAGGTATATTGTAAAATGGCAGTACTATTGTACATATATAATAATAATAAGGATAATAATAATAAAACACGGTAGTACCATAGTACTCTTTAGATTACTAAACTGCTGTGTGTCAAACTCTTTACTGTTTCCCACATCCTTACCAGGCAGTTATATGGAAAAGTTCAGAATTAGTTTAATGTATTAGTTCATGTAGCAGTCCTAATTTGTGGTTTACCCACCACATGTTTAATGTATTTACAGGACGAAAGAGAGTGCACATGTGTCCTTAACCCACATTTCCCAGTAGTAATAGTCGGTATGTTCAGCTTTGAGGTTTCATTAGTTACATTTTATAAGGAGCCATCTGTGTAGAAACCTGTGATTTGTTTTCCAATATTTGCTGTATCCAGGAGACAGAGCAATGTAAATTTATTTAGTTTCATAATAGATATTTGCTCTCAGAGAGGAATAATAAAAAAAAAAGAATAATTTTATTTTTCAACAACGAGGGCACCTTAATTATCTCTCTCACTTTCTGGGGCCCAGTTACTGCAAATTAGTCATCCATTGTGTGTTTTGAATTCCACATGCATACAGCAAGTATTGAATGACAAATTGCAATAAGTCTTTGTCTCTGGTGGAGACCAAACTAGGGACTGTAATGATATTCATTTTCAAACAGGAGAACATTCTAATGGGCAATTAAGACGATCAAGCCTGCCAAGCTACATGTGAAGAATGGAGACCCAGTGCCAGCCATTACATGTCCACCCCCTTTCCACTTCTCCCCAGCTGGATCTCTGTCTAACATGTGTGCGCGTATGACGTGAGGAGCGGGAGGGTGCATGGGGTGTCGGGGGGAGCTCCAAAAGCACAATATAATTGAACTTTCCACATTACTTCTCACTAATATGTGCTGCCACTTGGTCTCATTAGTGGAATGATGTGCTCTCCAGTTCAGGAATGAACTCTTTGCCCGAGTAATTAAAGCTCCTAAAGTTTCCAGTCCTTTGTTTAAAGAATTCGTCCTTGTGCTCTCCATGCCCCATCAGCTGCCTAATTAGCAGGGCCTTTGTGTGATTAAAAATTCTCACAGAGATTCCATTGGATATTTTCCTCTGTTAATGAGTGTTTGTGGACAGCTGGGAACAGGCGCCGGCTCCCTCCTCGCCGGACCTCCTGTGCACCGGGCCAGACCTCTGTCAGGGCCCAGGAGTGAAAGCTGTCATTTCTGTAATGGGGATGGAAATTGGTCAAAACCAGCACTGGCCTCCCGTAGGACTGGAAATGCCTTGAAATATAAATGAGGATGAATATTCATATTTCTCCTTCTCTCTTTTTCACCCCCTGATTCAATAAAAGTGCTGAGTATTAATATACATGTCAGTCAGATTAGGAAGCCCCTCGGAACTCAGAGCCAACGTCTGCCCATTAATGCGTCCCTGGCTTCATTTGCTATTATTCTCAGGTTCTTTCTCTCCCCAAAGTTGGGGTCACCTTCTCCACTGAGAATTGCTCACTGGAATCTTTCCCTTTTGTAATGTTTCTCCCCGCTAAGTGTGAGAGAGAGAGAGAGTGTGTGTGGAGAGAGGCATTTAATGAAGCCCACTCGGAAGTACGAAAAAGTAGGGGTCAAACTCAAATGAAAGAGGAAAGAAAAGCAGGGCGTGCACTTGGAAGAACTGGAACTTGAGTGGGGAAAGGGGTGGGGGGAATTTGGCTAGTATCACTGGACTGTTCCAAAAAAACTACCTTGTTAATTCGCCCGCCTCCTATGCTGGTGATGTTGCTTCGAATCCCGCGTGGAGCGGCGAAAGAAGGACCTGTCACATACTATTGTATTGTGCAGTGGTTCTCCACTCATTTTACTTCAAGACTTGATTTGACATCAAGCGGCAACCAAAAACTGTCAATATAAATATTAATATATATTACTATTTTTATATAGTAACTCTTTCTGCAGCCGACATAGTCACAGGGGTCATTGAGTCACTGCGTAATTAATTCAACTGAATCTTTCAAAAACTAGTCAGTCAGTGATCCATCACTCAACTGATTTGAACACTGCTATAAACATTAGCAAACAGATGTATTTATATTCCATAGTTGATCTAATATGTCTACATTTTCAGAGCCCTATACCAAAATTAAATGACTCATTGCGAGCAAGTGTTGGATGGGCATAAAGATATGTGAGCTCACAAGGCTTGAGGCAGCACAAGACAAATCAATGATGTGATAAGTACTTGACATGGGTTTGGAGAAACTGTTGAAGCAGGCGATTCTGTGAAAGTTTAATTACAGTTCAGAAGCAATAGATAGATTTCTGGAAACATCATTATACACAGAGAGCTGGTGCATCGGGCGCCCGCCTGATTATACTTCTATTTAAACCGTCACATTTCCAGAGAACAGGTGATCTGATGACAGAACATCTTACTGAACAATCTACACCCGAAAGGACATGTTTTGCTTTGAATTTTAATTGAACAAAATGACAGGAAATGATTCCTTGCCTTGACTAAATATGATTTTCAAAAGAAATGTGATGTGTCTTATGATAAAGGCCCTGTAGTGAAGGTTAAACTGATTAGACTTTATTATCAAATAATGAATGAGACACTGATGTAGTCTTAATTGCATGCTCCGATGACTGCCTTGTTTGACACGCATCATGTGTTCGCTTTGTAAATATAATCCAGCTCTTTATTCTTCAGCCTTTGTTTTTTTTTTAACTGTCTCTGATGCAACACTGCACTGCTTGGAGTTATCGGTGTCTTAATGTTTTAAAGTCACCATGAAATGTACTGTAAATTCTAAATACATGTTATATATCTTATTGTGAACTATAATTTCAAGTATCTTCCATGTTTTATTTTTGTAAAAAAAAAAGGTCTGTAATTTTTTGGTAAATATTAACTCAATCTTCTAATTAAAAGATTTCTCTCTGGTGATAATTTCTCAGATTTTGGCAGATTTCTCCCTGGTGAAGTATGCAGGAATTTTTTTTTTCTTTCAATAATCCATTTCACTCAGATGAATGTAACAATATTGAAGAAAAGGTTAAAAAATGATTTAAACCTAACCAGGCTTGTCATTTGTGAAGTAAAAAATAGTAATATTTGACATCCCCACATCCTTTAGGTTTCTAATTATTAGATTGTGCTTAAAATGAAGTGTTTTTCAGCCGCAGCTGCTAGATTGTCCTGTTTGGTGACTTGAGTGTATGTAATCAGCAGCAGTGCTAAATGTTGTTTCATTAGGTGTGAAACGGCCCAATAACTCAACCGCCACCAGACAAACCTCCTCCTGGCACTGGCTGGTTGCTAATCTGTTTTTCATTTTGTCTGCACCAATGCAGGAGCTCCATAAAGGGAAAACGACATACATCGCTGGTTGCACCTCTGTGAAGTTGAGGGTCAGATGGTAGAAACATGAAGCTCTTAAACACTCCAAGTAAGTGACTGATTTGAACGATTTTGTCGTAATGTGATTCACACTGGAGTCCATACAATACAGTACTGAACATTAACTGAAACTTGTGACTGGTGTCTTATCTAAAATGAAAATGAATGTTCTTTCTTCATGTTACGACACATAGAGAGAGCTGGTACTGTATATTATGATTTGAAAATGGCGATTGCCGTTCCCTCTTGGATTAGGGCAAAAGCTACAGTCCGTACGTTCTCCCCTCCCTATAGTGCAGAAAATGTTGTTTTTTGTACAAAATAAATCATAATGTGGATGTGGCAGGACAGAGCAGAGATAGAAGGCCCTTGAGGAACAAGAAACAAGCGAGAAGACATGACCTCTTTTTTTCCCTCTGAAAGACTTGACGGTGTGAGTGCCTTCTACTTGTCTTTTTTCATCCTGAATAGATTATCGCAGGGCCTAATTTGCTTGGTGAGAGCCATGGAAGAGTGAACCAAGCCCTCCCCTCTCATTTCTTCAGGGATGACTTCTGAAGCTCTTAATAAGGCGACAAGTACGCCTTCCCGTATTGAAATACATCAAAACCACTAATCCTTGTAGATTGGAGCCACCCACTGATTCAGATTGTCATTATGTATTTCATAAACGTTCCAGTCTGAGGTTTTTATGCTCCTAGATAAAAGAAAGTAGAGAAACCTCAAGAAGTGGTGGGTGGAGGAGGAAGGTGTAAATGTTCTTTTCATTAGCATTCCTTGCTTTCTGCCGAGTTAAACCCGAAATGGCTGACTACCGAAACATTCTCTATGGCTGTTTTCCACCTAAGATGAAAGCCCCATTTGCGGTGGCGATAATGGTTGCGGAGCCATGTCATTTGACGTGGCTTGTATTTCTCTGTTCTCCATCATTTAATTGGGTTTAAGGAGCGTGAGAACACTGCAGACTTTGTGACCATCGCAACTAATTGACCAAGCGAACATTACTTACAGTGGTGCACCAACCCTTGTGGAAGCAAGGGAGGTGGAGAGAGCCTTCGCTTTCCCCTATTTGTAGGAGTTGCAGTTTTATGATACCATTTTACATTTGAAGCCTGGAAATACAAGGAACGGATCCTCTTTTTTACAAACATATAGCACTGCAGTCGGGAGTCATTTTCACTTGGCTCATTTCTCTTTACTCAAGCTGATAAGTTGATTACTGATAAAGTGGATTAATTTCAATAAGCCAAATAATTAAAGTGGAATTTTATCTAAATAAGTCAGCTTTGATAGCTATAGACATGAATTTTAAGTTGAAACTAAAGTTAGTGGTTGACATTTATTTAATTTTCTTCTGTAGAGCCACACTAACAGGATTTTCTCATTGTCTTCCATTATACTGAATGTGCTTTTCCTATTCAATTAGCCTTTAAGCAACTAAAGAAGTCCATGAAGCAATATGGCTCTGGCGTTTCTTTACCGAAATTAAATGTATAATTAAACGTAATTGAAGACATAATTGTTCCTGGCAGCAAATAATAGAGCTAAATTGTGCCTGTAAGGAGAATCAATATAAATGCTGACATTCCTCTTGCGTCTGAAAAGAAGTTTGTCAATTCGGGACTGACGAGAGGGGGGAAACACACAATTGGACCTCTTTGGGGGGAAAAAAGAAGGTAGCTGTTGAAACGAACTCCTCTATTTTTCATGAGCAAGGTCACTTATCAGTGACCGGAAAGTCACCAAGTTCTCTTCATCAATTTAATAAGGATTCAAAGTAGAAAAATAGTACGGTCATTTCTTTGTAATACACCCCTGGGCTTTTTATTATGACTTCATTTCCCAGTGTAATATTGGAATGTCTCTATAATTGTAAAAGTGTAATAGACTCTAATAGAATTTCATTTTGAACCCTGAATGGTCTATGCCATCGCTGCTCAATTTGAGTAGAATAATGATTTTTAATGTCCACACATGGCTTCCTGTGACCTTATTCAATCTCAGGCCTGATCAGGAAATATATCGATTCAATTACAGCCTGATGACAAGCCAACTGAGGAGAGGAGGGAAAAAAGGTCAGCATATATTTGAAAATGTAAATCTTAACAAAGTCTTTTGGGTTTGCTGAAAAAAGCCATTATCAAATGCCATTTGGGTCCAACAGCACCAGGCCTCTTTTCCTCCCTCTACCTCTCTTTCCCTGAGCGATGGTTTCCAACACTGAGGACGGACTTTCCTATTGTCTGGAGTTGTTATATGCAAAGTCATTTCACAGGAGGGGCCTGTTTATTGGGTTATGTCTGCGCTCTTTAACGCTACTTGTCATGCACTGAGAAGATGTTTTGAGTTTGACGGCCTTGCTGCTGCATTTCCTCTTCGTAAGTCCAAGGATGCAGCTCTGCGTTTGTAGTTATTGGCGGATTTTTAAAATGCACCGAAGTGCTCCAATTCCACTCAGAGCAAATTACATGCACATCACAACGCCTGCTAATTCTTAGTTTGGTCATTAAAAACTCATTAAAATTAAAGTGTTCATTTGCATAGCTCTGTGTGTTGCATCATAAATTATTAATTGAAAATAAATAAATGAATGCAATTTGGAGGAATAAGTGGTGAAACACATGCACCTGCAGAGCTGTTTTGACTGGTTTTTTTGTTGACACTTGGAATAAAACAAAAGGGGGAAGTTGATGAATCTGACGTTGCTCAAGGTTGTTTTGGGGACTTCTTTGCATGATGGCTCTTAGTAACTGATTTTAATATACAAACTATTTTTTGAAAGTAAGCACCAGTACTTGGTTCAAGCAGCCTGTCTAGAGCAGAACGCAAAACTATGAATTTTTCCTCCTGAATGTTGAAATCCATTACCTGTGGTTGTTCACTAGCACTTATATTGCACTTAGGATTGCTTCAGAAACTAGGATTTGACATTCAGCGCTGCATTCAATACTTGATTAAAGTACGTACTGTTATGTGTCAGGTGCCGTGCCTTTATGCCTCGTTTGATATTTTTTGCTGTTGTATTGTCTCTTGTTTCATTTGCGAGCGTTGGTAATTGCAGCCCTTTTTCAAATCACTCCATTAATTAAATGAGATTGGAAAGGTTTTTGTGCTAATGGATTACGCAGGGGCCTGGTGGCTCAGCCCTGTTTACCCGAGGTCACATTTCATTTGCTGCCTATGTCAAGCGACTAGCGGCAGGACCCTCTGAGGCAGGCCAATCAATGTCTCCGTGCCCAAGCCCTCAAATGAATCCATTAAAGTTATGCGGATGCATCCTGCCTGGGTGGAGAGGGAGAAAAAAAGGTCTCCTGATACCTCTGATAGAAATTAGCCATGAATTAGGAGCAAGGCTGCCTCAGTCTGGAAACAGGCCAAAGCAGAATTAATAGGCCATCAGTGCCTCTTGTGTGTTAAATCCCATTTGCTCGCAGTGTTTCATGAATGTGTTTTTTATTCTGCCATGTTTGGCCTTCCCTATAAGGACCCCCATGCTCCAACCACCACAACTTCAGCCTGTTAAACAGTTTGCCCCAAAATCAAAATTCTGTAACAGAAATCAAAATTATTTTATTCCAAACCTGGTAGTTGCTATTTTTTTCTATCAAACACAAACTGAGGATATGAACAATTAAAGTTTATAGTGATCATTTCTATCCAGTTCCAACAACAACAAAAAAGCCATTGGTTCTCATCAGTAATGATGTCACAACTGATACACCATTTTTGTAGTTTTTCACCATTTTTGATTATCAGGTGAATTTGGAAACAAATTTGGTTGTTTCTCACACAACTACTGTGTACTGCAGAAAGGTGCTTTTATGTTACACGTTATAATGTTGCTTTAAAAATACATTACAGTTATTATATGGAAAATGCAACTTTTTATGTCTGTACAATGATCGGGGCATCAGCGCATATTTTACTTTGGAAAATGTAAAAAGGTTGTTTTTGATGTGGACAAGTGTGTATCCCATTACATTAAAGCATACAATGATATCTACTTCAGGAAGGGTGAGGTTTTCAAATAAATATGTTATTTAATTATTTAAAATATGCATGAGTTATTTGAAAAATTCAGATTTTATAGTAAAATTTGAACAATGCATTGCTGTACTCGTTAAAAAATATCTAATTACATATTGTACATTACACCAAAACACTGGTTGACACTATAAACTGTAATTATGTAGCTATGAAAATCCTTTAAAATAACAGAAAATAATAAAGGCATTCAAGTTTGAAGCAATTTGAGAGAAACACAAGTTCAATCTTGTGTAAGCTGGAAGGAGGCAGTGTTGGTCAGAGGATTTGGAGATGTGTAGAACATCCGCTTGCTTCCGACTCAGGCTGTATTTTGAGTCTCCTGAACTAATCTTAACTGTACATCTCCGTCCTCCAACTGCAGATGCGACCCCTCAGTGTGGCATCATTATTTTCACTGTGTGGAGAGGCATGAGATATGAGACATGAGATAATTATTAGACATATACTTTATACATAAAGTAATAGCTCTTGGCATCTGTGATTCAGAGGAGCTGTCTGGCTCCTTTTCTCATGCCCACTCATATTGAAGCTCTGCATAATTCATTGGAATGTTGCCCTTAATAAAGCGCCGAGTCGTACTGTGAGGCTTTACCGGGTTCAGTTCTGTCTCTCTGTTCACTTTGGCTGTTGCTGAGGGTAGTTTTGTCCCTTAAAGACCAATTAGCAGCCTTTGTTTAGTGCAGCGTAATCGTTTAAACTGATGGATCAAGCTGTTTTCTCCACACTCAGTTTCAGAGCCTACGAAAGTTTGCAGAAGGAGTAGATAAAACAGAAAAATCTTTATCATTTGTTCTGTTCCCCAGCTGAGCTTGGCTGATTGTGTATGCTTCCGTGTCATTGGCCAGCAGCAAAGGTAACCTCTAAATGAACTTTTGCCCACCAAAATCAAGCAGACAAGCAAACTAATGTAGGAACTAATGTCAGGTGTCTACTAACCACATAACATCCTGAATTTGGTGAAAGACAATGATCTAATGTTTCAGGTGTACCAAATTATTCTTTGTTTATATCATACATGTTGAAATAACCTCAATTTTTAATCAATCTTTATTTCAGTGACTGGCTGCTCATTTTATCTAATGAAACTGATTAATAACTGTTGACTAGCTAAATGTTGGACTGAACACTTGGGTTATTAATTTATGTCAGTTATTGAAATGAGAAACAGAAACTTTAGCACTTAAAAAATTAACAGAAACAACTTACTCGATTTAACACAAGTAATTTAATATTGATAATAAAAAAAATTATAAATTTTTTTTTTGCCGACACTTTGTCCCATTCATTAACAATGGATAATGCCTTAGTTTACATAAACTAACAATGAGCAATACAGTAATCCTTGCCACTTCGCGGTTCAAGTTTTGCAGTCTCAGTGCATCGCAGATTTTTCAAAAATATTCATCGAAAAATAAAAGTTCAAAAATACCGCCATATCGACAGCCACATTGCGGAAAGCAGCGTTGCTGCAACGCAAGAGAAACGGTTTCCCAGGATGCCAGACAAAGAGAAAAACACTCTCAGAGGCTTTGCACACACCCACAGGCACTTAGACAAGACATGTGATTGGTTCTTGGCACGAGATCGACGAATGAGAGCACGTGATGCTGTAGAAGTTCATTGTTCATTCATGTAACAAATGTTATCAAATAAAATATCACCCAATTATCAAATCACCCAATTATCTTGCAATCAAGAACCACTGGCATAAGCAACGACAGATAGCATTCTCTGTTCCTCTCTGGGCTGAATGTCCATCTGAGCAAGCCCACATAAAATGACCCTCTGTAATAGATTGAACTGCACATTCACATTTTCTTCCATAGCTTCCGTCCCACACAGGCAGTGCAAACACATCCGCATTCACAAGCTCATGGAGACACGTAAATGAGATCTTAAACGGCTCTATGCTTTGCCCCCTCTCTCCAGCGCCAGAGTCACGCATCATAGTCCGCAGCCAGCAAAACAAGATGAAATAAAATTCTAAGCCGTCCTGGCAGTCAAGGACACCATTCCCTCACCGTAATAGCCTGTATCGTCTGGACACTCCATGTGTAGCTTTTCTTCATTGCTCTGGGCTTTTCTTCCAACAATAAGCTCTTTATCACTCCTCAACACAATTCATTTAAAGCCACCGTCAAGAAGCAATCAAACCTTAAGTAAGAGGATTCAAAGTCAATGTGTTATTGTTCAGCAAAGTACCATTGCTTCATTTCCATAATGCACACAAGGAAGATGCCAGGGAAGTAACACTTTAAGTGATAGGACACATGAAAAGAAGCCATTTGCTTGATTCTATTTATTGTCATATTATTCATATTCTTTTGTGTGCATGTTGTGATTTAATTGTTCCTATTGTTTCCACTCTGTAATGTCCTTGTTTTCACTCACGCTTCTCTAATTTTCTTCCTCTTTCTCCGGGATGACATTATGTTTGGCTTTCTTGTCTCTCTGCCCTGAACACCAATGATTTAGCAACTCTTGACATATCCATTACACAGTACAGATTGGCTATTCTCTACTCCTCATGTCTCAGTACCTATAGAAATGACATGTACCTTTCTGTTTTTTCTCTAATGCCCTCAATTCGTGGACCGATGCTTTTATCTGGAGATGGATTCAGATTTCAAGAGTTCACCTGTACTATTAACTAGAGACTTCAAGTCTTTTTGGAAAATGCTTTCAATTTCATATTGCCTGTTTTATGGCTTTGTTGTTTCCTTTCATCCTTGTTTGTGCATGTCCTTTATGTGCACATGTATCTCATGTAGTCATTGTGTATGTACGCCGGGCAGGCTGTGATTAGTGTTCTTGACTTCATGCACTTGTTTTTCTAAAATATGCAACTTACTGTAAATATGCCTATACATTGACTTCAAGCTTTGTTGCCACTGTCTTTACTTGCATGAAGACTGTCAAAACAGCACTATGCTAATTCCTAAGAATGCTGAATTTCACCTTGTCTCATGCTATAGGCTGCAGTGCGTGACCTTAAGAGCCATCTGGCCCTGTCTGAAGTCCGGAGTGTCTCCTGTAACTGTCTGTTGTTTAAATCACCCTCACCGCCAATATAGCATGAGGCATATTGCGGTTAATGGTCTGACAAACATGTCTCAGGCAGGTCGTGTCCACTCTCTCCATCTCCACAAGACTGTCCTTCCTCACCCAGCCACTCCTCCATCACAAGGGGATTAGAGCTAATGCTTTAAATGAGCACGACCCAGAACCAAAGGGAATTAAAGGCAATTAGAATGCTAACAAACTGCTAATAACATGTAATTTTTACTGTTTGTACAGCTTTACCTGTACTCTTTTGACAAGAGCTTATGTTCTCCCCTGATATTCTTCATGAATGTATTCTGAAGGTCTATCAATTATTGAACAAAACTATTTTATTATTAATAATTTTGCTTTGTTAAAAGCCTAGCTAACATAGAAAGATCACAGGATTAATATTTGCACATTTTATCACTACTCTGTCATAATGTCACAGGGGGCTAGAGTTTTGTTCACAGTAAACGGCGAAACAACTTAGCGGGCTTGCGAAAGAAGAGGTATGAGTTGCTATAGTAGGTGCTAATTAATCCCATGTAATTAGCACTAGTGTTCTATCACGGTGTGTTTTACACTATGATAGATTTCCCGGAAGCCACACACAACATTATTTGTTTAATATTATTATTTATGCAGGTTTTCAAGACAGCAGATTTCTAGAAAGTCTGTGTAATTAAAAAAACAAAAAACAGACGTGATTTATCTCTACCATAATCTTTGCGATCACCCAATAAGCAAGCACAACTAATTACAATAATAATGATTATGATAGTAATAACATCATTTCAATCTCACTTTCAGTAATTGCATTGTTCCACCCGTTTCCGTTTCTGCTTGAATTTTATTTTACTTCATCTATCCCCGGCCCTGCAAACAGGATTACTGGTACTTATCTGAAATGAAAGTGCATCTTTGACGCACTGTAATAACAGGGAGTGGAAATCCAGTCCATCGCAATAAAGCTGAAACTAATTCATTAGAATGGCTGTCTGCGAGGAGTGTTTTTCGATTCCGCCATGTGGAGCGTGGCTCGGGCCCGCAATACAAGCGCTCTCCTGTCTCCACCCCCTGCAACCCTTCCCTGGAGCAAATAATAAAGGCGATGATGAGGGCCATTTGTGTGATGTGGCATGACCTAAGATGGGGAAAGGGACTGTGGAAAAGATCACAACAGCTGCATCAACAGCCATGTTCGACGGGCCTCTTTGAAGGCCGCTGCTAAAAGGCCATGCTGAACGCAAACAGGAATATCAAACTCTACAACTTTGTCGGAGATGCTTGTGGGGGTGGCGAGAGGGAGGGAGTAGCCGTGTCGTCCGTGCCTCCTGTTCCATAATGGAATAGAAACACAGACGCCCTGTTTGGTCGCCAAACACAATTAACAGGGTTTCTTCGTCCACATCAATACTGCTATTTGCATAGAGTATTGATCTGGGGTCCTTATAATCACAAAATGTTAAGTGCACCAATTAATTCTCAATCTGTTTGTGCCCTTGTCTGTTCATCAGGAGCTCTGAAGGTCAGCGCAAAAATGAACTGCTCTTTAATTTGCCTCCCTTTTTTAGTTAGACAATGCCATTCTCTTTGAGACAGCCGAAAAGGCCCATCCTAGCTTTTTCATTATCATTCCTGGTGAGTACAGATTAAAGTCTTTGAAATCTTGTGATCTGATTTGTCCTTTTAAGCAAGGTGTTTCTTTCCTCGTTCTCTAATAGGCCTTGGTTCCTGCTCTCTCAGCCAGGTCTTGGCTTTTTACAGTCTGAAAGCCACAGTATCTTCCTCATATCGTCTAATAAGTCTATGACAGAGTGTTTCTCTGTTGATTTATACCCTTAACGGCATGAGTCCAATGTCACAAAACGTTCTCACTGGTCTTGTTACAGCAGTATTGAACAAGACCTTGGGCTTGCGCCTCTATCTGAGTTGATTGTAGCAAAAAGTTTGTGACACCTTGGGAGAACGAAGGCTGCATCTGCATGTGAGGATTATATATGTGAACGTACCTTTCACTTCATAACAGTTACTGCATATTTCTATCTTTATCTTTGAATAAACTATCTAATGAAAGCTTGAGGTTAGAGGTGATCTCCTTGACATTGAGATTTTGCTCTTTATGATCTAGCTCCTTAAATGCTTGTTTATATAGAAATATACACAAAAAAGGAAGATATATAGTGTCTTTTGTACTTTGTACACTTTTGCCCTTCTACGTCTACGAAGTCTTCTGGTTTGTGAAATCAGTTTGCGTTGCAGATGTGAAGAGGTGCCAATTGAATTCACAGTTCAATGGTTCTCACTTGTATCACACCTTTGTGTTTGAGATCGGCAGTGCATAGCCAACTGATTCAGCTATAGAGCATAAGCAAAAGATTGTCGAGCGTTCTCCATATTCGGGCTGCGTCACGTGTCCTCACATGTCAGGTACGGCTGTGGCACTCCGCTCTGCCCATTCTCTTGTTTTCCATCAATGTGGCAGTCAACGGTTATGGCCAAATGACAAATGAGCTCGCCTTCAGCAAAAGATGAATTTCAATCCACTACACCTGTGCCACCTCACCAAATGAAAAGCCTGATTGCCTGGTATTGCGTATTTGAAATGCTTAATTCCTCCATTAAAAAACCTATTTACATGAATTAGGGACAATTAGCGTTTTCAGACCCATTTCAGCTTTGTTCGCCCTGTCCATTAACATTTAAAAGTGTCGGCTGCCAGACGCAAGAAAAGCCCCATGATCTGATTTCAGCTGACCCCCCACGTTGGGTGCCTAGATGGACCCTTTTCATCTTGCCTGCACTGATGAGAAGGAGCTGGCCTGGCTTCTCAGATTTGCCTCAATTAGACATAATCAACAAAAGCAATTCAGATCGGGGCAAAAAAGAAAAAGAAAAAGGCCTGAAAGAAGAGTCTGTTAGAGATGGGCAAGGCAGAGCTCATTTCAGACTTTATTCAACGGAAGACTGTAAATGTGCACAACATTACTGAGGAAGATGGCTTCATTCTCTGCAGGAGGAAAAGTTAAAGAATGGGCAGGTGAAGGTGAAGGTAGAGGGGACTGAAGATGCACAGATTTAATGAGCACTTAGATAATGACCTCACATGAGATGCATTGATTGCTTTTATAATTTTTGTCGTTTCCCGCATGCTTAAAAGTGAAATCCACTCCATTGAGACCATTTACACCCAGCCACCAGTCTTCATCTGCTGCCCTTCTACAAATTACACTGGCTAACCACTGCAGTTGCTGATACATATAAAATGCCCTCTCTCTCTGCAAGGATCGGTTAGACTGAACGATTCAAAATGTCATGGTTTTTACAAGAGGGTTACGGAGTAGAAAATTATTATTTTTATTCTCACTTCAACTTCATGAAATCCAAAAATGGTGAGCAATAGTGTACTTTTCATGCTCTTTCTATCACTGGCTTGCCTTATTCAACAAGCTTTCCAAGAGTTCAACCTTTTAAAAACAGATGCCATGTTAGTGTTGTATGAAAATATTTCCACTTTTTAGTGGTGAGTAGTTAGTTCAAAAGAGGTTGAGGCTATGGGATCAAAGCATAATGCTGGATGCTCATAGAACAGCACAGAAGAAAGCAGAAAGAGTGGGCTTCGTCAAATCTAAAAGTCCTTGAAAATAAAAGAAACTGACACTGTTGTTTACCCTAGGCTTGAGATCCTTCATAAAGCTAAGAATTTATATATTTATATATAAAACTGTTCAAAAGTTGGAGGTTGACCGATCAAAAGTGCCACTAAAGAGGTTTCTCTCGTTACATTCTTATTTTAAATAAGTGCTGTTCTTTTGAACTTTCTATCATGGTCATATTGTTATCATCATAAATATCATGGTCATTATCGATGAAGATGACTTTAAACCATATAGAAATGAGAGGCACTGTTTGGGGGCCATATTTACCCTGGGATATAATTTAATATTCTTAAAATATTTACCTGTATAAATTAAAAAGTGTCTATTTTAAGGCCTTTCAGCTCTGTTTTAAGATTTTCATATTTGTTGAATCGAAGAGTCGACATAAACGCATTCAGGCATTAAGCTATGGAATGATACAATCAAAAGCTGAAATGTATCCTAGAGTTTCCAATTCTCAACTAAACCCTCCATCAGTCCTGCCAATATCACAGGTTTCCACAAAGGACACAGTCAAATGCCATTGTCTCTCCAGCTATGATACAAATATTGTATTCTCTACCAGACAATCCTTTTCCAATATGGTTCGACTCAAAGAATAGACAAGGCATAGGTCCCAATATCCCCAAACATGTCGACATATATACACATAGACACATGGTTTCTTTTCCATTTGGCATTATAACCAGCTGCTTTTGATCCTACACACACTCTTACATAGGTAAAATACATTTACATTAGATTTTACAGAAGTAATATGATTTATACTGTATATTTATTCTGTGTTCATGGACCATCTGTACTTTTTCAGTGACTTCTCACTTTATAAAGTGGAGAGAAAAACAAATTTCTTTATATTTCATGCTATATTTCACAAATGGCCGTTTAGCCCTAGCTTTTGTGGTGGAGTCTATTAGCATAATTGTGCTATTGATTAGGAATAACTCACTTTTCCTCATTATGATTACATTCAGTTGTTGACTTCACCTATACAATGAATTCATTTTTATGTCAGTCTTGTTGACTGGTATGATCTATGGCTTATCTATATCATCGATTCCTGCAAAGTTCATCCATCCATAGGTGAGTAGCATAAAAATGCTTTACATAAAAAGATTGAAGAGGGACAATCTGCTTGTAAGCGAAATGTCACTGATGTGGAGACAGGCCTCAAAGGCATCGTCCCTTGAGGAATTTTCTAGTGGCTTTGGCCACATTGTGATATAACGCTAATTATGAAAAGTTGCTGTTTGCAGAATGCATAGAAGAGCATGTCTGAGTATAGGGAAAGCTTAATGTACACTGTAGAACACAAGCCATCTCTATTTTTAATTCCACAGTCATCTGAGTCACTGACTAAAAGCCAAATAAAGCATTCTCTGAATAAACACTTTGCCTGTTTGAGTGGTGACCGTTACTCCAGTGGTGGAAAAGCAGCTGTTGTGACAATGGACTGCCCTCGGAGAACCTGTGGATATCCAGTCTAAATCCAGCCCAGGTAGCTGTGAAAAAGCTAATAATGCGTTATTGCTGCTCAGGTCTTCTCTGTCATCTCTCTATCAGTCACCCTATACAGGACTGGCCGAGTGATAATGGGTAATAATGCAACGGGGAGAGAGACCAATCTCAGCAGGTTCTGAGTGGTGTGAGAAGGGCCTGGGTGTTAGGCTCCATATCCCACGTGTGAGCCAGGGAGGAAATGAGGAATCTTTCTGGCAACAGATTCACAGGGCACACATTAGCGAGAGAACGTTGATTTATTTGACTATAAAAATTTGTTTACAAAAGGGATTGCAACCTAGGAGATGCAACCCAGCATGAGAGACGTTTTGGATTTATCCAGTCAACACTGGATTTTTTTTAAAGTCAGATATCCTAAACTCGGATACGACTCTTTTTTTTTGCCATTTAGTTCCTTGTTTTATGGATTTAACATTCCAAAGTTGCATTTTGCAATTATTCAGTGTTTTCTGTTTTATTCCAATTAATTAACAGCAAGAGCATGTTGCTGTTGCTTTCAGCCTGTGTATTCACTGGGGTATTCTGAACAAGGCACCATCCTTAATTCTAACCCAATTACATTTTTCTTGACATTATATCCATATTTAATAGAGCTATATTCCCCCCACCCCAAACTGAAGGAAAAAAAGCAAGAGATCAGAGATTAGTTTGGCGCTAATGCAAACTGGTGGATTTGTTGTGAGGGCGTTTAAATCTTTCAAAGAGAATGGGAAATGAGGAGGAGTATGGTATTGCTATAACTTCAGGCTTACTCAAAGAATATTGCAGCCTTTTTAAGTGTCAACTTCTTTTGTTCCTTTTTGTTTTACTGCAAAGTTTTAAAACAGCCCTAAGATCTGACTTGAATATTATCTCCATTTTCAAACCTAAACATATTAAATATTCTCCTCTTTGATCACAACAAATGTGTTTTTACTTCTCTCATATGGTTTACTATCATGTATTTCGCTCTAGAGTATTTGACAAATTGAAAACAACAAAGAACTTAAAACAACACTGAAACTGCATGCAAACAGCATCAGCTGATTTGGGGAAACTGTTTACCTCTATGTAAAACACAGAAAGATACACATGCTGATAGTTGTCACGGTCCTGTCTTGTCATTGTTCTCTTCCAGGTCCCTTTATGTATCTTCCAGGTCCTTCACGCTCCCGTCTGTCTAATCACTTAAGTCCTGTCAGCTGTTTTCTATTTGCCTCATGTGTATTTATACCCTCCTGTGTTCCCTCGTCTTTGTGAGTCGTTAACGTTGTTTCATGTGTGTGAATGCCGTGCCTTTCCTTTCCTCCCGTGTCTTTCCTAGTTTTCCCTAATAGTATTGGATTTCTGAGTTTTGCACTACATGTGCCGTTTTCTGTTCTCGCTTTGAAGTGTTTTGGTTTTTGCATTTTTTCAAATAAAGAGTCTCCGTTTGGAACTTGTGCTCAATAGTCTACAAAGATATGGCTGACAATCATCATGTTGGTGTGATTGGTACACATTTACAGTAGGCTATTGGCTACAGCAGCTTATTGTTCTTTTAAAATACATTACTATATGTCACACTTTCCTCCCATAATCAACCCAACGAGGGAAAACAACCAAACCAATACGTGGACCCATTAGTATGAATATTCCTATTTATGTAATGTGATTGCACTGGATTGAAGGAGTTAAACCATATCACACTCATAGACAGTACTTTTGCACAGTAAAAACTCCCCTCATATGGCTCTTTGATATAAATGACTTTGTATGCTCTACTTACTCAATAGTACCAAAGTGAATTCTACTGTCATTTTCCAACCTGATACATACAATTCACAGCAGAGCCTGTATTCTAAAGCAACTTTCCATAATAACAGCATGCATGTAAGAAAAAAACTCAAAGATTAATTTGTCTAAATTGGACGACACAGGTAACTCTGTATGCACACATTTTCAAATTCAATTAAAAAGCTTGATATTGGGCATAATTTACATATTTCTACTTATGTTTCATGCTCTGCTTTTCAGTGGCAGTGCTCCTCATGGGATGCATGTTCTTTTAAACTATACCAGTTTGAACCAGTCTAAAATAATAATAATACCGGTAATAAAATATTTCTTGAACAGCAAATCAGATTTTAGAATGATTTCTGAAGGATCATGTTACATGCGAGTAATGATACTGAAAATTCAGCTTTGCCATTTTGAATTACATTTTAAATTAAATTAAATAGAAATATATTTGATCAAATAAATGCAGCCTTGGTGAGCATAAGCAAATAGTTTTAAAACCATAAAAAAATTCAGCGACCCTCAAGTTTTAAACGGTAGTCTTTTCTCAGCGTTCCATGCTTAAATACAACTTACTTTATCACTCAAAAGGATTGGTCATGGCCTCTCGGGACACTTTTCGACTGGCTTTTCTCTGAAGTGGCTCTTGTAATCGGGCTGGATTTGTCACAGGCCACTAATAAATGCCTCAATTACTGTAAGGACGGAGCATTTATTTTTCTATGATAGAAGATCTGATGTTCCATTTCTTTAGAGCATCCCTCTCCATCCTCTTCAGTAACCCTCTCAGCTATTATGCCAAAAGTGCCCCCCAACTCTGGTCAGTTCACCCTCTCCACACAATGCCTGCAAAACAAGAATAAAGCACTCGAAAAGAAATTGATTCATAGCAACAGAAACGTGTCAAACGACCTTTACAATGCTCATTACACATGGCGCACATGACGGCGCAAGAATGTTACCGTTGTTCGGACCTTTTGTCTGGCTCGCTCCTCTTCTTCTTCTCTGCCTTCTCCGGGGAAATGGTAATTAATTGAAATCATTTCCATGTGTAAGGTTGCCCAAGTCCCTCCTTACACTGTGTCAATGGGTCGATGGGTATTTGGAGCATACAGTGCACACAGGTGATAAGAACTCAAGTCACACTGTGTTAAATGATTGCCAAAGCAGCAAGTGAGAGAGGGAGGGAAAAAAACGAATCAGATTCAAGGGCAGAGGAGTTTGCGGAGAGGGAACGAGGGATGAGGAAGAGGGGGGGGGGAGGCGAGCAGTTCTCTGTGGATGACATTCTGGCAGCAAGGGCTGATGGTCAGCACCCGCAAAATTGAAATATTTCAGGTGATTCAAGGCTGGCCACATTTCTCACTCCTTTTTCTGTTCACTCTCTCGCTTTCAATTATCAAAAGGTTGTCTGTGGGAATCAAACAGTCTCCTTGGGGGAGTTCATGCGTGCATCTCGACACTGTCCTCAGCGTTCAGAGCGCCTTTTTCGAAGACGAGGGCCACTCGCATTTCGCCGCCTGCCAAGGAGTGCTGTATCTTTAAGAGGCCTGTTACATGCTGTTGATTAGTTTTGCTGAGTGGGTATGCAGAGACCAATAAATTAAATATGAATAAATTAAGAATGTACTGTAGCAGAAAATTGCTTGGAAAACAACCACCTCCCCATTAAAATATGTATAGTAATGCCTTTTATGTCTGGCGACGTGGGATTAGATATCACTGTAAATTAACACGCCATCCGACCGTAGTTGAGAACTTTTCACTTTTAACAAGGACTTATAAAAAAAGCATTTACTCTAGTGTGTTCGCTAATTAATTTGATATTCAAATGAGCTTATGAATTATAATTGCAAATATCCCAAATAAGAGCAGTTTGGAAGAAAAAAAAGAGGAATAGTGTCAACAAAGATTGATGAAGCTTGCTTTGAAAATGCCATCTGTTTCAAATGTTTACTCGAGGCGGAGCACTCCTCCTCTTAAGAAACGCGTCTGTGGTTGTGTCAGCACCTAATGCGCCATACCGGCTCCGCTTTGCATTGAAGGGGATCAGGGACATCAGCAGGTGAGATGAGCTCCCACAGATAACGTCCCTGCAACGTTGGTGTGACATTGTATCTGCATTAGCTCATTACTACAATGTCATGGACGACATGGTGAGGATGCTGTGCATTAGGAGGAACTCGACTGCAGGTATCAGGTCTCTGCAGATGAGCCGCTTAATTAAGAGAAGCACCATTAAGGTTATTGAGATGCGGCTCCCTGTACGAGGAGATGCTGGGTCCAGCGTGGGTGGGAGACTGGAGGGGGGCACTTACAATCCCTTCTTCCTCTATTCCTCAACCTCAAGTGACATTAGCAGCTCCTGCACACCTGCAAACTCCTGGAGTCACACAGTGGGCCGCATCTCCGCATCCTTCGGTGCCTCTGACTCCAGGATCTAAAAGAGGCGACCAATTTTTAATTCCCCCTCTCCTCCTCCTCCTCCTCCTCCTCCCCGGTGCCCATCTGTCAGGCTATACTACTGCAGAGGAGGAGGAAGGCAAGCACCTTGTTCCAACTGGCCGCCTTTCTAATTTTCTGTGCCTCTACAGCTTGTCCCAAACAAACGCCCCTTTCTCAGCTGCCATGCTACCCTGCCTGCTGCGTGCACACTAGCTTTTCGGAAGAAAAGTTTACAGGATAAAGATCTCCCCTCCAAAAAAGAAGAAAAATCAATTTTACCACACTTTAGTTCATTGATGCATGTGCAGGCAAAAAGGAATGTGAAGATATCAGGGCCATTTCTCCGGCAAACTCCAACCAAGTTTTCCTCTCATTTTTTTAATCTACTAAATTTCTGCTCTCTTTCACTCTCTCCCTGAGGCCTACAGATGCACTCCTGTAATTTACTGCAGGTCACATTCCACCAGCACAATTCAATTTGAAGATCTCTCTTTCTATCTCTCTCCCTCAATGATATAATGAATTAAAAGTCTGGCACACGAAAATGAGGGCCATATGTTGAAATCCCATCTCTTCAACTGACAAGGCATTAGCCGTACAGGAGGTTCTCTAAACAGACCTTATGCAAATTCACTCCCCAGCTTTGAGGGGGTTGAGATTTACTTAAAACATATAAATCATTGTTATCTTCCCCCTTTTTGCCATCATGGATCAATTTAGCCGACGGTAGTCGAAAGTCCATCTTGTTGTTGTACAATCTCTCTGATCAGGGTGTGGATATAATTCATTGTGTAACTGTAATAAACACTGTCATACAGTATAATTATTTAATGGCTCAATCCATCAAAAGTGACCACGGCCAGACACGTTGGAAACTCAATACGGGGCTATTGTGATCCAACACTCGTCTCTGTTCCTAGCGTGACAGTGCTTCATGTTTTCTACAGCTCAATCCAGCGGTATCGCTCTGCTCAGAACGTTTAGAGTTATATAAGTCTGAGACGGAACAATCACTAAGCTTGGTTCCTTATTATTCGATAGTTCCGGTCCGCTTTGATTGGATGAGCCAAAAGCAATGACATTAAACTGGACTTTTTTCACTGTTTATATCACTGTTTGTGATTGCTACTATTTTATCATGCTTTGGCTTCTTTCTTTATTTTATGAAAAAGCTGGTCAAATTGTGTCTGAAATATCAGTTCTAACAACATCACAGATTGCAACTGTGATACTGGTTTAATGCAGTTCTATAAACAATAAGTTAATGTTGTTGAAAAATATTAAGCAGCACAACTATTTTCAACAGTTATACGAAATGTTCATTGAGCACCCAATCAGACTGGAATAATGACAATAAAAATATTACGGTATTAAAGAACTAATATTCCAAACACAATGAAATGGTCACATTTTGTCCCAAATGAAGTAAAAAAGCAGGATTAGAATTGCAAATCCATATGGAGTGATGCAAACATTAAAACTTTTAATGCTTTTCCAAATGAGTTATATTGCTTTAATATTATATTTCAAGAGTTTAAAAAAATATCTTGAAATATCATCTTATCAAAAACTGAATTTGTTCAGGTAATAACTTACACCTGATGGTTTACTGTTATATGCACAGCTATTATAGAAAATATACTACTTTATGAATGTGCTTAGTAAAAAAGTATTATAACGAAAATAAATATATTGATGCATAAATTATGTACTGACCTTACAAAAGCAACAACGCACTCAGCCTCATTGTTAACAAGGCCTTTTATTTATAGTAAAGCCTTTCATACCTTTTTGCGTCTTGATGAATGGAGTCCATCACATCTTCTTTTACTATAAAAGGACAAATTGAAAACATAAAAAATGAGTGCAAAGTAATAATGCATTTAAAAGGGTTATATGAATGGAACCTTCACTCTTCTCCTTGAAATTCCCATGAACACAAACACACTGCACACATCCACATGCAAATAGGAGGATTGTAATACAGTCTGTGTGAGTTCTGCTTGACTATTTTAATATTGTATCCATCTTGGGGATTATTCTCTCTTCAGCAGAGAGACCAGTGCTGGAGTGCTGCAGTACTCACAGTATACCCTGCTGCTCTCAACAAGATTAGAGACCCTGCACTTTGACTCCCAATCCTGCTCTCTTCATGGTGTCTAAACACTTGGCACCCCACCGCTCACAGTCATAGCATATGGCTAACATTAAAGTTCCCTCGCCCCGACTTATTTATTTGTGATGCAACCATTGTGAGCATCTATTGACATTCATATTGTGTACGTAAGTCACTGAAAATAAGGATAAAACTGCAACAATGGTTACTGTTGGATGGTTTCATTTTAATGGATTACGAAAAATAACTATTCATACACAACAGCTACCTGATGTGATTTGGCAAATGATGACTGGTGTAATCAATACAACTGCAGAGGCAACAACAGATCTTCAGGTATTTTCTTTAGTATAAAAGTGGTGAATACTATTTTCTGTTTGAAAATTACATCAAATTACTCTGTTATTTCCTATTTACCATTGCAAAACACAGAGCTAAAGCTATTAAACCCTGTTATATTCTTCACAGTCCAGAACTCCCTTTATTCTTTATAGAGAATGTATTCCCTAAGAGCATTTCAAGATGCCATGTACAGGCAAATCGATCTTGTGCAATGCAGGGTTCTTGCAGCGATGAGTTCCAGGTCAAAATAATTATAAAAATACATTATAAGAAGACTAAAAACAAATTCACATTGGAGGAAGTACAGTTTTACTTTTGATTCACTGGTTTGGCTTAAAGAGTCATCCGTGTACCAGTGGGCCCACCATGCCACAGTGACCCCAGGACTTCCTCATCTTTGGCACTGGATGAAACCGTGAGGTCTAGCTGCGTTTTTTAGCCCGGAAGCCAACAGCTGGATTGGTGGAACGGTGGATAGAAGTGGTGGCGGGACGTGGGGACAAGCTTTCGCGCCTGCTTGAGTTGGATGCTGCAGTGGCTGCTTCTTCCAATGATGTTTTGAGACAGGATCCCGAGATGGAGGAGGCCTTGCTGTAGCTTTTTGTGCTTGGCTGAGCAGGGGGTTTGTTACCTGTGTGGGACTGCGGAGATAAGACACTCTCATTCATCTCACAAAAGCGCAACAAACCACACTATCAGACAGTGCTGCATGCTGTATGACAGCTGCTGGAGAAGGGTTATCTTGGCACCATCTAGTGGCCATTTAGAGAACAGGCAGATTGTTTTTTTCTTTTTTAATGCAACCTTGGAGGTTAGGCATGAAATACCTTTTACTAAATATCTCTCTTTAACAGAGCACAAATATTTCAGAAAAATCAACTGCAAGGCAATTGGAAGCTCAGTGAAGTGAATGACTGACCTGTGCAGTGGATGTATTGGGAGAATTGCTGGCCTTTACACTAGACACACTCTTCTTAACACCATTAGAGGATGATCCTGATAGTTTTTTCTTCAGAGGCTATAGGAATGAAATGTATAGCACACGAAAAACCACGAGTTTGAGAGAACTTCAAGTCAGTCCATGGCAGCCATATTAATATTTCTGATCATGCAAGTGAAGGTCCTATCTATTTAAAAAGGGATAGATCAAACTGTTTAAAACACATAACCACAAAAAACTACACCATAAACATTGTTTCTTCACCTCAAATCAGGCAAAAAACAAAAGTAGGAAGCAATACAAAAAGCTGTGCTCTCTTGTGAATATTGTTATTCTCTGCATTTCACCTCTGCTCTAGCTTTCTAAGAAACATCACACTGCCTCCTATGAATATTGTTGGCTGTGATGAATTGCTGTGATGTTCGTCTTTTGTAAGTCACTTTGGATAAAAGCATCTGCTAAACGTATAAACGTAAATGCAAGGAAAGAAATGTTTATAAAAGTTCTTAAGTTTATTAAGATGCATCCTTTAACTAGATACTATTTTGTCCTTAACAGGATATGTTCTAATTGTCTGCAGTGATATACACAGTATTAGTTGCACCACAGCCTTAACTATTTTTAGAAATTCCATGACTGCTGTGATGAGTCACTGAGATTCTCCCAGATTGCTCTTGGACATTTGTGATTAGGGTGTACAAAAACAAAAGAATAATGTTTTATTTTATGTCTGCATTTTCTGAAAATACAGAAATGCTTCACTTTTGAATCTGTATGAGCTACCTATGAAGTCAAATACCTTGTTTTGTATTATATCTTTACATTTGTTTCTTACCTTCTTGTTTGGAGTGGAGGGTTTGCTGCTACTGCTACTGTCTGTAATGCCATCAGTAGGTGATGGGGTTACTGAGAGTTCTTCAGAAGTTCTCAGCTCTGACCCTTTCTCCTGAGAAGAATTGAGAGAGCAGCTATGCAGTGCCTCACTCATCTCCACACTCTCTTCGTCCTCTGGACCACTCCGGAACTTACGCAACATCTCCTGACGCATCAGCTCTAAGACATTTGTATGTGTAACAGTAGCTGAGGTGTCCCCCTTTGAACACAGATTTTCTTTCTTTCAGGTCTTTTTTTCTGATAGGCTCCACATTTAGACATCCATCAAATTGAAGAGTGCTAATTAACTGATTTCTGAATCTATAATATGCATGACCTCATTTGAACAGGAGAAAAGAGTAATTGAGTTCTCTTACCGAAATCCAAGGGTTATCTAGCAGCTCATTGGCTGTGATGCGGTGAGCTGGGTCAACTTTCAACAAACACCGTATTACATTTTTGGCTTTAAGACAGAACATAAAATAGTTACCACACTGGCTGAACTGCAATCATAATGGAACGGTGTGGATATCAGAGGCAGTTCTTACCTGCATCACTAATGGTGCGCCAAATAGGGCCAGAGAAAGTGAGCTCTCCTTTCATGAAGATCTCAGAAAGCCTTTCTTTAGAGCTGTATATGAATGGAGGTTCTCCACACAGCCTGAAAATACAAAAATACACACATAAAGTGCAAGTCAGAGCACCTGCGTGCACGCGAGTCTGTGTGTGTACATTAGAAGGAAAAGAACAGAAGAGATCTTCTTACAGCATGTACATGATGACGCCGATGCTCCACAAGTCACACTGTTGGCTGTACTGGTGACCATTAACCACCTCAGGTGCTGAAAGGGCAAGTCTATGTGTCAGTAATCAAAGATGGTTGAGGCCGGTGTAATGCGTGATATCTGATTCAAGACGCCGTTGACAGCTTTCAGCCTCTACTCCTCCTTGAATGTTATCAGCTTCACATCACTTAAATTAGGTCAACTCTTCTTTACTGCTCATTTTAATCAGCCCTTCATTCAATTTATTAACACCCCCCCCCCCCCCCCCCCCCATCTTCGTAATTTACCAAATCATAAGTAAATGGAACATATGACTGTATGCATTTGAGTGTGTGAATTACCCATGTACATAGGTGTTCCACATGTGGCCTGCAACATGTTTTCACTTCCCACACCGCCCTTCTTCACAGAGAGTCCGAAATCTGTGACCTGAGACCAGAAAAGACAGGAATTAATGTTACTCACAACCTAAGCAATCCAAAAATGAAACATTATTCAACATAAGCGCATAGACCCTCCATTTTTTTCTTTCTTTCCTTGATACCTTTCATCATTAGATTCTGATCTAGTGGAATAGTGAAAGTAACGATCTGCAGACATGCTGCAATTGATCACTGTATCTCCCTCGCATACACTTCTAGATCTCAATTAAAATATTTACGGCCCAAACAAACTTCCATAGAGCAGCCAGTACACATACTCACACAGACTATGAGCTCCTGAGCCATATGAATAATATATATGAGGAGTGTATATCGTTTCATTGGTGCGTCAGGGGCGGGCAGGATTAATATCCAGGAGAGATGACCACCTTCTGCTAGATAAAAGCTTTTAATACAGTGCCAGGACAGCGCTGTCTTTGGGCCCCTGTTCTACTCTGATTTATAACACAGAGCTGCCCTGATTCAACCCTCCGCTCCAGGTAGCGGCTTCAGTCGGCTCCCATCAACGCTCTATTCTGCTCCACGCTGTGCCCCGGCTGGTAATTTGTCTCAGAAAAGCCACTTGTGATTCATTTTCTTTGAGAATGTGATATGAAAGGAGTTAGGCAGGAGGTCTGGTGTAATGAGACAGTATTTAAAAAGCAGTTAAAAGGTTTGGGCAAGGAGGACAGTGGGAGAACTAAACAACAGACGAGAATGTCCAGAGGTCCCGCCGCGTTTGAATGCCATACCACATGCCTGCGCAGAAGTTTTTACCGTCTCTCTCACCTTGATATTGACCATATCGTTATCGTTGCCTTGGTGACAGCTCTTCACAAGAATGTTTTCCAGTTTGAGGTCACGATGAACAATGTCTGAAAGAGAGAACGAGGAAACATTCAAGGGAGGAAAACATTCAAAGAGGCCAGAGCAAGGGATAAATGGGTTGTAGTACTCAAAGATGAGCACGTGGCAAAAATGCGCGTTTTAAAAACGCTTTAATTATCAATTCAAATTAAATGTTTTGCTCCATTCCCTTTTCAATTGCAATTCATTCTGTCACACAATGTGGTTCTCATGTGAACCCAGCTTTAAGGGCCCACCTCTTCATACTACTTTCATGCGTATCATGATTCTTCATTACTGCTTCACACGTTAAATGTACGTACTTCAATAGAAATGTGAAAATCAAATTATAATCAGCATGTGAGGCTAATATACTGCAATCTCATAAAACACTCCAGTCCTATATACACATGGCAAGTGGCATCATTAGCTCCTCTAGACGTGAGACACACCAGCACTCGGGGACTGTTGAAAAACACACCTATTAATCAGTATTCCTCCCCTGCTCGTTGTTAATGACTCATTAGCCCCATGTAATGGTGTCTCATTGCCAAGCAACGTCCTAAATTAACTCTAACTGCAGATTTCACAAGAAGGAGAGAGAAACAGAAAAAATACCAAGCATCTTCTAATAAACCCCTCAGACTCAATTAAAATGGGCTGATATTTTGTCTGACAGTTGTTCATTACTATCTCATTATTAAAACAAGCCTGATTCTCTATAATGACAGAGGAACTTAATGTGGATGCAATCATCAGAGTGATTATCGAATATGGGGGAACAAAGAAATCCAGGACGTTACATATCATGTAACAAAGATGTGAGCTATTTTTTCAATTTTAAGGTTTCCATTTTCTCAATTTTAATGTTTCCTTTTTCTTTTAACTGATTTCTCTAAAGGTAATGCCACTGAAATAAGTAAATAAAATTTTAATGATGTTTTCAGAGTAAGAATTAGGAAGCATCAACCCAAACTCATGAAAAGTATCTGCTGAGGAGTGTGCTGAGTTTTGTGAGAGTCACCTTTTTTGTGCAGATATACAATAGCTTCTGATAAGCTTTTGATGATGTGTCTGGTCTCCTCCTCAGTGAAGTGCTTGTTCTTCTGCAGGAGATCCTTTAGATCACCTCCTTCACAAAGTTCAGTCACGAGGTACATCCTCTGAAGAACAGCACACAAATATACATATGTACATTCCTGACATCAAACGAGAAAACGTTGTCAAAAACAATCCAGATGCATTCACTGTAGCACGATGCGGTTCACAATAGCACAGCTGAGCGAACTTTAAAGAAAAGAAAACAGAATATATGTTTCATGTTTTCGCTCTCACCTTTGGTGTCTCAAAGACTTCCTCCAAATGTATAATATGTTCATGTTTCACTTGTTTCATGATGCTGACTTCTCTTTCCAGATGTTTCACTCCAGAAGTGCCTGCCTGTATGGATACAAAGCATTTGTGACTCTTAACCCATCCTTGACAACCATGTGAGCAACTCTCCATCCGTCACCTCTGACAACAGGTGAAACATAATGACCAAACACTTACCTTCTCTTTGTTCACCTTCTTAATTGCCCACTTCCTCTGCGTCTCAATGTGAGTGGCTTCGCAAACGACGCCAAAGGCGCCTTGACCTAATTTCCTCCCAAAGGAATAGATTTTCTGGGTATCCAAATAAAGAGGGCAGCATTAGTTGAAGTATTACATACACACTCTATACACTATACACTGTAGTGACAGTAAACAACGCTTCAGCTCTGACTAATGGGGACAGAATGAGGGTGGGTTTGTTTTTCAGCTTCTCTATACTCCATTAAGTTGAGACCTGAATCCTTAAAGTGGAACTTAATTTTCAAGTTTGCCAGTCTCTGGAGTTTGGGAGAATATAGTATTTCTAATCAAGTTACAAATGATTAAGTTGCTGCTGCAGTTCATTCAATCTCAGGTCTAATTAACTTGATCATTATCTCTGCGCATGCAAGGCTGAGCACTGCCTGCTGCGGATTTGGCAAAGACAGCAGTCAGAAACCTCTTGAGAGGGCGAGGGCAATCAACACCATAAAGAGGTGTAATTTCCCTCCAGGCCTGATGAGGGAGCTACCAGATTGAAGGGAGGTCAGATCATGGCAAGTAAGGCCATGGCTCTGGTGTAAGATAGAAGTGGCCTTTTGCCACTGATTTAAAGCCACAGACTTATAAATAAATATAAATAAATACATCTGCACAGCAAGAACAAAGCATTTTTTGGGAGTGTGTGTGTAGAAATAAGCATGCATTGCATCTTGACCCTGTGTGGCAACTTTTGCTCCTGGAGGGCCACTGTCTTGCAGAGTGTAGCTTCAAACAGCTCCAAAACATCTGCCTGGAAATTTCTAGTACTCCCACAAACCTTGATAGACACTAGCCTTGATTGTGTGTTGAGTGGCCCTCCACTCCTGTTCTTGATCAATAAGGGCTCTACCTGTATGTTGGATTCATCCTCAATGCGAGTGTGGGGCACCTCCCTCTCTGCACTGCTTGCATGAGTCCGCTGAGAAGCCATTTTCTTTTCAGCTCCAGACACATTTGTATGTGTCATCTAAAAGATGAGTCAATTTTTAATAATTTGCATACATAGAGGTACAACATAATCAGAAACATGAAAACTCCCAAAGAAAGAGATCACAAAATTAGAGACACTGGGGTCTCATTTTGCAGCCATATCACCCCGTAGCCCAAAACCGGTTGCCCACTGAAGCTAAACAGGGTTGAGCCTGGTTAGTACCTGGATGGGAGACCTGGGGAAAACTAGGTTGCTTTTGGAAGAGGTGCTTGTGAGGCCAGCAGGGGGTGCGCACCCTGTGGTCTTTGTGGGTCCTAATGCCCCAGTATAGTGACAAGGACACTATACTTTAACAAGCAACGTCCTTCGGATGAGATGTTAAACCACTCTCTGTGGTCATTAAAAATCCCAGGATGTCCTTCATAAGAGTAGGGGTTTAACCCCAGCATCTTGGCCAAATTTGCCCATTGGTCTCCTAATAATCCCCATACTCTAATTGGCTTCATTGCTCTGTCTCCTCTCCACCAATAAGCTGGTGTGTGGTGACTTGATCCTGACGCCAGCGATCTGTTAGGTTTATATTATTCATGTCTTAGGCCATTGAGTGATTTATAAACAAGTAAAAACACTTTAAAATCCATTCTAAACGTAACTGGAAACCATTGGAAGGACCTGAGGATTGGTGTGATATGTTCATATTTTCTGATTCTGCTCAGAATCCAGGCAGCAGTGTTTCGTGAGCTTTTGGGAAGTGAGGAGTCTATTACAATAGTCCACCCTGCTGGTAATGAAAGCATGAACAAGCTTCTCTAAGTCTTGACAGAAAACAAAGCATCTAATTCTTGCAATATTTTTGAGACGATAATATGCTGAATTAGTTATTTATTTTACATGACTACTGAGGTCTGACTCCAAAAATCACACCAAGACTCCTAAACTAGATTTTTTGTTTCTTGACCCCTAGTGTCAAGGTATGCATTCACCTTGAGAACTTCATCTTTGTTTTCAAATCCAAGACACTACCTGTCTCTGTAGAAACGTGGAATTTGTCTTAAAAATGTATTGATAATAGCCAATAGAATATTAAAAACAGAAAGAACAAGAATTGTAATAAATAATAATAATTATTATTATAAACTGCTTGTTCTATGTAAGGGATGCTGAAGCCTATCCTAGTGCCAAAGGCAGGACACCACCCTGAATGGATAGTCAGATTGTTATATAGATTGTTGTAAGTACCCAGTAGTGAAAAATTTGATCCCTAAAAATTCATCAATGATCACCAAAACAACATTAAAAAAAATAAAAATCCTGTGAAATATTTTTTAAATAGCTTGAATGTAACACTACACCCTTACTTCATTTTGTATGCGAATCCGTGAATATGCAATTCCTTGCTCATTGATTAGCCTCTTGTTATCAAACAGCTAATAATGTGTTGCAACATATTTCACAAACCATCATAGAATGTCAGTAGAGAAAGGCATTTAGTTAATCATAGCATTGTAACATACGCCATATACATAATTCATGCTATTTTGCCAAAAGTACCCGATTTTTCATATCAACAGAAAAGTACACCGGGATAACCTGGATCCTCTTGAGACTCCACTTCTTCAGACAAGTCATAGTTAATGATATGCTGAAGCCTGCCCGCACATTGACGTGATTGGTTACGAGGTTGTTTGTGACAAGAAACGCCAGCTATTTCAAACCGCGCTGAGACTGTCTTTAGATCAGGAGGAGAAAGGAGAAAATACTTAGCAATGCTGTTGTTTAGCAATTTGCACATGGTTTGTCTTAAAGCATATTAACATAAACAGCATTGATTTTCACAACGGGGGAAATATATTTTATATTAAAAATATAAAAAAGTAGGAAAATGTTTAAAAAGGACATGTTTTCAGAGAGTGAAAAATGTCTGTACAATAGAGCTTGTAATAAAAGCCCTTATATGGAGACGGCTTTGGCATGTGTTATGCTAATGCAGGTAAGCGCTTCCTAAAGTAGAATAATCCAGCTTCATCAATATAAGAACATGGGTAATTTAGGTGTGTACTTTTCTGTGCATGCACATACTTATATATAATTCTTGGTGAACAAGGCCAAAGGCTTGTATGTTAAACAATAATGAATGAATGAATTGTAAAATGAATTGTAAAATTTCAAATAATAAATAGTCATTCAGGAGTAAGTGTCTCTCATCACATACATGCAATCCAGAGACTAACGTCTCAACTGTAACCCCTTATGAGCTAGGCTTCACCTGTCGCTCTCCAATTCACTTCTCACTTTAAAAGAAAGTGTCGAAAGTCTCCACACTAACATTAAGCACAATTTACTCAGCTTAAAAAACATTCTCCAGAGCCAAATTAAATGTAAAGCAATTATGGTGTGATGAGTGGGAGCGGCGAAGTGGATCCGCCACACAGACAAGAGATTAAATATTAATGAGGAAGCAGTGTCTTTAACCTCTCCTCTCTCAGCGGCATTATCAAGTCCCGCTGACAGGTCCTCCCATAACAGCACTGTCTCTCCTATTACTGACCGTCTATCTGCTAAACAAAATGGTTGTGACACATTCTGGACACTTTATCAGCTCAATTAGAGTTATGTGATAAGAGCGGTAAAGGTCAAAGTGTAGCACACTGAACAGGCCTAGGAAATTAGGAAAAATTATCAAGACATAGAGAGACTTCTGTAAGAGGATGTGTAAAAGAGTTGTTTCTGAGGATGGCAAATGTTGCTGAACTTGTGATTTGTTAGTAGAGAGGAATTATGAACTTCTCTAGAAAAAAAGCTCTTAAACTTCAAAAACTGAGTGGCATTGATGAAAAGGGGAATCAGCATTTCACTCGGGTAAAACAACTGCTGAAACAACTTAAAAACAGCATTGTTAAGAGTGAGCAAAACCAAAATTGAGCCATAAATGACATGAAAGCCCAAATTCAAAAGCCCTAAGATCAGAGGGCTGAACAGTATATTGAAAGCACTCTCTTTATACTTAGCCCTGAATACTGATTGACATTACAGTTTTTCTTGTGCTGTCTAAAGGATACGTCTTATTGAGGTCTGAGTTCTTGCTGAGAACAAATTGGAATAAATGTAACACTCCCTCTGCAATTTAGACCTGCATAAATAAGTTGTATTATTATTTTTTAATAGGATTTTGCCTTGTATCGGATAACATCAGCAACACATGCACCATGTCAGAGTACATGCGTTTCTCGCCAGGCCACTTTTCACATATTTAAGCTGCGCTTACACAATTTCATTTTGCAGGTACAGAAGCAAAACATCTTTATACACAAATTTTCAATGAGCACAAAAGGACATGCACACATGTATCCAAGCAAACGAAAATAGGCAAAAGGTTAATAAGCCTCACAGACACAGAGTCATTCTTAGAGAGACATATTTTAGCTGCGTCTCAGAATATACATCATCTAAGAACCGATCCACGGACCTCCCAGATTTCTGGAGGCACTCAGTGGCAGATAGAATGTCTGCAATTGATCCTCTTGCATTTTTCATTTCTTGGCCATAACAGTAAAAACCCCATTAGTGCTTGTTTACTGATTGTTTATGGACTAAACTGTGCATTGTTTCTCCTGACTGTGGGAGGTGCTGTCTCTGGCTTGAGCCCAAATGAAAAGTAACGCTGGTACGATGTATGAACACACTAAGATAATGCAGGGCCTGGATAGAGTTCTCTCCTGCTCTTTTCTCTATAGCACATACAATTTTCTTCCAACTTCCTTCCCCCTCATGCGGTCTCTCTCTCCTCTTCTTACTTATTTCTTCTCACTTCTAATATCTGATTTCTTTCTGTATTTTTTATTTTTTTGGATTCGAGCCATTTATGCAATGTTGTACATGTTAAACTATTTCTATAGTTATATTACAAAAGAATAATAAGACAAAAACATTACCAATTAAGACAATATTCCCAGGAAATGAGATTTATTTGAAACATTTAGATTTTTTTAATTAACAAAAAAAGATGAAACACCTTGAACATTTCTTAATAAATTGCCTGTTTTTCATAATAGAATGATAAAAATGGCAACATTCAATTCCAAATTCACACCTATTAATTAGAGTAATATTTATTCTAATATATTTTAGCAAATGGAAGAGCAACATGACAATGTACTGCATAACATGAATGATTTAAATTATTTAATCAATGAATACTTGGCTAAGAAGATTATTTGCAGAGGCCAAGCATCTGTATTACATTGTAAAGCATTCAAGAAATATTACTGAAATATTTAAGATATGCTAGAAGGATGCCATAATTTCAGTCGCAATTGTGTAATTTGAAGGTCATTGATTGTTGGTTCACCATTAATCTGAGACACACAAAGCAAACTAAAATCAAATCTTGCATGATGCAGTGGTCTCCTGATCTACTCTTACTAACGATTTTACTCTTCTCATCTGCAGCTTAATTATTCATTGATAGGTGCCTTTGATGAAAAATGATAAACGTCACAGTCTTAATGAAGCTTGGAATTACATTACCAAGTGATATAGTGCCTTGCTTGTCTAGACTGATAACACTATTGGAGTCATTTAACCTCATAATCATAATTTACCTGAGTGCTTCACCTCACTATACTACATAATGTTTTCCTGTTTAACATGAAGTGTAGGTTTGTAATTGACTGCCAATTGATATAGTCCAACCACCACTGAAAATGCTACAGAAGGAGGCATATCTTACGTGTTGGAGGAGGTTTGGAATGGAGGTCTCAAATTATACCTCACTGAGATATCAGTGGATGGTTCAAAAGTTGAGTCTAGACAAATTATTTCAAACTGCAGGCAAAATAAAATAAACAACTAACTAACTGTGCTTACATAACTAGAAGACATCAAAGTCACAACAAAAGTATATTTATATTTAATTGTTGAGCTTGTGATTTGAACTATGTGACCCGACTACATATTAAAAGACTGTGGCACTAATAATGGCAAGAACGCATGCGTTTCAATTTAGTTGCCACTGTGAAATGAATGCAAATACATAGTCAGATTACACTGGTAGTACTGTATGCTAACAAACACGATTCCTATGAGCCGTTCTTTTAAAATCATTCAGACTCACAACCATACAAGTTTCTGATGAATCATTTACAGATTTAACTGACTGAATCCATCAGAGCCATTACTGAATCAATATCTCTGAATGTCAATCTTCAAATGAAGCATTTATTATGGTTCTGACAATTATGAAACAATACCCTTACTCACATGACAACCTTTTGTGAAAGAAAGACATTTTACAATAAATGATGTTTCAATTGAAAAAGCAAACACGATAAAGCAGGAGGTGTGAGGGAAAAGTCCTCTGCTTCCCAATATCACTACAGCAAACATATAGTCAATATTCAACATAAAAAAGTCATTATCTCAGGATACTCATTAAAACTCCTGGATTTGTGTAAATATATCTAGGTACTGGACTTTTAACGGGCAGAACCCAGCTGGTCAAGATGGGAAACATCACCTCATCCATAAAAATAATTAAGATCAGCACTCCACAGGGCTTTTGCCTCAGGCCTAATTATACTCGTTATTCAACCATTCACTGCATCTCTACACAGTAGAGCAGCATCATCAAATTTCCTGGCGACAACACCTTTATTGGGTTAATCATTGATAATGACGAGTACATATACAGGGACCCTCTGGTGTGAGGATGGTGTTATAACAACAATTTAGCTTTGAATTCCAGTGAAACAAAAGCGAACTTAAGGAAAAAGGACAACACACAGCTTGATCTGCATTAATGACTCACCTGTTGCAATCATTAACAATTCTCCATACTGCAAATATCTGAGGCGCCAACATTACACATTAGAAAAGACAAATCAATCAGTCCCTTTGATGGAAGTGGTGGTAAAGCTTTGTGCAATGGTTAGCATGCATAACTGTCTTGTATGCAAAAACAAATAGGCTACCATGGTACCAATCGGTGGTCAGAATGACTACAAAAGTCCAAAATAATATTTCAAAAGCCTTTAGGACATGTTTTCAGTTGTCTAGGTTCCACCTTGGGAATAAAAGGTTAGTTACAAAGGGTCTTGGCATTTCGCTTATAACATACTTATGGGAAAGCAGCATCCGCCATTCAACTTCCCAAACCTTTCATGGGGAACACTTATAAAGCACCTGTTGTCCACAAAAGAAAAGCTTTAACTCTTCCGGTTGATTTTATGCATAAACAACCCCAACAAACATAAATAAATAAAAAACAAGATCAATTGTTCTGCATTTTTTTAAATTATATTAAGACAGCCATTACTGTTGTAATTTTACAGTTACCAGATGAAGGAGAGTTCAAAAGGCTTCAAATAAACAAAAAGGTTCTTCAATGAAGACAAGTCATGTCTCCAAACAAACACTAACAACAACCAATAAACAGACTGAAGGTGGAAACTTAAATACAAATGGTGATGAACAGAAATGACGATCAGTGTCCAAGAGTGGCGGGAAACACAAACAAAGGAACACGTGTGACTGAAGATAAACTAAATGTTCATGAAGTGTGTGGGTGTGACATTTACAATTGTACTCTACAATTTTTTTTTTTAAATACTCAATTTCTTATTTTACAGAGAAATATTACAATAGTAATTTCTTAATTTGTTTAATATTTTTATTTACTACTACTAATAAAAAAAATAAAATAATGATTATTATTTTATAGTCACTACATTTTGTGATTATATAGCAATGACTATAACATAAAACAACCTGGAGCTTTTTTTATATTGCATCATCAGAAAAAAAACGATTTGATTTTTTTCCCCAAATCGTGCAGTCCTGATCATAGCTGATAACATTTCAAAGAGCTGTATCCAGCTGACATGCTCCCTTGTGTAGCTGATGATTGAAGGGAGATGGGATGAAGATGTCTGAATTAGGGGATACAAGCATGTGGATACTGTGACTGACAAACTGCCAACAAGTGACAGATTTTAGATTTTAGAGATGAAAAAAAGTCTGTTCTTGGATGATGAGCTATTATGTGCTAGCCAGACTGAGAAGTCTAATCTGGAAGAAGAAGAAGAAAAACATTTTCGTTTTTTAAATGTGTAAACTAAGCATTGCTTGCCTATAAACTAACTCTGTGCAGGAAGCGGTTACATTGGCGAGACACCTAACCAGACAGGTGCCAGAGTATAATGTGTAGTTTGCTGATGCCAAGGCACAGAGCACAGTCTTTGCTTCAGACAGAAAATACTTCTTGGTCTTAGTATCAATATGTGGCAGTGCACAGTCAGGAGAAACCTCAGTCGTACAGGTCAAGTGTCATTGCCTGCTGGGGAGGAAAATCAGTGAGAGCCTCAGCAACTAAAACCACCTAAGAAAGACCTGTCTCCTCTTACAGAGCAGACTCAAGCAGTGCCTACCACTGGGCACTCAAGTTACGCCTGCTACTGTCAATCCAACATCAGCCAGAGAAGCACAATAGCCAAGAGACTTGAAGGAAACACTGTAGGCAGTGTGAGACTTTAGTGTAAAACCAGAAGTGCTCAGTGTAAAATACGGTTTAATCTTCAGTAATTTTGTGCTTTTATTACATAAGGGGCAAAGCAGTAAGAGAAAAAACATCAAAGTAAGCTTAGTCAGAAATATGTTTGACCAGCAAGCTACCTTGCTTCTCAGCCATTCAATGTATCAACTTTTACTTGTAACTTTTAAAACTAGTGCTGTATAATCAGTTTATACAACAGTCCAATCATGTCTAATGTTCTAGATAATACTCTTAGCTTATTAAAATAAAAACATTTGCATTTATAAATACATTTACTTCCTGCAACTGCTCTATCAGACATCATTTTTTCTCTTTTTCTTTCCACCAACTGCCAACCCACACACCACACAGACTGTAGTATATCTTAGGTGCGAACGTAGAACACCTCTACAGTACAACCCCCCCCCCCCCCCCCCAAAAAAAAACAGCCATAAAGGATGTGATGCAAACAATAGATTTGTGTGTGCATTTGTGCCTTCCTATCTCTATATGCTACTTGTGAAGGTGGCATTTTTCAGCTTTCAGCCCCATCCTTCAGCCCATTTTCTTTTCTATCTCAAAAATTTGACCATAGAATGATAAAAGCATACTACACTGAATATTAGTTTGTATCCCACTCCAAAACATAGACTTGTAGTACAAAACGAGACCTGGCACAACCAAGGCAACCAATATTCAGTAGCTTAAAGCCAATAATTATTTAAATCTCGTGCAAGTAGCAATTAACTCCCTGTGACCTGTTCCAGCTAAATATAATTATCTGGCATAGAACCTGCATAATAATAGATATTTTATTGCTCCCTTATGTTTCAAAACACCGACTATGCTTGGCTATTGAGCGGTTAGGTGACTATATCCTGAGTGGGCGAAAATCAAGTTCTTCAGTTTCTAAATACAACTGCATGGTTATCTTTGTGTCTTTTTATCAGAGCAAAATAATTACTTATTTCTGTTTTATGCTAATTAGTCTTATTTCTCATCTGTAATAAACATTTGCTAGATAAGCAAAATTCCTCAGAAGTCGCGTTGAGGTGCAAAATAGGATTAATAACATATAAGGCTTTAAACATTATGGTTCTACTTACATTATGCGACTACTGGGACATCTTCGTTGTATTTTTCGCGAGAAATTGTCGAGTTAGAGCAACTGAACTGCACATTAGTGAGATGAACATTACACCGTCTGCTCCGGACCACGTTGCCATGGCAACACAGAGCGCTTGGCCAGCTCGCGCTTCCTCTTCAATGAAAGTTCACGAGTCATTAACACAACACGCTTTTTAAAAGTACACACTTACCTTTCGTATGAGCTGTTGTGTTTGCGAAGTACTTTTCCTTTGGTGTGTCTCTTGCAGGTCATTGAAATGAAAGAGAATTTTAACACTTGCGGTTGTCAAAACTTTCCTCCCTCGTGAGAGAGGGAGCACTACGGTGTGGTGCGAGGGACATCGCGAGAACGAGACACCTGCACACTGCAGTTATGCGAAGAGCCGTTTCAAAAACTGAAAGTATGAATCCTAAATAGATTATTACTGTTATGTCACGACCAAGGGTGTTTCTATCTCTTCATCCGTATTGTATTAAATTGTAATACTATGTTATATTATAATACTATGGTACTTATGATAAATACTATTGTGCTGAATGATTACCATGTTCGATATTTACAAGGTATGTACAATGTTTATGTAGGTTCCCATATCCCCTCATATATATATATATATATATATATATATATATATATATATATATATATATATATATATATATGAATGTTGGTAAATATCTACTTCATCCAGCGTTGCAAAGCATCCCCACAGTGTTTATCGGTGCAATTTACTGAAACATAAAAAATTTCACTGGGACTTCTGCGACGCTCACTTAATAACTATTTGTGCTTTATAGCGATGTTTATTTCAACCTTGCATGTGCTAAAGCTAAACTAACAGCAGGACATTCATTAGCTTTTTATGAAATTTGATATTTCAAAACAGTGTGCGAATATATAAAGCAGCCTACTGTTTCTGAATGCAAATGAAACTTTCATCAGTCAAAATAACCTGACTTTAATTAGTCTCGACACATGCTTCTCATGTAGTTTCCATTTTTGGTTTAATTGTGCCGATTTTTAACACAGTTAGGAAGTAATAGGTGTTTGTCTCCATCTAGTGGAAAATTAGATCCTGTAAGGGTCATGAGATTTTGTTTCATTTGACTGTGGAACACATGGTGAGTCTCTCTCCCTGTTTTCCTTTATATTATGACATGAGCCAGTTTTACAAGGCTCTACTCAGGTTAGTGCTGGGTCATTCCTGTTATTTTTCTGAATGTATGGTAGTGGCCTACTCTTCTGAAGGAAACATAAGTGTATTCCAGTATATACAACATACGTTTCATAGCTCCTAACAGGAAATATGTCACATAATTCCCATTTGCACAATATGTACATTTTATTAGGTCAGTAGGGTCTGAAAACAACTGGTAATTTAGTATATTCTGAACAGAAAAACAACACACCGGGAGCTATGAATGCTTTAGAAACAGCGGTTTGACCGATGGTATTTAAACTAAGAGTAAAACAATAAATCTATATTGACAATTAACTAGCAGCAATCAAATCAAGAGTTTCACTGATGTAAAGATATGATAAATTTAGACTTGCAATGAATTATATAGATCAACACTTTGGGATAAAAAGATATTTATTGAAAACATGTCCAAGCAAAAACAAATATTATTCATAAAATAATTACAGTAACAGTAGAAATAATAATAAAAACTTTTCCAAAAAGAAACCATTTTATTAGTAGGTTACTGAACACATATATAAAAAAAATCAAGATACACATTCCACTTGCCATAGTTGTACGAAATGTTGTATGAAGTGGAATTCTGCATTGTAAAGCTGCTCTTCAAACAAATTACAAAAATTAATGAACACAAAATGCTTAAACTAATCACACAAATTATTGAACTTCACATGAAACTACTGGTACTGAAACAATAAACTGACAATTAGAATCAGAACAGTATTTTGTAACTTTAGCAGCAGTAACCTCAGTTTAATACTTCCTTCATCCAGAGCCGGCCCGTCCAACAGGCGATACAGGCGGTCGCCTGGGGCCCCGCTTTGATTTGAGGGCCCCGCGACCCGCACATGATGTCACACATTTGTAGAAGTTTTATTTTTTTCAAACGTCCACTCATAGTAGGAGTTGTCATATGTCAATTACAACGATTTAGAAGTGCACAGACCCGATCAAACACCATACAATTCACAATGACGGTGAGCAAAATATAAAACATATTTTATTAAAAGAATATCTCTGAATAATTCATACATGACAAATAGCTGAAAACGATAATAATAAAAATAAAAAAACTGTCTAAATAAAAGCGGAAAAAAGATTAGAAACATACACAGCAGCACCACACTCTATTTAGCATAACACCTCCCGCAATAGGCTATTGGATGAACTAGAATGTCGTAACGTATTCCTAGTAGAGATTCCACATTTTCCACTTAGCCACATATCTCTGTAAATTCCTTTCGATATATACTCAAGAAAGTGTCTTAAATAAGTCTTATATAACGTCATAAGTCTGGTTGCTATTTTGATCGAGGTACAGTGTTACCTCGAGATACGAAATTAATCCGTTCCGAGGCGGACTTCGTATAATGAGTTTTTCGTTTCTTGGAACACATTTTACATGTAAAATGTCTAATCCGTTCCAAGCCCTCCAAAAACACCCCATTAAAATGCAAAATTGTTGTCGTCGGCAGTATTCGAAGCTGCGCAGAGAAACCCCAGTGGATCCATAGTTCATCGCCTTAACCTCTCAGCCATGTCCGAATCACACTTGAAAACTTATTTAAATCAAACTTAATTAAAGTTTTATAACAATGTATACACTTAAACATTGAAATTGTATTTTTTGTGCTCTCTTCTCGCTGTTTTTACACCAGTGGGCTCAATTTTTTTATCTCGCCTAGGGCCCCACAACCCTTCGGGCCGGCACTGCCTTCATCTGATAAGCAGCCTTGAACAAGAGGATTCTTGATTGATCATTATTTCTAAGATTGCTTCTTTTAGAGAAGTCTATCGTGTCTTCTGTTGTCTACTTCTTTATAATCCCTAGTTCCCTGTGTTGTGAATCAGCATATCGCGTACACAAATTTGGGCACTATCAAGGGCCGTGAGCCACTAAACACTGGGGCACTGATCGAAAACTTGGTCTCACATAAATGTCACTGGTATTTATCAACAACATCACCGTATTACATTCCAGAACCAATGCACTTTTAGTATGATTTGTGTTGTTTATCATCCATCTTCACTGTTACTGTTAAAAGTACAGTGTCATGATGACTCAAGAGACAAAAAAAACGTGATAGGGTATAAGCTTTTTATGGTACACTGTTAGACTTTTTACTAAGCAAACATTCTACTTCATTGGAACAATTTTCAATGGTACAGTCTGGCTGATTTACAAACCTTTTCTTGCCATTATATTGTACATGGAAAGGCTGCAGACTACAAATGTTGTTGTTGTTGTTGTTTTTTTTTTTTTTTAAAGTAGGCCTTGAGAATGCTACAGAAAAAATGCAGGAAAGCTTTATTTTCATTCCTCTGCTCCATGCTTTTGTTAGAAAGGTAATTTACCTGCAATTTTATACCTCATCACAGCATCTATATATATATATATATATATATATATATATATATAATTTTTTTTTTTTTTTTGAAATTTTATCTGACTTTGTTGTGCATTCCTTGACACAAACTCAATCTCACGCCATCAAAGCATTTTCATATCATGAGGGAAAGAATGTGTGCTACTCTTTGAATAGAAAAGCAAAAGCTTTAAGAATTTGCAAACGTTCCCCACCCTTCAAAATGATATGGAATATGTTATCAAGAGGTGTACGTATGTAAAACAAATATTAGAGTTTTTTTCATATTGGGTTTTCCTACTCTTCCAAGACTAGTAAATGTAATCATGCACTAAAAAAATGTATGCAAATAATAGAAAACCATGGGATTGTATATACAAATGCCTTTATTTCTTTTAACTCTATTTATTACTAGTAACTTTATCAAATGCTTCACCTTTCTCTATTCTATATACTCTATTACTGGTTTTCAACAAGGCATCAAGATTAGTGATTTAACAAAAAGCATTAGCTAAAAATCAAGATATTTCTTATTTTAATTCCACCCTCAACAGCTGCAACAACATTGTTTTTTTTTTTTGACAAACCTCAATATTTTATATGGCCTCATTTTAAAACTGTGATTTCTAGACATAGAAAAAAAAATCTTAAAACTTCATTTGTGAGTGTTCTGTCACTTCGGTCTTGCTTTCAACAGTTTTGGTGACAGAGCTCTGACACTGCCCTAGTGTTTTGTCTTCATGGGTGCACATTGAGGGTCTTGAGTCGCGTGCTCTCCTGTGTAGCGTCTTGTGTGCGAGTCGTGATTGTCCAATCCCGAGACTTTGGTCTTGCTCAGTCTTAGTTTTGTGTCGGGATTTGGACATGGCTCGTGCGCACTACGTCATGTGGGTGGGCGTGGTTTCGGGCTTTGCTTGAACCATGCTCTCTCGTGTCTGCATGCGTTGTTGTAAGCATACGATTCGTGTTTACATCAGCCGCGTGTTTTCATATTGTATCATGTCGTATGCAGTTTGTGTTTTCACCAGCTTTGTTTCTCGTGGATACACTGCTTTTCGCGTTCACATTGGCTGCGTGTTTGTGTCTTGTCACTGTGTAACCCCGCCCGTCTTGTTCCCTTGTTACTTTGATTTGTTCCAGCTGTTCCCGCAAATTATCCTTCCCCATGTGCTCTCTATTTAATCCCTCTGTGTTTGTTGTCCTGTGTCGCCTCGTTGTCGTTTCATGTGTCTTTGATGTCCATGTCTGAGTTGTGCCTAGTTCAGTCCAGTCCAGCCCTGTCAGTCTAGTCAGTTGTATCTGGTTAGTTGTTTTTTTCCCACTCGGGCAGTTTTTGTTGGTGTTTTGTATTCATTTTATTCAATAATAAAGCCCTTCCAACCTGAACATTGAGTCCTCGCTTCCCAAAACCTGATACCATTGCCAATTTCTGCCAAGCACAAAAAAAATGTATCAGTTAGAAATATAAAAAAGTATTTAAAAAAAATCGTTATTTAGTAAATCATGAACAACTGAAAAAATCTTGGGGAGTTCAAATATTTTTGTGACAATGGGTCAAAAAGGTTGAGAACCACTGCTCTATATGATTCTTGGTTCTATATGGTACTGCAGTGGTACCTATAGGAATTATGCTACTTATCAGAGCATACTTCTATTTATACATATAAAATATTTCCAAGAACATTAGGCTTAACAAGGATCTCAATTGCTGATTCAAGGCAATGCTCTTTTCTGGTCTGCACTCAAACAGACTTTCTCCTCTTGCCAAAGACATTGTTGATGAGCTTGGCCATGGACTTGGAGCCACTGTAGCGCCTACGGTCACCTCTGTGCTTAAGCTGTTCCATCACATGCCGGATTAGCTTTGTGAAGAGGTTGGAGATCTCCAGGTAGTCTTCAGCTGCCGACACCTCCTGGAAAAGGCATTTGTTCTCCTGGGCCAGGGAACGGCCCTCCTCCTCACTCACTTGACGGCTGTGGCATAGGTCCTGCTTGTTACCCACCAGACAGATAGGAACCTCCCTATTTAAAAAAAATCTGATGATTTGCTTTCAAAACAAATTTGGCCATGTGATGTATTACTGTAAATACATTTAATATTGGTTAGTAATACATTTTCCGTAATAATTGCTACAGTCTAATCGTATTACAGTACATGTGGCATTAAGAGGTACTATCCATACTGATTATAAACACGTGTGCCCTATTTGGCATATCCTAGACTTTTTCCTCATTTGACAGCATAAAATATGGTCACAGTATATGAGCTGAAACAGCGAAGAAATGGGTTGTAAAGCTAAAAGTTGTACAACTTGTTGCCATGTTTTGAAGTGTCAAAACGTTTAAACCAATTTTGAGGAACTAAAACCACCATGAGTGATCACATTTCCCATTTCAACTTCTAATGTGCTCCAGATGCCTAGTCTCATGCTCACTTTCTATTGTTTCAAAGGATTTTCAAATGACAAATAACCAGTGAAACCTTAACCAACCAGACTTTTAAATTCCTCTATAAATGTGATGGACTGAAATGGAAAGTTTTGGCCCCCTGGTCATACTCCAGTTATCAAAACCATTGGAAATCACATTGACATGGACATTTTTTTAATGAATTATGTATATTGTATTATCTCTGTTTTAGTCATGATGTGATATGGGGCCTCATTTATAAACATGCGTATACACAGATTTGATCTTAGACCGTACTCTAAAATCCACGCCAACGTTCATGTTTATAAAAATGTCTTTGACGTGAAAACATGCTTCATGCTACGTCAGGGTCCGAGCAGACTACACACTTTTCCTTGATACAAAGAGTTAGAGCAGTTATCTAAGCAATACTAGCCGTTTGTCATTTTCAAGTAAAGGATTTGGACATTGACTGGTGCTCTTTTATATGTTAATAGAATTAATCAAATTTTTTCAAGGCAGAGGTCTGAAACCATTCAGCTTTGTAATTTGTTAATTTCACATCTGGAACAAACCGAGCAAACCAACGTTCTTTTGCGCATATGTTCGTTCTCTGAATCACTGACATGCATATTTGAGAAATGATTGTAAGATCAAATACAAGATGGTTTTGACGCAAGATTATATAAATGAGGCCTCCAGTCTGTCCTTTACAGATACTAAGCAGGAAGCCTCAACTCGATCTTCTGCAAATGGTTCTCATTAATTCATTAAAGCTCCATCCTCCAATTCCAGTCAGCACCAGACAAAGGTCAAAAAGTCACCGGAGAGACTCTGACTCACCCTTTACAGGTTTCTCGGCGACTCTCTTTGATCTGCGCCAGGATGTTTTTGGCATTTAGGAAAGACGTACGGTCGCTGATAGTGTACACCACCACAAAGCCATCAGCCCAATCCACCGGTTCCTCCAGGATACATCTGCTTTCTCCACTCTACCAGGGGCACACAGAGGTCCAGTCAAAAAAAACATGCTCATCTAAAGCCGCTTCTGACAAAAAGCGGTCTATGTAATTTCATTTATTTGCAGTTGACTAGTTCTCTACCAGAAGTTTTTGTTTTGGATGCAGTAACTGACTAAAAGTGTTTATAGCACAAGTATTTAGTTACAGGGTAGAACATTGCCCATCTCATGACTTAGGTTTTGGAAATCAAAGTAAAACAATAACTGCCGAAGTAAAAGTTCCCAGATGCAGCAGCTGTAAGCCGTGAGGCTCAGTTTTCAAAGGCTTTGCACTGTATACTCTGCTTCAGGGAAATATAAATCCCAGCAGAACACAACATGCATTTCCCATAAGAAGCAGGTATATCTGAGCATGTTGCCCTATGGCAATGTTTGTATGAACGCTAGCCATGAGCTCAGGGTAGCTGTTATGAATGTGTAAACACAAACCTCCGAGCACGGATCAAAGACTTCCAAGTTCAACTGTCTTCCATCAATGGAGAGCCTTTTATGGTATAAGGAGTCTGTAACAAACAATTTTGGATAAAATCCTTGGTATTACAACAAAACGTGTGCATCATAAAATCTGAACCCTGAAATGAAAGTGGACCGTTAGCGTTCATATAAAATTCAAGGGAATAAAAGTACAGATTGAGTGCATGTGATGTGATACACATGTAGTTGTGTCAGAGGTGAGTGATTACTGGGAGCTTCAGGAATGCTTGGCTTGATTGGATGGATTAGACTTTTAGGAACTGGACAATAGGAAGACATTCACCAGCCTTGCATAGGACTTTCACAATTAATATAAATACTGGGAACCGTTCATTTGTGTAGATAAAACAACATTGGACCCCACGCACAAGACAAAATATGTTCTTTTGTGTTCTGCAGAAGAAATAAAGTTGTATAATTTTGGAACAACATGAGTAAATGATTACAGAATTTTCATTATTGGGTGAACTAACCATGTAGAACTTTCTTTGATAATTTTTTTTAACAACATTAAAAAAAAACATAAATAAAGAAATTCACTGTAAAAAAAAATAGTGTCAATATTTTAGGTATTAGAGGATGGCATAAGGGTGCCTGTATATTTTACAACGTATATATTTTCCATAAGTTATATAATGTTAATTTACCATTCTACAAAGTACAAAATGACTTGTACTTATAACCACTATAATAATACAGGTGTGTAAAATAGAAAGCCCAAGTTAATTTTAAGATGCCTGTCCACAAACATGTTTTTAGACACAGCACAGGGTCATATACTCATAAACACATCAACAACACCATCAGGGTAATGTTTATTTTCAGTTTCTGCAGTTGTATATAACAGAAGTCTTCTTGCAAGCTCACAATTATATATATACTTTTTTTTCGTATTAAATGAACAAAAATGTTAAAATTTAATAAGTGTCAGATGTAATTCTGAGGCAGACAAACCTGAACATATGAGTAATGTTCTAGCTGCATTATTAAATATGCAAGACTGCACTTACTGGCATTTGATGCATATTCTCCTATGAAGCGCTTGGTCAAGAATCTCACCAAAACCGCTGAGGATGAGAGAGAGGAGATGATTGATTAGATAGTTATTGAGATTGATCATCCAGAGCTGTGATGTAAATGACTCATATCATATCTTGAAATAGGAAGAGAGGGCACAAGGTCAAAGCCCAGCCCCCTTCAAAGACTTGGCTACTCTACAGTGAACGCTGGTGCATATTTGGCACAGGAAAAACCGTTAAATTTCCTCCATGAGCACACTACCTAGTCTATATTAAATATTTGAGCCATGAAGCTATGCTGGCTCATGGAGTCACTGATGTCAGGGCTTGAGTTTCCGTGCATAAATACACACTCTTCGGCAGCCTCATGAAAGCTGCTTTCAATCCTTCAGTCAGGTTTTAACACATATTCCTCACAAAACGTCAAATCTGCAATACTAGACCTTCCTTGTTGTTTTGTTCTGCCTTCGCCCTGGTCATTTGGATCAGAAGCCTGATTGAGGACTCCCTCATGACCTCCACTAAACTAGACTTTCAGTCTCAGGAGACGTAGCATCATTGTTTTCCAACTACTTAATAGTCATTAGTACAGGTATGCTGCCTGAAGGGCTAAATGTTCCTATGCCGCAGAGTGGAACAAAAAATAATCTTTCCCCAATTTCAGCAATTACTTGCATCTTACAACCATCTATTTTAATTTCCCTCTCAGACGACTTCTATAACGATGATCTCACTATGATCTGTTCCAATATACAAAGTGCTTCCAGTGTTTGCAGAGGGAAGAAATAATTGCATTATGATACACACACTAACACACTGCTCACACATGGATGATTTCCAACTTAAAATCTAAATGTGATGACTATGCAACAGACCCATGGGTAAAAAGAGAAGCTGTAAAGATTTAGTTAATCTGAAATCCATATTTATGCATATAAAATGAACTAAAACTATAAATCTAAGTATAGAACATATATAAAACTATACAATATAAGATGAACACTCACCAGATTTGCCTGCTCCCTCACTGCCCAGGAGGGCCAGTTTGATGTCATTCATTGTTGTTGATGGTGCCCTGTGTTCGCTGTGCTTCTTTGTATCCAAGTTGTTAAGCAGTCCCAGCCACAAACCCTTACTATTTACTCTGCTCGGTAAAGTGGTGCTACGCTCCCCCTCTCTCTACCTCTCTTACTCTGTTTCTGTTACACTCGCAGACTTTCCTCTCTTCTGTCTCCCCTCCCATTACATAGAGTGCCGGGCTGCCACAAGGTCAATTCACCATCCCTTTGATACTTAAAAGTTGTTCAGCTAAGTGGAGAGTGAATTTAAACCAACGTGCTCTGTGAATTGATTTTGATTAGAAACTCTGAATTAGATTTAAGCAATATCAAACAATATTGTTCTCATTACAGAGAGGCTGGTGGAAATTATTCAGTGACTCTTTCACCGACTCTCTGGTGCCTCTAGGTGGTGATAAGTAATTGTCTTTACGAGTGAGGTTTTAGAAAGCTTTAACTCCATAAATCATGTTACTCAGGGATGCAAAGGTAAATGACACTATTGTCTATCGTTCACTATGTGATCAAAAATAATTACAAAGCCACAGCAGAACTGTCGCGCTTAGAGAAACATAATGTTGTTTAGTTTCTGAATGTGTTTTGAAGGAAAGGCTAATAAAGAAAGTCTTGTTGCCACTTTCTGGCGTAATAATGTAATCTGCAGCAAGAGTCAGTATACAGTAACTAACTGTTGATTGCTTGATTATGATTGGTTGACCGACGTTCTAAGGTGTGCAAATAAAATAGTTCCAGGCAGGTCTTTACCACATTACAGTTCCATAACAGTTTGCCAAAATATTTCAGTTAATTTGATGGTCCTTACAGCCTACATTACAACAGCAACTGAACCAAAACTCACAAAGTAACATAACTGTTTTTGAAGCAGTTATACTCACAGTTTCAGTATTAGTAGAGACAATGCTGCAATGCTAAACACTGTTGAGAGTCCCACAGACTCAGGTAATTCACACATGCTTGACAGATAGATAGATAGATAGATAGATAGATAGATAGATAGATAGATAGATAGATAGATAGATAGATAGATAGATAGATAGATAGATAGATAGATAGATAGATAGATAGATAGATAGATAGATAGATAGATAGATAGATAGATAGATAGATAGATAGATAGATAGATAGATAACCTTCTGCATTACCATTTCCGGTGTGTATTATTTTTCGATAATTTCATTGGGCCGTCATCAATTTGTTTGTATTTTTACTAAGAATAATAAGTAATGATAATAATAATTTTTGTTTAACACAATTGTGGAATGTCATCGGGAATCGTATCATGCTGAGATTCCAGAACATTCCACTTACATACTCTTCTGGTTACTTGTATAACCTCTTAAGCAAGTCCCCATGGGAAGTATATAAGTATGTACAGTCCTACACTGAAATTTAAGTTTTGGGTCAGGTATTTAAAGTGGTTGGCTAAGCTGTCTCGCATCAAGTACGCTATTTCTCAATTATCTGTGTGAACATTAGCACCAACAGCAAAGTTCTCAATGCCAACATTCAAGTCAGCCATATTTTGATTGCAGGGATCAATTCCTTTTAAAGTGGCAAGCAGCAATCAATTTTCCCTCTTTACCAGAACAGTTCCAAAAATTGAAAGACGTTCAGCCATCCAAACTTCAATTTCATGGGCTGCTACACTGGTCAGGGAGTCTTTTTTTCCGCAGACTTTTTTTCTGTCTCAGTCTTTTCATTCTTCAGCTGAGTTCACAGTGGTGTCCCATTATTATTCTGTTATGTTTCATTTGATTTTTGTCATCTGAGGACACACAGACACTTTAGAAATACAAAAGCTCAAATTGTGCCCGGCACCACAAATATGTGGCACATGTCAGGCTTAGTCCATTTCAGCACTGAGTATTTCACTTTAGACAGAGTGGAATTTCATGAAATTACTGCTATAAACTGATTTTGTAGAATCAGTGAGGCTTAAAAACAGAATATCACTCAAAGTCACTCAAGTTAAAAAAAACATGCAAAAAACCGTATCAACAAGCAATCACTGACAAGAAAAAAACATGTTTATGAAACAGAACACTATATATCACTTTTATATAAAATACATTTTAAACTGGCCAAACAGCATGTAGATGTGAATCAAACATAACATAGACAGGTTGATGAAGATTTGACATAAAGCATCAAACCACACAATATTTTCTTGTCTGCTCTAAAAGGACACTTTTATAACAGGGCTATAATTTCCCTTTTGTGAAACCCTAAATATTGGTTCTATTTAGACCACATGTTATGAAACATGCCGTTTATTTACTTGCTCTTAATGTATGGGTTGTCATAATTATTTACATATTTTAAATGCAGTTGCATGTCTAATCACAATCAAAGTTTTTCCAAAGGCACGCACAAAAGAATGGGGGAAAAAATGCCCATTAAACTATAAGAAATCATGACCTCCTTTAAGAGTCATTATAAATGAGTACTCAAAGCTGAAGGGGGGGTGGGAGGTAAATGAGGCCAGCTGTATCTCATGAGAAGAAGAGAAAAGGGGGATTTAAAAGCTGCCAGTAGAGTTATTGCATCATGTCTGTGTTTAGTACGGCCTTGTGGGTGCTCTGCTCTTATCCCCCATCTTTAAGAAGGCAATCAGGGGTATAATCCTGCAGGCATTGGGGGAATTCTCAGAGACCCAGACCAGCCACTGATCTGATTTAAGTGTCATCAGGAAGCTGTCAGTTAAGATGAGCCAGGAAGTGTCTGCTGGGGTTAAGAATCTCAGTACCTTTTCAGGAAACTCAATTTGTAAAGAAAAAAAAAGAAATCTGATTTCTCTGAAGAAATATGATCACCCTTAGATGGCATCAAATCTCACTTAATATCTCTTTAACTGCCGGAATGGTTAGAGGAAGATTGTCCAATATGAGGGCCTGTGAGATTACAACAAGAAACAAATGATTCACCTGCCAAACATGACACATTGTAAACTCTTACATGCCATTCTTTGAATTATTTGATGCTTTATTAGTATAGAAAATTGAATGAATCATATTTTTTTTTGTTTCGTTTCAATCATTTAGTACACGGAGTATAATGTGAAGATACCGCTGCAGAAAATAACTAGAAATTGGATTATGGCCATCTTAAAAAGCAAGTTATAGGCCAATATATTTGACAAATATTGAACAAAAACAGTGTCCTCTTACCTCGGTGCAGAAGACATATGCATTTGTTTTCAAATATCAAACACAAAGTGGAAAAACCTCGTATTGATTTAGCGCGGCCGGTGGAGATGTCATCTGAATGTTTTTCACTTGTAATGAAATTATCCAGGGCCCTCTTCTTGGCTTATGGCCTCCATGCTGGTGGATGGCCATAGTTTATTAATCTGTCAGAACTCCACATGCAACAATACAGCCTAAAGAATCTCAGGGAGTTCTAGTGAGTCTCTGCTCTACAGGAAAAAGCTCTCACATACTTATTACAGTGTTCACATGCTCACACAGAGAACACTTATGAATCACACAATCCACTCAGGCTAACACCAACAGTGAAGTTCTGTGACACCCATTCATTTTAGAGGTATATTTTCACAAGTAATGCTTTAAAATTTGGCGATGTTGTAATCAGTTCCCTGCATATAAATTTGAATTTGAAAATGAAGTTGGCCAAGCCAGTTTGCAAATGAGGTCTTGTGTGTGTAGCACTTGCCAGGCTGAGTCATAAGTGTGTCAGGGCTGCTGGAGCACGCTTAAATGGACCATTTACTTCAAAGGGAAATGCAGAAAAAATCTACGCCTATATTATGCTATCTAATGTTTTAGACATGTTTGTCTTTTAACCCCATCCAACTCTTATAAAAATCTATTTTACAATAAATATACTTTATGCATATAGGGCCTTGTGTATGTACCTTTACAGTCTTTAGGGTTTAAAGCTTGCATGTCTAAATGTGTTATGTATCCGTCTTGTCCTTGTTTACTTCCTGGTCCCCATGTGTCATCCAAACCACCAGTCTTGTAATCACTCTCTTCGCTAGTCTTGTTTCCCTCATCCTCAATGCATTTATACCTTGTGTTCCCTTGTCTTCATCCACACACCCAGATCCGTGACAAAATGTCAATTTCCTTAAGTTGTAAATGTCACAAGATAAGTATTTTATCTATAGATGGTTTTGTTCTCTTATTTTGTAAATTTCAATCTAAGCTAGAAGTTACAGTTGTTTTGGTATTATAAAGGTATTATTTGCATTAGTAATATGTGATAAAATAAGCTTACTTCTAGCAGGCTACTGATAATGCAACAAAGGCATTTAAAAAAGTTCTCTGATACAGTAGTACCTCAAGATACGAAAGGCTCAACTTACGAAAAATCCAAGTTACGAAAGCAAAGACGAAAATTTTTACTGCTCTACATACGAAAAGTTTTCAAGATACGAAAGGTTTCTGAAAGTCCGAGATTCGCCCCATAACAATTTTGAAACTCGCGCCGCACGCCGCCATCTTAGTAGACTCGCCACCATCCTCCTGCTCTCCCATTGGTTCATGATGCTAGCCAAGGTATGAGATCCTTCTCTCTAATTGGACAGCATCCCTCCCATCATGCATCTTCTATACGTACGTGCTGGCGTGCTTTAGCTCAGCCACTCCGCACCCGAAACTTTACATTTTTTATGTGTTTTCGTAAAGTTAAGTGTACGTACGTACGTACATTATCTGCCGTTTGTCCTCCTCCTCCTCTGCCGCCACTTTCGGAGATAGCCTCACTCGAAAGGTAATCTTCAACATTTTACGTTATTTCATTGTTTATATGTCAATTTAGCTTTATTATGAAATTTAATGGGGTGTTTTTGGAGGGCTTGGAACAGATTAGCCATTTTACATGTAAAATGTGTTCCAAGATACGAAAAACTCATTATACGAAGGCCGCCTCAGAACGGATTAATTTCGTATCTCGAGGTACCACTGTAATTGACTCCAACTTTGTTTTCAATTTTACTGTTTTGATGGTTCAATCAGCTGCATTTCATCCATAACTGACTGATTTAAAACCCATTGGGGAAAAACAATATTATGTTTTTGTAGCAGAAGGAAACAAGAAGGTCTGAATCGCATATTTACACCATACAGTATATATTTCAGACTAAATACAATCCAGCTTAAGATAGTTAATAGCATTAGAAGAGGACTTAACATGATCTGTACAGCAATTTCAGCAAATTAAGACCAGTATTACAAAATTCAGAAGACACAAGAATATCAAACCTGTTTGCGAACCAAATGGAGGAACATGCTGGACTAAAAAGTGTTCCACCCGCCTGTGAAAAGATTACATATTTCTGTCTCATTAGTCAATAAACATTTGAAAGACCTACTTAAAACATCACAGTAATGTAGGAACATCAGCCTAATATATCCCAGTTTTATTCTAGAAAGGGGTCATGGGATTCAGTCACATTACGCACCTCCTCCTGCCATCAAAAAAAGTCCAATATGAACTAATGTGTTTCCACAGGCTATATGAAGTGCTCCCTCTACAGGTCAATAAAACCATCACAGTAAAACAGCTGGGAAAAGTACCTCATTACAAGGGATATTTGGATTAAAAGAATGAAATTTAGAACAAACATATTATATAATATTACCAATTAATGTTGCATATCTATCTTTACTAAGTAGCAGTTGCCAGCAACCAGTCAGCTATCAAATTGATTGTACAATTCAATATAAGTGTAAGCATTGGAATAAATACTAGTGCAAGACCTTAGGCAGAGCCTGGAGATATAGGCTTATATCAACACCTACCCATAGCTACAGATAACAGCATAATACAACTGGTTATAATGTGTGAGATTAGTCCTCAGAAAAAGCATATACTGCATTTCAACATGAATCCTTAAAAAAACAGCAATCCAGCCAGGATGGAAACAGGATCAAACGTCTCGTTACATGTACATAGAGGCACAACTAATAGTGGTTTCTCCTCCAGTTTAGAGAGTGCCTCCGCTTCCTCTTCCTGTGGCTCTGCTCTTTTCGCTCAGGCCAGGGAAATCCAATCACCATGGCTTGTTCCAGCTCCTCGTAATCCTCAATGTCGGAGTCCTCCTCTTCCTGGACAGGGCAGGTCAGATCTGGGAACACTTCCCCCAGTTTGGAGGTAAAAAAGGACTGAAGACTGTGGCCTGCCTGAGCCACCTCTGAGTCAGGCTGGAGAGAGAGACAGCTTGGTCAGCACCTCTTAAGATCTAGAGACAACCATGTCTGAGTATACTAATATACATATTTAATACTATATCAATCTAAAGTACAAGAACCTGCTAAATGCCAATAATGTCCTACGTTCTTGATACTAAATAATTGCATGCATATCTGCAAAACAAAAACAAAAAAATCAGTTATTTTGTCTAGTTTCGTACTTAGGATTAAGATTTAATTTGTATAGAATACATTTTAAGTTTAATTGTTTTTTAAAGCATACATTTAACACAATTTTGTGGTTTCTAACAAAATAGATAAATGATAATATTAATAACTGTATTATATATATATATATATAAATAATAGTGACCAAAATAGTGATTTCCAGTCTAAGAAAAAAAATTAATCTATACACTTTTTTCAAATATTATTAAAAATGTGTTAAATTTTGTAAGCATATTACATAGTTGTGATCAGTGTCAATGAAACATGCCAAATTGTGTGTAATAATGTTTGTCATCCTTCAATCCTTAGAATCGCCTTAATCTCCTGACAACAAAAAATCTCCAATCTCAAAATCTCCTTCACCCCCCACCCAGTAAAAAAAAAAGAAATCCCTCCGAACATCACTTTTGCCCACTAATGTATGTAAATGGATTAGGGTGGCATAATAGTAGATACATAATAGTAATTGGATAACATGTAATCGGTGTCACTAAATGACCACATACTTTTGGTAATGTAATGTACAAGAAATAAGGATGGATTTGGAGGATGCCAGATGCCACTTCCAAATTCTTGTGATTTGATAGACATGATTAGATGAACAAGCTCCTCCCGAACTTTCGTTCAGAACTTCATTTATTATACAATGCAAATACACAGAATTAACTCAAATGAGTGTAGTTTTTTTTTAGCTTAATCAATTAAGAACTTAATTTAATCTAAATTAAGCAGGATATTAAAAAATGATGCATAATCATTACATCAGTACGTGGTTTGAATGTGAATCACTTATGAAATTAAATATTCAACAAAAATGGCTAGAAGGAAGTAGATTAAAAAAATAATGCAATTCACTCACATAGTTGAACTTGGCACAGTTTTTGAACATAAGCAGGACATCAGCCACAAACTCTTGAGGGGAACGATAGTGTGTGTGGCTGCTTCTGCTGAGCCTGTTTCGAATGACAGACAAATCCATGGGTTTCTTGATGATCTGATAATAATGGCGGGCCTATAAATAGATAAAGGTAAAGAATGAACAGATTTAGAGTAATAAAAGTATCATCTACAAATATAAATTCATGAGATATTCATTTTAAAATTACCAGAGGGCTGACAGGCTCATGGAACGGAGCACTGAGAATGTTGCTGAGGATCAGCAGCGTCAACTTCTCGCATTTCTGTGATCAAACAGACAAGTCATGCATCAACAGAGAAATTTAAGTTTTGTTACACAGATTGTAAATCTCCTGAGGGAGGAACTTTTTGGGGGGATTTAGATCCTCTCTGAGGTCACAGGATTGATCAGAGCTAGGACAGATGAGACCGGGCATCCCCTTCACTTACCCTCTGGTCACACGCCGACAGCCCATATGGCATTGTGCCTGTGGACATCTGGACATTCTCACAGTCGTATTCCACCTCTGGTTGCTCTAAATCCCTGCAAAGGGTGCAAATCCAGTCACCTCTGTAGAAGCCCGAGATGATAAAGGTTAGTTTCAGTGGTATGCAAGTAAAGACACAGGCAGATATGTTAAGTAGGAAGGAGAATGGCTTACATGGGAAAACTATGGAGTGGGGGGACGTGGCAGGACAGGTGAAAGACCTTCGGGCAACGGTCACAGCACAGAAGGTCACCTCCGATGAGACAGACCGCACAGAAGTCCTCGTTCTCTATCTCAGGTCTTTCCTCTGCAGGCTGATGCTCAACAGCAGGTTCTGATACATTCTCAGAGTCGGTGGCAGGTGGGAGAACCGGCCGCTCCGCCTCCCATTCGGACTCAAGTTCAAGATTCGCATTCACTTCGGCTGTGGAATCTGGATCTGGTTCAAATTCCTGTTCAGAAGCCGAGAGCACTGATTCCGGAGGTTGCTCCGAAATGACATCTGATTCGGATTCGACTTGAAGTTCAGATTCAGTGCTCGGATCTGATTCCTGCAGGAGCTCTGATTCTACATCTGCATCTGAAACGGGTTCAGCCTCTCTTGTGGATTCAGGTTGGAAATCAAAACCTGAAACTGATCTGAGTTCAGATGGAAAGTGTGTCTCTTCAGTGTCCGGTTGTAAGACAGGATCTGAATCATTGGAGATGGCTAGTACTCCGGACTCTTGGTTTATGTTGCAAAATTCTTGCACAGGAGGCTGAGAATCCTCAAGGGAGACGGATGATTCACAACTATGCAGATGTTCTGTTGATAGCTGCTCTGTGGGCGACATGCTGTCCTCTGCCTGAACTGACTCCTTATCCAATGTTCTCTTTGAGGACATGAAAATTATTATTATGAACTGTGAAATGATATAAACCTTCTTGAGAAACATTTGATCAAATTTAAAGAGTTATACCTGAGAAGTGACCTCTCTTTCTAGCACCCTCAGGACATTTTCTTCAGGTTTGAGTCCAGATTCTTTCTGAGAAGTAAGATCTGTGCTCTGATGGTTCTGCGGTGGGTGTCGTGATACCAGGATCTTGAGTCGCTCAAGACACACAACTGGAACCTTAGAACCATCTGGGGCTTCTTTGTCACTTTATCAAACAAAAATACCCAAACCTTTCAACCTTTCAAAGACAAATTAGCAATGCTGCTTACAGTGCTGCATGATTAATAGAAGTAAAACCGAAATCGAGTGGCTCAGTTTGCAGGGCGTACTGCTTCACACAAATGCTGTGTCGTTTACATGTTCTCATGTTTGTAATAAGCGCTTATAAACCAGCTGTTGTCAACAATAAGGGTTTTCCACCAATATAATCCTTTGTGGATTAACATTTAAAAATTGAAGATATTAAAGCAGCCATAAATATTTATATTGTAATTACAGTTAAACAGTAAAATAGTTTTAGTAGTATTATTTTTATTATAGTTTTCTAAATACATTTTTATTTTACAGTGAAATGTTGTTATTTAGTAATAATATTAATAATTAATATATTTATTATTTGACATTCAAGTCGTGCAGCCCCCACAAACCTGGAGCGTTTTTAAAATCACATTTTAAATTTGCAATTGCAATATTTATCACTAAAATCTTTTTCCCAATAAACTGTGCGGCCCTAGTTATTTGTTCATTTACTTAAATCAATTATACCTGGTGTCTGGATCCTCCCGAGGCATTCTGTTCTTCTTTCTGGTATTCAGCTTTCTGTTTTCATAGGCATATGCATATACATTATCTGAAACCAGGAAAAAAAAAATATTTAGGTAAAAACAGCTGTAATTAATCAACTACAGAATGTCTTATTTATATCAAAGTTAAACATGACAGAAGCTTATTTAGAATTGATAAATGGCATCTTCACCTGGTTCAGACTTGTAAGTGGTCAGCGAGGATGCATTGTGACTGCCTATACGCTCCGGGATCATCTCAGAAGCATCGAGTCGTGCACACACCTGCTGGGATAGAGGAAGAGAACAGTAAAATAACGGTTTTGAAACATTGCCATTCTGATGACAGATATTGAATGCAGTGATGTCACAACATTAGCATGCAGACAAAATCAGCGAATGTGAATGTGAGCGAACAGTGAACTTGTTAAACCGAACACAATCAGTTATGTGGGCTGCTGCATCTAATTTGTTCTCAAACAGAAAGAGGTTAAAGGAATTGTTTCCTAGACAACAGTTATCTCTTTTGATGTACATCATCTGGTTTATCCCTTAAAAGGCAAGTAATAGATCTGCATGCACTGAAACAAAGGTGTTTTGAACTGTATGACAGAGACTGGATGTTTGAAATGGACTTAAAAAGGAATCAAGATGAAAAGCACTTCAGGAGAATATCAATTACTATTACCGTAATATTCATATAGTGAATTAATCATATCAATGTACTATTCTTACACTTTAGGGTATACTAGTAATGTTAAACATGGACCTTACAAACCATTTTGGTAATGTATTGTTAAGAAGGTACTGTATTTCAGAACCACTAGAAACAATGCTCAGCCCTGGGACAAAACCCACTAATGAAGTGATTTGACTATAATGCCTCGCCACCCCATTGTTGTTTACATTTTTGTTTTTTGTTGTTATTGTTTTATACCAATTAGGAGTATACATGGTTTCCAGTATGCAACTACAATAAGCATAATTACAAATAAAATAACTGTTGAATTTTATGGGGTGAATTAAAGAAGTATCTCTTTTTAGTTGTTAGTTGTTTACCTGATTTTAAAGCTTGTTTGCCTTACTTTAAAACCAAGTAAATCATCTTGATTCCACCTTGGAAGTTTACAGAGATTAAGAGCAGTTACCCTGATTAAGAGCCATTGCATTAATGTCTAAATATCTCTGCTGGTCTTGCCACATATATGGAAAGTTTACCTGCTGCGTGGTGCACTGGTCCCCAGCCACTGTTGCCAGGCTATGAGCAGCCTTGGTCGGCCTGTCCTTACAGAGCCTTTTATGAGGTCCTCTGGGTCCTACCGCAGTGCTCTGAGACCTGGTCGCCCTCTTCGAACCGGAGCGGCTCCGGCGGTCACCTCCCTGGCCTTGAGCCAGCGCGTACATCTCTAGCGCTGAGGATCTCTACGGAAGAGAGCCAAACTCTCATTAGCGCAGTACTAGGCTAAAAGTGATCTCAACAGCATATGCGGCACACTACAACCATAGCAACAGTGACAACAGATGACATGGAGATGAGGAACAACAACCTTGAGTGTGATGACGCACAATAGCTAGTTTGTAGCAAAAGAAAGAACAGTAACAAGCCCACATCTATCAAACGGAAAGAAAAGTGCCACAACGCTCGGAAAGCTACAAAATAATTCTCCTGATAATATATGACTTAGTTACAGCACCAATTATCGTATGTAAATCCCACATCTGGGGCACGAAAAGGCTTCTTTGAATAAGCAGCATTAACACATCAGAGATTAGACTTTCTCTCCTCCACGGCCCTCTTCTTCTCTTGTCATAATTTCACTAATGCGCAAAGTTCTAGAAAAGCCCAAGCGACTGCATCCTTCACTAACACGACAAATGTCAGAGTCGGAGGCAGCAGCCCGTGCTCTCGACGAAGCCCCTCCTCCATCTGTCTTTTAGCACTCTTTTGATTTTTTTTCTTCCTCGTCTTTCTATAATAATTACCTCAGGATTAAAAACACTCACCTGATAGAAGCCCAGGAGGAGAGGGTGGAATGAATCAAACCGTGGAGAGAGTGTCTTGCAAGCATGTGTGGGTGCAGAGAGAAGGTAGGAGGTCTCAGAGACTTTAGAGGTAATCGTGTGGGCTCTACAGCAAGATGAAGAAAAATGCAACAGCCGGCTCCTTCAATTCCCCTAGCTTCTCATTAATGCCAGGTTAAGTAAATATGTGGTTGCACCCAAGCGCTTTTTTTCCCTCCCTTTAATCATGTCACAGTTATGGGCTGAAGATGACATAAAAAAAAAAAAATTTACACTAATTTGCCTCTGGAGTGCCAAATCTTACAGGGAAACTGATTTTGATTGGTGTTTGTCCTAGGAAAATGTATCAAAATACTGACATCAAGCGATCTAATAATAACTTCTATTGCCTGATTTGGTTCTCGTCCAATACAGCTCGAGGAGCGGTTGCTGAGCAGAGTGAGTCTGTATGTGTGCGCGCTATTGTGTGGTCTTAATTGTTTCTGAGCTCACACCACAGTTGTCCTCACTTATGTCTCACCATCTGCTTGCAGAGGTGCTGTCTGCAGCTGTCAAGATGAAAACACATTACAGCCGAATAAATAGACATGATACTGCCTGGAATGATTCAATTTCCTCTTTCTAAATTAATATTGAGAGTGGTGGAGCCCATTGCAATGTCGAGTTCACTGTTCTCACGCCGTCACCCACACTAAATATACTTAAAGCACAACCACAGCAAAACACTATTTTTGAATTGAAATAACTATATATAGTCATTTAATCAATTATTTGCTTTCACTTAGAATTTTTTATACTTGTCGTAAATTTTTAGGACCAAACAGAGCAGTAGTTCTCAAACTTCTTGACTTCAAGAGACAATTGTCCACAACAATATTCAAAGGCACCTTGACTTTTGCAGTTGTTTGTGATTTAGGATAATAATAAAGGATAAATAATTTTTTGTATATATTTTAATTCCAAATTTCTACCTTATACTTATAAGTATAAAAATGTATGAAATTAATTATTATGATTTTTCCAGGTCTAGAAGTCATCCGTTATTATAGGCTACCTAGTTTTTCCAAGACAATGGTAACCCTGGTTCTTTAAAGAAAAAATTATGAATAAATAACTATTGTGTGTTTAGGAGTTTGCTTATTTTAATGCTTGTTATGTCTTAATTTAAGTAATGTTGAGGCCCCCTTGGAAGCTTACTGAGGCCCCTAGTGGCCCCGGCCCCCTGACTAAGAACCACTGTCATAGAGACACTACATAAAATATCTGTAAAGGACAATTGAAACGAGCGGTTTAAATGTTTGAACAATAGTTTTTAAAAAGTTGGCCCCGCAGTAACATCATCTAAAACGTATACTTTCCATTCGCTCATTCAATCATTTCAATTTTATCTGAAAAAAAAAAAAAGATCAACTACCAGAAAGTCAGTAACTGCAAGGACCCCCCCCACCCTGCACCCCTCTTCAATGCCTCAGCACATTTGCAGTGCTGCTCAATGGTCTTTCATCTGCTAGGACTTGTGGTGTGGACCAGTAAACAACACGGTTGACATGAAACCTTTGCAAGCACTAAAGAGCGCCAGGCCTGAGGACTGTGGTCAGTATTGAGCACACTGAGAACAAAGGTATTGCTTTGCAAAGTACAGATACATACACATTGATGAAACTCACCCTGTCATCATCAATGCGAGCAATGATAGGCTGCAGTTCAACCATGGGCAGGTTGCTGGTTTCTGTGGTTGTCTGCACTTGAACCTGATTGTGGGCCTGTGGCAGTTCTCTGTCTGATGATGCTTCTTGCTCTGTGACTGGTTCTGGTGCAGATATTTGCCCTCTTCCATTAGGGGGCTGGCCTGGTGCAGAGTTTCTCCCGTCCATGACAGTCTGGTTGGAATTAGCAGGGAGCGGCTCGGGCAGTGGGTGGTTGTTGGATCCGACAGGCTGCCGAGTCAAAGCAGAGCTGGATCCATGCTGGATGAGGTCAGATCCAGGGTGAGAGGTGGACTGCTGTAGAGGCTGAGCACCAGTTGGATGCATGGGGACAGACGCATCAGCCTCCCAGCAGCTGTGAAGGGACGGTGGGGAGCTCCGCCTGGCCGCTTGAGGACACTGGGCAGGGAATTTATCCAAAGGGACAGATTGACTAGTTCTGCAATGGAGGCAGCAGAGCTGGGACTGGCAGAAGGTCTGGTAGGCACAGCCTGGTTCCCGCACCGCATGGCACAGTGGAGGCATCGCTATGCATGGGACAGGCTGGGGTCGCAGGATACTGGGGTGACCCACAACCTCTGAGTACGAACGACTTCCACCTTCAACAACCAGCTGACCTAAAGGAAGGAGGAATTATTACAATGACTGTGTGGCAATACATACAGTATTCCTCAGACATTTCAGACATTTCTTCTCCACCAGTGTTAACAAAGGTTTTTTTTTATTTTTACTACATGAAAAAAATATTTATTTTATTATCTAATCATTTAAAATAATTAATAATTTTAATCAAACATAATATTTATGAAAATATAATATATGTCTAAATTCATTTACTGTATAAACTGTCCCAAGTTTTTTTTTTCTTCATTCTGCCACCTGATGGAGTTTGCTGTCCTTGCCACTGTCGCCTCTGCCGTACTTTGTCGGAAACACTTATAAATTCATCAATTTTATTGATTGGCCTGCTCTTCTAGAGCTGCTGTGCAGCCAAAACAAATTTTGTTGCATCATCTTCCTGTTATCTCTGTAAAGCTGCTTTGAAACAATCTGTATTGTAAAAAAACGCTATATAAATAAAGGAGACTTGACTTGACTTTGAACATTTGGTTTAACTTAGCACTCTCATCAACTATAATGCTATTTTTGCCGAGTGAAATAAAACTGACAAATAAGCATGACAAAATATTGGCTAGTTTTAAAGGATATTTTCATCCAAACACAAAACTAAAATGAAAATATATGCTATTTTC